>JACEII010000046.1:1763648-1889580 GCA_014332785.1 Antheraea mylitta
CAAACAAACAAACAAACAAACAAACAAACAAACAAACAAACAAACAATCAAACAAACAAACAAACAAACAAACAAACTCTTCAGCTTTATATATTAGTATAGATAATAACTCAATTAAACAATTAAAATTAAAGTAACTTTAATTTTAAATATTTAATTGAGTTATTTTATGACCTATTTACTTGTTTATCTAAATAAAACATACTTCTAATATAATTCTCCAACTACTAAACAACACAATTTTTTTTTTTTTTTTTTACAAAATATAGAGTCAAATAACACAAGATTATGAATAAAATATAAAATCCACTACATGACAGACCAAGATCCCGCCAAAAACTCCCAACACAATATTAATCAGCATTATTCGGTTTTAAAACTTGCCTAAACTTTATGCTGAAAATATTATGAACACAAATAATAAAATATTGAACAGAAAGCTATCTAAATTTAAATTATTCAAAATATATAAAATAGTAAGAGCGACATCTATATTTCAACTCTAATACTAATACTTTGCTTACTTTTAGCTTGAAGTTAATCAAAAGTTTTCGTTTTATAACGGTACTTTATGTTCGGTGCAAGACTTTCAAAGTATATCCACTAGATGGCACAGCTTTACAATTACGCTGTTTTAATAAAACTTATTTTATTAAGTTTGATTCAGAGAAAGTTGTTAGTTAATATATTAAACAAATCACAATAATCTAATATGATTCTTATTCCCATATAATTGATATGAATAGTGTAATATGAGTTTTTCATGATAATTTGAGTCAATTACAACATGAATTGATACAACATAATTAATATTCTTAGATGTCTATTTACAAAAATTGTTACGCGTTGATGTCTAATATATGGAACATTACTGCCGAAGATTTATTTTATTTAACTTCAATTGTATCTGTCGACGTACACAGAAGGCCATCATTAAAAGCCTTAAATTAGATTTAGTGTAATATTATGAAGTTATTGATTTCTAAATCTTTAAAATATTTTTAAAATAAGCTTGTGAAATCAAAAACTTATGATGTTATCTATTCATTCGAAATCTTACTTTCACATTGGAAAGTTATGACTTAACAATTTTAAAATATTTCAAGATATTCATCGTAATATTAATAAGACTAATACTATAAAAAGTCCAAAATCTATGGTAAGTGTACTAGATATTAAAGAAGGGAGTCCTTGTGCCCGTTTCGTGGAGGCGCGCAGGCGCAGGCGGAAGTGAGAACGCCCGAAAGAAAGTACTTGTCCGCAACCGGTCGCGTTTCTGGGCCAACCGAGTTCAACGCCGGTGCTTCGGTCTCTCGGTCATTTCTATTATCGTACTGTCATACACCTGTCATACTTTATCCCGTTATTATACTGCAAAATATCTGTTAACATATTTTTCTATTGTATTATATTTTTTTTTTCGAACTGACTACGCTATTAACCTAGCAAGGTCTTAACAGCTATACCGGACTAAAATTGTATCGCATATTGTATTTCCATTGATCTATTAAACTGTATTGTATCTATTAGAATCTGTTGATAGGTATTGATTCTGAAGAAAAAAATTATGTAATATAATAAAATTATTAATTATTAAAAGACATTTCTCTGTACACAATGTTATTCGTTAACTTCCTCTCTTGAGCATGCACAACATACTGTTTGTCCCCTTTCTCACACACCTAAGTCTGTAAATAGTTTTATAAGCATAGTAGTTTTATTAATTCTAATAACTTAATATTAAATTTAAAAGTGTTGGCAATTGTTTTTAGACAATTACTAAGTGCTAGATAGTACAAGATAAAATTAAAAAAATATAATCGATAACTATGCAGTAATTCACTGTCACAACATTTCAGTATTAACGTTCGAAGAACTAAAGAAACAAACTAAAAACTAACATTTCAAAAATCTTTTTCTATTTATTATACTAATATATAAAAAATATGTATTGAAAATAGTGTAAAGAGAGTATAATATTATACTTAATGTATGTGGTAACTAATTAATAAAATAAGTTAGGATATTTGTTCGACGTAAGTGTGCCACAAACGCCACAATGTATGCGAATACATTGACCTTACGTCGACAAGTGTCGCGATTTTGGAGTGTCGGTGTATGGTGCTGTTGCAAAGCGTTGCAGTACGGAAAAAAGTAATTTGGCAAAATTACAGTCACATTCAGTATATCGTATTCTACTAAAACTTGCACTTAAGCGTGGAATTTATTAATGTGTTATGTATTTCATACTTGTGTGCATGATTCAAAGTTTGGTTGAAAAACAACACTGCTCTAAAACGTTCTGCGAAAGTACGTTATTTGTATACCATACATTGTGGACAAACAATGTTCTTCCTAACTTTATAGTTTTCTGAAATTTAAAAAAAAAATGCAACTGAATGTGTTTTTAGTATATCGCCGATCAGTATAAAGTCCAGCACATTATAACTGAGCTACGGGTACATGACGTTCTAATACGCAATTATCAACCACATATGAAATGTCTACAAAGTTCAAAAATATGTGTAAACGAAACTGTACATAATATGTAACGGGTTTAGGCTTATTATAAAAAATATTTCTCACATACCAACTGGGTAAAAGTTTCAGTAGATGTCGATGCAATCAGCTTTATTAAGATTTTTCGTGTTCAAAAATACCAAAAATGTTGAAACCGGAATAATCGATCAGAAATCGATAATTACATATGTTAATCAATCTATGGGGTTGAGACTGTTTAATTTGGTAAAGCTGTGATAGGCCATCAGGCCAATACACTTAGTTAGGTCGAAAAAAATGTTGAAACAAATATGTTCTATTAAATATTACAAAATATCAACTCTACCGTGCTTGTTGGCCTGCAAGGTTGAATTTGATAGAGAGCTATTTGACGCCATGCAACGGTTTATTTACGTGTACTTTAAATGGTAATTTAAGCCCAAAAATAACATTTTCAATGCTATTATTACTAAAATGAGGTATTATATTTTACATTACAAACTAAACTTAAAAACATGAGACATCGTCGGATCTTTTATACGTATCATGTATTTTATGAGCTGTCTTGACTTTAATACGAAATTATAACTAGACTTAATCGCATAAGAACCGACATAGAAACTTTTTATTACCAGATTTCATGTTTGTATGGTTGATAGATTCGTTTTTTTTTTTTAATGACATTATGACTGTTTTGATAGTGGGAAATGACTGTACATAAATAGGCAATAAACATTTAATCATTTTTAGCAGTAATGTTGGTACTGTTTAAACTAATATTTTAATTAATCTAACTGTATTTTTAGGAAAAATTGTAACGGATAGTTTTTGTAAACCATGCAAAAGTAAAACAGAATTTAAGTAACATGTCATCCCTAATAATATTGTAAATGAGAAAATAAGTTTATTTGTTACTCATTAACTCCATAACTACTCAATCGGTCATCATAAAATTTTGCATATTTCTTGTTATAGATATAAGAACATAAGATATATTTCATCCAGAAAAAAAAGTACTATTCTCGACGGGAAGGTCAAATCTACATTAGAAATTAGTACAAAATTAAAATTTTTGTAAAATGTATTCATGTCAATTCTACTTATTCTAAATTATACAGTAGTCTTGAATGCAATGTAATAATATGGTACCGTTATAGAATAAACCAAACAAATATTTAGAAAAGGAAAAATGCTTATATTAAACATTTTGTACTTTATTCAAAAAAGTCAATTTTTTATAATTCCCGCAACAAAGAATATGCATATATTGTTCCGTATGCCAAGGTGTTAGTGTTAGAGGCTCGGTTGGAGCGAGAGAAAGTCATCGCGGTCCATTCACAAGCCGCATACAAATATTTGTGGACGCGTCCAATACCAAAAACGAGTTTAGACCTTTCTACATTTGAAGGCGATGTCGCGATATCAAACTTTATGGGTCCACTTTACAGTATTTTATTTTTGATACATAGCCTACGATTTTCCGAATGTAAAGGTAACATGAAAGAAATAATTTAGATGTATATAGTGAAAAAAACTGGTAGTTCATGAGCATTAAAGTGATTGTAGATCAAACTGAATTTACTGAAATCTACGTTGACTTTGATCGCTGGACCACGTTTATGACGCTTCTTCTGCCATAGAGTAATAATATAATTTCAAGCTCTTATATTTCAATTTGAAGGATAATAAGAATATACACGAGACGTTATAGCTTAGAATTTACACATAACCAGCTGTGACATCAGCTTCGTGCGCGACTCCTATTATTTGATGTAATAAATAATTATATAATAGTTATTGCAATATTTATTCGTGTAAATAAAATTACTATTTTTATAAATGCATATTTGCCTTAAGTACTTAACCAATCATTATGAAATTTTGCGTACAGGTTGTAAGGAGTACAAAAAAGACAAACTACTTTTTATCTAGAGAAAGTACTGTTTTTGAGGGTTAGCTCAAATCTAAATAAATGCGAACGAAGCCACAAGAATTATCTCGTTAGATCTTTGATTAAATGTCTACATTCCAATGGTCATGATGTTAGATTGAACCTAATAAAGAGGTGTCACTATAAAGCGATCTAATGACGATTTATAGCGAAATTTATAGCATAAAATCGTATTCATGAAAAATACATAAATGCCTATTCTCTTGCCATTTCAAAAATGGACCAAGTTTATCGATCTCATACGTTTCAATATTAATTTCAACTGTCTGATACATTTTTTAAGGATTCCTACAGTTTAGGACAATCATATGCCACTAAGTACAATAAAGTATTAGATTAGTGATTAGTATGTGAGTTATATCTTAATGGAACGTACCGTATAAGTCAGTGTAACTTAATAATAGTAATCTTGTTAGACACTCTTTTTTTTCGATCTGCCTACGCTATTAATCTAACAAGGTCTTAACAGCTTCACCGGACTAATTTTGTTGGACACTCCGTTTGCAACATCACTATAATTAATAATAGTTTAATGAAACATATAATTTATAAAAATACGAATATTTACGTGAATATCAAATATTAATAACTTATTGTTAAAAGAAAATTAAAAAAGAAGTTTTTAATTAAATGTTCTAAAATGTCTCAAGATTAAAATTGTATGCCCAATACCAGCTTTTTGTATTCTAATGTTTGTGGCAGCAATTTTTATATTCGTCATACGGTGAAGCTGTAAAGACCTTTCCAGGTCAACAGCGTTTACATTTCGAAAAAAAATATTCGTCATCTTGATTTTATCTTTTCATTTTCGTGTAGGACTTAACGAATCTCAGAACTAAACGTATAAGCATGTAGAATTACAAAGTCGTAGGTCTAAAGGAACTACTTCAAATCTAGCTTAAAATATTTGACCCAAATAAACTAACAAATATTTAAAGTTAAATAAAAGCTTTCACAAACATATAATATCTTATATGATGATGTTGTGATCATGGCAATAAACAACATGATCACTTTATGTTGTGGAAAGACAATATGCCTATTAATATATTGTATATATGAACAATAACTAAGCATGATGCTGCGCGAACATTCTGTTTGTACATTCTCCTTTATACTCAGTAAATTCATTGAGTAGCTACCCAGAAAGTCAGATACTGATCTGTTTAAATGTACCAATTAAATAATAGAATATCTCACATACATTATAATAGAAACGTATGAGACACTTGGGCATTCATCTGTTACCCCATGTAAATCATGATCTGTTCCATATTCTAAATTAAGTCGCAATATCCAGTGTTATAATGTTTCCTTCCTCTTTAACCTTTATCGGGAAATATTGAATAATACGTATGACCAATAATTTAGTGGCAGATGTTTCTTATTTTCAGCAATAATTCCTAATAAATATAAATAAGTCCTTTTCCTACAATGGTTAATTAATATGATTAATATATTTTGTTGAGAATTTATAAATATTTTCCAACTATGTAACTAGTTTTGGAGTAATTCTAATTTCCAGCAGTTTTTTATCATTATATATACGTATATATTTATAACTATAATATTAAAGGATAGACCAATATTCACAGATAATAAAACATAACGAGATCTTACTAGATAGTTTAGTAAAGAAAATTAATAATTAGGCTTTAATTATTCCTAGCAATTGTAAAATAAAATATAGTTTCAATGGACCTTAAATGTAGTCTGAGTCAACAAATTTTATCTTATGAGCCAGTTAAACTAATTTTGAGTATTTTTTTAAATATTTTACTAACTTCGTCTGCCTTTTTTTGTCAGAATTGTTTTGTTATATCTCAAAGGATATTAGGCAGCGTTTTCGACGAAAGCACCCACGCGGCTTGACATTTTCCGCCTCTTATAAAAATTATAGTTATATTTCAATCAGTTCACAAAAAATCTTAACGAATCATATACCTGATCCGTATGAAAATCTGCTTAAAAGTTTTTAAGTTCATCGCAAACATATAGACAGCAGCTGTGAAAGATTTTGTTTTCTTCAAAGTTCTTCTTCATAGATTCTTGCTGAGCGATTTACAACTTGAGGATTGTAGCTATCCATGCAGACTTAAAGAAAGCCTTTCCACCACAATATAGTTTCCTCACGATATTTTCCTTCATCGGAAGCTCCGGCTGAATTCTCCAGGATTCGAAGCTAGGTCTACCGACATGGTGTTCAAGCAAACTAACCATTGTACGATTAGTCTTTTTGAGTTGTGATAATTATACATATTTATCTATCTTATTCTGATGGTAAGGGTTTTTTTAATTAAGGGTTAATTATGTTTATTTGTTTTATTTGGGATATTAGTATTTATTTAAAAAGCTACATTTCAAAACTTTTTAATCAAACAATGAAATTTATAAATTCGAAAATAAGTCTCTATGTTTCTTTGTACCGCTTCAAACATAATAAAATTATACAACATTTAATTTTGGCGTACAAATTAATAAACTTACTTTTAATAAACATGCCTAAAACTATAAAGAGATGAAATCAGGAAGAAGTTAATTGTAATGAAAGCCGTAATTTTTTAATACTCATATCAACTGCAGATATGAGAGATCTCCGCAGGTTTCGTTTAGAAAATAATTCTTTATAGACTCTATCTTACCTTAGTGTTTTGATACTTTCTGTCTTAACGCTAATTATCTAGTTTAACAAAGTTGTCGAATATATGTTTAATATTTCGAAAGTGCTTATATAAATAATATTATATCAAAGTATATAATAATTATAATATATCAGCATAATTTGTTATAGTTATTTCACTTTCGAAATCATAAAAATGTGCTGAGCAATTTCACTACTCTTGGTAAATGTCTTGTCTAAAAAGAAGAAAGAGGTTTTTCTTTTTATGTATGTAATAACGTGCATAAATGTTGTTTATAGGATACATTTCATATATACTATTTTAGACGCGTCTGATTGACGGGTGTTATTTTGATATAATATAATATTTGTATCAACTATAATTATTAGGTAAAAGAAGGTTGTTATTAAGTTTATTGGATATCGTATTATTTAATTTCTACGATATAGGAATGGTATAAATAAAGTATTTGTTAAGAAATATGTTGAAATCTTCAAATCAAGGTTTTAAGTTAAATAGATTTTTGTTAATCTATACTTCTATACAAATATTATAAAGTGGTAAAGTTTGTGAGTTTGTAAGGTTGTAGGGGATAATCTCAGGAAGTACTAAACTGATTGTGAAAAATCTTTTACCACTAGAAAACCATGTATATCTGATTATCATAGGCTATATATTAACCCGAAAGATGAAAAGACTTTTTTGGTAGTCGAATTTGCAAAGTTAATCGGAGAAAAAACAGTCGAACGAAAACGTTTCCTACGAACGCTGCTTTAATGATGTAAGATATACCATTGAGTTCTAGAGAAAAGTTGTAGAGCGTCATAATGCCTACAAAAAATATATGACAGCTTATGTCTACCTTTTATATTTAAATCCCTAAGCTTAGTTTTTTATAAATATTTACCGCCCAACGAAGTGGTCAGCTAGTTGCTAGATAAAATGATATAATTACAATTACTGCAAAATACAAAACTGCAAATAAATCATTGCACGATATGAGGACTTAATACCTAAAACAGTTTAATTATTGGTTTACGAAACATAACAAATTATCTAATACCCAAGCACAGAAGTTCAATATATGAATGAAGATTTGTTGATTGTATTATCTCTTTATCAATGCACACGTTTTCGTTTTTACGTCACACAGTCGATAACACTTAAAGCGCGTTTATATACATAACCTTAAGTGAAAGTATGGTACCGGTTTCCACATACTAATGGTACCAAAATGTTTTAGGATTCCGTCACCACACTGTGGCCATACTTTTCTCCATCGAGACTCGACGACTCGGTAAATAAGCTGAATAAATTAATCAGTCGAACCCAAGTAATGCCACTTTGAATATCATAGAATATAATATTAACAGTATTCTTATTAACATTTATTTCCGAGTTGCAATACCCATATAAAATATATTTTACAGAGTTACTAAAATGATCCCAGTGGAGAAATACAGGAACTTAATACCCAATGACGAAATAACAATAAAATTAATATTTAACTGAATTTAGAACCTGTAAAAATAATACTAGAGTCTATAATATTTAGAGTAACTTTCGATTAGGCATAGTCAACATAAGGCCTTATTATTGAGAAAACTTGAACATGTGAGAATTTGGTCAGATATGTTAATTGACAAATTATGAAAAAGTCAGATTTAAAATATATTGCTTTCTATCTACAATGAATATATCTAAATCTTTCCTCCTCCACACTTCTGCTAGCGCTAAAATTATAGGATATTATTGGCTAATGTTTACAATATGAACGTTCACGTTTCTCAGAAAAGCTGTGGTAAACGGACGTACGGCTTTGAAAGTGCAATCGCATCAGATTCTATTTTCAGCGACCTGAATTTAGAAGTAATAAAATGATGTTTATTTTGTAAATGTGTTTTTCAATTCGATACGTGTTTTCAAAAATCGTTTGTTTTCAGACATCTGACCTGAAAGTAGACCGACGTTTGATTTTGTTTATTTTCATATTCGAATTATTTATGTCTGTATTGCTTTGAAATAACATATTTTCATTTGGCAGTTTTAGTTTCGTGCCATTAAATTATATTGCCTATCTGCGTGGTTAGTGTTCTTTGACTGTACCGGCTGCCATCACTACTTTCCTTCCCTCCGTCTGTGACGTAACTCTATAAAAGAGTGCGCGTTGAAGACGCCGCAGCTATACTGTTTCCGCTCGTCAGGCTCGGCCATACCGTCCTGAACACCGGCAGAGAAAGACGCGGGCGGATCCTCTTCCGCTAGAGGCCACGAACTCAACTGTGACAGTCAAAAGGTGAAGTGTCAAGGCGATCAGTGCACGTGTTCGTGTTAGTGTTGTGATATCGTGATAGCAACAGTGTCCTGTGCACTTGGGCAGGGAATAGGGGAGGCACTGTCGCCGTCGCGTTGCTCTTGGTGATGTTATTAAACGCGTGCGTTTGTTTCAGATACAAGATGAAGTCTTTGTTTTTGTTAGCGGCACTGTGCTGCTTAGTGTTGTCAGCGTGTGCTAGTCCCATTGCTCGGTCTGAGGAGGAGAAAGAAGTGGGAAGACAAGCAGCCGCAGCTCCGGCAGCCGCACCGGCAGCTTCTAGTGATGACGATGACGATGATGACGACGACGATGACGATGATGATGTTGACCTCGATGGACTTGGAGGTATGTATTCATTAATATTATTAACAAGCCAAAGTTATCGTTAGACTGGAGTTATTTAAATTAGGTTCAAGCGGTTAATAAATAATTATATTAATTGTTATAATAAATAAGTATATTATTGTATAAAGAAAATATAAATAATCGTAATGGTAGCTTTGACTTTCATAAGCGCCTTCTCAAGGCCTAAATTGATTAAAGGATATTTTGATTTGATTTGAATCTACTTCTGTATTTTATCTGTTACTCAATGGGATAATATTCCAACTCTACGTAATAATATACAAAAATTATTTTTATTACTAATAGTTAAAATTACATTACAGCTTATTTTATTTATCATTCATGGTGTTTATTAATATCGACGGAACAATATATAAAATTAAAATTTACGGGTATATGCACTCATACCACTATTAACATTAGGCATCTATTATAATATATATGTTCATTAAAACTAATTCAGCTAATATATTCAACAATGCCGGACATAAATTTATAGCGTAAAAATATAGTGTAAAACGTCCATGAAATCAAATAAAACGGTGCGTAGTGAATAGCGCACATTAAAAGGAAATTTATAACACAGTTTTATGATTCTATTAAACTTCAAATAGAGAAATTTATAAGAAGGAATGTTGATATTTCATACTTTATTATTGTGGTTAATTATAATGCAAGTATGAAAATAAATCACTTGATTCCATTTTAAATGTTAAACCATTAAGCTAAAAAATTATAAAACAAACGTAAATCGAATTGTTAATACATATGAAAATTGTTACGTTTCATTAATCAAATTCCTAAGAATCAGGACACGGGCAGGCCAACGCGGAATGTAACACCGTGACAGTTGCTCTCAATCGTTAATTAATTCAAACAGAAAGACACAATCAGAGAAATTGGTGCTGTGTTGCTTTCTAGCTACGAAAGCCCACGCCTCAGGACGTCACGCACCAAAAGCCATTGGCGCGCGGATTCTGATTAACTGTTAGCTTTACAGTTCGATTGTATATATCGATAAATGGTGCTAATGAGTACTTAATGAGTGCTTTATGTATTAAGTTTATAACCAGAGAGGTGTTTAGGAAGGCTAGATTTACATATATTCATAAGATTCTGTGTAAGACCATGGAGAATTGTTCAACAATTTTTTAATCCTTCCAGATGATGATGACGACGACGATGACGATGATGATGACGACGACGATGAAGAAGCTGATGATGACGAAGATGACGATTACTTAGAAAGATTTTTCGATGACATTTTGGGAGGTAATGCAAAGTTATATATGAAAAAGATAGTTAAGAATTTAGGTGTTATAAAAATATTTAATAATATTAATTTTTACACTAGGCGAAGAAGATGACGATGAGGATGAAGAGCCCGCTGCAGCGGCCGCACAGCCTGTCGTCGCTGCCGCAGATACTGTCGCCGCAGCTCCTGCAGCAGTTGCTCCTTCTGTCGAAGAAACAGCTGCAAATTCAGAAGAAGTCGAAGCATCAGATGTCGAAGCAGATGCTGAAGGAGAGGAACCCGAAGCTGGACAGAAAGAGCCCGTCAGTGCCGAAGTAGAAGCGGCTGGTACTAGTTCAGAAGTAGCTGCTGCTGCTGATGCGGAAGAAGACGATGATGAAGAAGATGATATCGCCGACGCTCTCGACCCTGAAGATGATGATGACGATGAGGCAGAAGAGGATGATGATGACGACGACGATGACATTACAGACGCTCTCGGAAGAAACATCTCAACTAAACACGCACGTGAGTCCAAAAAGCTGAAGGCGAACGTCGCGGCGTATGTGAAAAAAGCCGGGAAAAAAGCCAACTATATGATGGGTAAAATAAAGAAAATTAAAGCTACATCCGCCGCGGCAGCAGCCCCTGAACACAAAAAGTTCAGATAGTAACTAGGCGGCGATGGAACCCCGGGCGAGCCACGCCCCTTCATCCACCTAAGAGGCCTCCGTGGTCCCCTCTTTTAGCATAGCTATTTATTGACTATTTATTTATTCTATTTAATTTATTTTATTTATTAAGTGGGTATGTTTGATGTGTGAATGTGCAAGCATGGAATCAAGCGATTTAAAATTGAATTAATGTCTAGATCATGTCACACCATTCTCGTGGCAATTTATATGAAATAAATCTGTTGTTTTAATCTGTTGTGTGGAATCTTTTGTCTTACCTTCATAAAGATTTGTGCGTTCACGTGAATGTAATTAAAAATCGACAAAAATCGGTCAGAATACTAGTTGCCTGTTGAAATGTTGTTTGTCAGGTAATTGAGTGACATTATCTAGTATTAATTTAATATTATAAAAGCAAACGCATACTAGTCAGCTTTAATTATTTATAAACCTATCCTCTCCATATTTTTGTATTCTTACATAAAGTTTATATTTCTGATTATTTACTAAAATATCTTCTTACTTCTGTTATATTATTTATGATACATTATATTCAAATAGTATTGTACATATGTAGAGATTGAAATAATTATATTAACTAGCTTTTTGACCGATTTATCTATGTATTTAATATAACGCACAAACCATCCTTTCCTTATCCGCTACTTCCATTATATTATTACATTAAAATAGTATTAAGAAATATAAAATTATTATATTTATCTCTTAACATATAATAGTAGTCTAGGAAACTTGCTTAGTGTCCAGTCGTAGAGAGTACGAGCTCGTCGTCATAGGCTGTCGAGAAAGAACTAGTTTGACGTTGATGTGTGTTAAGAGGTCGGCGACGTTTGCCGCTTGCTTACTTTCCCAAACGGACTCCGTACGATGAACCCAACTAGATTTCTTCTATAACCTTGACATATTCTTTGACCTTGCTTAAGTCACTCTAAGCTCGACAAAACTAAAAAAATACTTTGATGAAATCGATAGAATGTAAATTTAAAGTTAGGTTTACTCTCACTCGATGTCGAAACCTACTGTGAAATTTACATGGTATCCGGTTGAGTGAAAACAAGATAATATATGCGAAAAGAGAAATTTTAAATGTTTATTTTCGTAATATGTAGGGAGAGCCGCGAGGAGTTAGTCATTCTCGACTCAAATATAACTTGTTTCGTGCCGGTAACGTCCACAATTCACCTGACAGAGTGTTCTCAGCAACTATTTCCTTTCACATAAATGTGTATTTATTACATGTATATGTTATACTCCTATTTAATAATATGATATCTTAATGAGCAATGAGATAATAACTTACAAAATTTTGTTATCTAACCGTTATATGAATGTTTCTTCATAATAAACACAAGATCTCCAAATATTTATATATATAGAAATATTTTGGTCCACGTCATGCTTATATATACCATAATTAGATTTCTTTGAATGTGCGTGGCTCGTTGAGCAGTTTCTTTTACGTGTGGAAAATAGAAAATTCACCGTTGACTGGACGTACTAATTGTAAACGATGTTTAGAATTCAATTGGTGTTTCGAGAGCATATGTACAGTTAGCTCGCGTGCTAAAGCAACGTGGTTGGAATCGGGAGTATAAATATTATTCAACTGAATAATTATATAGCTTACGCATTACAAATACAGGAGTAAATAGCATGTCTATATACAGACTAATAAATTGTAATATTTAATTAATTGCTAATAGTCTTGTCGTCACTAAAAGAGAAACTGTTTTTTAATGAAGTTTCCCTTAGTTACGTAAACTTTTATATTTATAAAAACGATACTTTCTTTTTCAATCAAATGTAATTTTCTCGTATTATAATTTAAATAGAAATTTCAAATTAATATTATACCTCATTAATTTAGAATAAAAAAGTTTAATGCAATATAATTCTATGGTAGGTACTTTACGATACAAGATAAAAACTATTATTTTGTTCTAATCATTCAAGAAAATTCCACAACAAAATTATATAACATCTCTTAAAATAGTTATTCTTGTTAGCTGGATTCAGTACCGCATTTTAATAATCGTTTACAAAGACATTTTACTAATAATATTAATTATAACCAATTCTATTCATCACGGCATGCTACAAATGAATATTTTGATTAGGCCACATGCATAACAACATACGGTAGATCAAAGCAAAGCGTATCACTTGGTGGAACTAATGGCATTGCTATAGAACTTTGTATTTAATGATAACATTGTTATACCTTATGTAATTAAGTGAGCTCTGAATATTGAACCTATTTCTTTCACGTATTTAATTTCACCATCTGGCAAGAAAAGTACAAAATGGATATTTCCAATAGGCGCTCTGAGTGAACAACCAACCAAGAAGCCAGCACCAGTTCCTGCAGTGCACATTATCAAATATAACAAGTTTGTAGACACAATCATTGATAAGATGAATGATATATTAAGGACGTCGTATGATCCTGTAACCGTTAAATTGCAACCAATTGATGCGAGCAAGAAAACCTCCAAGCCTAACAAACCAAAATCTACAAAAAGGTATATATATCTCTAGCATTTTGGAGATCTTTCAAATATAGTTGTTAAATTTAGTTTAAATATGCATTTAACATCACTTTTTTTCTAGAAAAACTTCAACAAAAAGGAAAAACACTGCTCGTGGTGGTGGAATTAAAAAAAATAAGGGTAAAACAGCTTCATCTGAAATTTTGAATGATGTTAAAGAGGAAAATCCACAAATAAATGAAGTAATAAAGCTTGATGATATGAAAGTAGAACAATCGGAAAATGTAATTGCCCAATCTAGAGCGGTGAAAGAAAAAACAGGAACTCAAACGAGCAAAGCCAAACCCACTACAACTAAACCTAAACCGCCTACTAAGGCCACAAAGCCTAAACGTAAACCACCTGTTAAAAATACTTCTAAGAAACCAGTAACCAACAAGAATAAGACAAAGACAAGTAATAAAAGTAAGCCAAGAGCCAAAGGAACGTTGTATGGGTTGTCATCTTTGAAAAGAGATGGAGATGTTTCCGTCAGTATCATGTCGGACCATACTACAATAAAGAGCAACTTCATGGTTGGACCACTAATATTGAGAGTTGAAAAAGAGGTATGTGTTTTATATATTACGAAATTATATCTAAGTAGCCTCTGCCCGCGACTTCGTTCGTGTGGAATAAATACACTAACACGCAGCATTTCTCAAAAGGAAAAAAACATCCCGATTTGAACATTCCTCATCTGTGCTCCGCTCCTATTGGTCTTAGCGTGATGATATATAACCTATAACCATTCTCGATGAATGAGCTATAACACTGAAAGAATTATTGTAATCGGACCAGTAGTTCCTGAGATTACCCCCTACAACGTCACAACATCACAAACTTTATCTCTTTATAATATTAGTATAGATAATGTATTCTGTAATAAATTTATGATCATTACCATACATACAATGTTAACATGATATACAGGTTGGACGTGGAGCTAAAAAGGAGCTTAAGTCAGCAACAGCGACAACAGCAGAGATGGTGGGTAAATTGGCCATAAGAGTTAACAATCAAGGCGTCGCTACACTGCAATCCATTAAAGTTCTTCAACCAAAACAAGTGAGTTCTAAACACGAGATAATATTCGAGTCGATTTTGATTAAGCTTATAAATAATATAGTGTATAAATAATACAGACATATACTGAGCAGTGTAAGAAATATAAACCACTGAAGCTCGCTGGCAATTTTTTTTTAATATGGTCGTAAATGCACTCGGATTGACACAAAGTTGTATTTGAATTTATGGAGATAGCAGAAATCGTTCAGAACTTGTGTGAATTACGATTGTGAAAGTATCACAGTTACAACTAATTTTGACATAAAGTAGTAGTGCTTAGTGAGACATTTCAAATTTTACCTTAGGGGTAATAATCTATTTTGATTTTAGCTGGTTATTAGTAGGTATGTAGGTTTTGGATTGGGTTGTTCGTCTTAGAGTATAAATATCTATATGAAAAATTGAAGCGGCGTTGGCTCAGTATGCGCCGAAGCTTTCAGCGGAGGAAAACGTGATGAAATCGTAACATGGTTGTAGGGCTTTTACTAAGCTCATCTGACCAACTATCACTTTTTAGTTAACTGTTTTTTTTTTTAATATCATAGGAGGTAAACGAAGAGGTGGGTTACCTAATGTTAAGTGATCACCACCGTCCATAGACACTTGCAACAGGGAAGGTGCAAGTGTGTTGCCCGCCTGTGTTGGGGGAGGGGGGAGGATGCAAAGTAGAGATGGAGAAGGTGAGGAGATGTGAGTCTCCGGTGCTCTCACTGACCGAACGAAACGCAACAATGCAAGCACTGTTATTTCACGTCGGTTTTCTGTAAGAGGGTGGTACTACACCGGGCGAGCCACAACCCATTCATACTGAAGCCAGTATTAGTTTCAGCGTGTCATTACCACCTACTATAGAGCCAAACACCTATCACAACCCATACATACTGAAGCCAGTATTAGTTTCAGCGTGGCTCTACCACCTACTATAGAGCCAAACACCTATGGATTTGATCTGGCATCATTACTTGAGAGCCTGTCTCTCTAGGTTTATTAGCGTTCTAGCGACGGGCGATCATACCTTCTGTAGCGAAATTACCATCTTGTTTTGTCGTCAAAGGCTAATAAAACCTATTATGTTAAATAAAACATATTTTATTTACAGTTAAGAGCTTATTACAATTTATTCAATTTTTTTTATTTTAATTTATTGCAAAAAAAATATTTTTGTAATAGGTGCGAGTCGATAGCAATCATGAACGTACGAGGGAGCTTGTTTGGCAACGAAGCGCAAGGATCGCCCACGTTGTTTCAGAAAAATTGATGTCCGCGTCCAGACCAATGTTCCACTATCCATCGATAGTTAAACAGTAGCTTTAAATAGTTATTTCTGTTCATAATTATATAGTAATAGTTTAATTGGGATGTAAATTAAAAAGACTCAGTACATATTTGTAGTGCTTCTTAGGCCAGATCAAGTTATTATAAGAACAGGTTGTGTTGATCTACATTATCCATGCCAAAAAGTAAATAGCAAAAAAGAAACTTACACAAGGCATTGAAGTCAAAATGTAGTTAGATCAAAATTGCAGGGAAACGTTAGTTATGAAAAAAAAGGGAAAAGGGTTAAAGATAGAATAGGAAGAATATATCGACGGAAGAAAGCGGAATTGTCGTAACTTGAAAAA
This sequence comes from Antheraea mylitta, assembly GCA_014332785.1. Classification (NCBI taxonomy): domain Eukaryota; kingdom Metazoa; phylum Arthropoda; class Insecta; order Lepidoptera; family Saturniidae; genus Antheraea; species Antheraea mylitta. The sequence goes on from JACEII010000046.1 coordinate 1,780,529, forward strand.
CCCAACTGTACACCAGAGCCAAAAAAATATTTCAAAACTTCGATTTTGTTTATGTGTAGCTCTAAAACTAGGCAGAAAACGAAGATCGTATCGATGAAAAATTGAATCGTAGGAAAACGACACCCAGAACATTCGAAGCCGTATTATTTTATACAAGAATATGGTAAAAAGTAATTTAGCCCAAAATACATGTTACAACATTTCCGCTTTCTCCCGTCGATATATAAGGATGATAGTAAAAGGCATTATGCAAAGTTCCACTACTATGCATGTCCTGAGTTGTGTTGTTTTTTTCTTATAATAATTTACTTAATTGATGTAAAGTTACACTGATTTACATAAAGATATAGTTAACAAGGCAGCAGGTAGCTAATATGTAGTTAAATTATTATTTTTATTTCCTAATTTGTGTTTCGTATGTTCGATATATTGTTTTGTTTTATAATTTTCTCAAGGGTTATAGTTCCTTTATGAGAAACCCATCGACCTATTGAATTCCAAGAAGCACTACATAGATATTAACAAGGCAGCTCTTTTAGGTGATGGTTTATTTTTTTGTACAACTTTAAAATTGTACGAGGGGCAGCTTGGTATTAAATGTTTTTAATTGTTTGACTGACCCGTAGATAGTATATTTCTAAAGATTTCTACTATAGGTAGTATACGCTAGACATGACTATGGGATATACCGATAGTTATTAGGATTTACGATACTCATTATTCACGTAGTCAGAAGAATGCATTTATTATGTCTAAAGTTTTGGTGCTAAGTAGTTTATAAGGAGACAAATATGGTATTTAATTTATTAAAATATATTGATGAATATAATTTATTATTGGCGATATTGTTTTTATTTATGTTTGTTTCCCCTCATTGATATGTTGTTAACAAATCTGCTTAAGCCATATTTACTAGGGTACATATTCTCTGACGTAAAAGTAGTTCGATTATGATGTTTAAATTTGTACTTCATTTTATCAATATAAATTATGTATCCTATATATATATATATATATAATACATTAATCAATTTAAGCCCTAAGAAGGCACATGTGAACTTCAAACCTACCACCGGTTCGGAAACAACTCATTCAACGAGAAGAACCAGTAAGAAACTTGATTCAGTTTATCTTTTTAACATAACGTATCTAATACCTTTAAACGAGCAATTCTTCTATATTTTTATATTGTTATACATTCATGATCTCGGAAACGGCGTAAATGATTTCCGTGAAACTTAGTATGTAGGTAGGTGGTTTCGGGAACGAATCGGGAAATCGATCTAAATAGAATTCATTCATAGAAAACTTTTTGTCTGAGTTTTCAAGCAGTGAAAAATTATAGCTAGAATATAAAGATAAATTTCGCCGCCGCTGTCAAAACAGAAATAGCTCAGATGGAAATCGGCTACTTCGAAAATCTGTCTAACCCCAGTTCGAATCCGAGTGGTAACAAGAGTTTTTTTTAATACATATATTTTTTTTTGTAAAAATGCTGATTTGGTGAGGGAAACCTAACAGTTAATTTTAATTTGAAAATGTTTTTTAAAGAACCGAGCTCGGCTCGGTCGTCCACGTTCTATTAATAATACTAAAATTGTAGTCTTATTTAGTAGATGCACGAAGAGATGTGTTAATTGCAGATATCACCATCGTTCCTATATTGTCATAAACATTCTATATAAAATGGGTTTTAGGTAGGTTGTAGATACCGACTATCTACATTTGTCCATTTTTAATCTTCTATATATAAATAGGCAGTGGTTTAACAATTACGAACATTTCTCTTCTCTGTCCTTTTGACAATTTGCTTCATCCATTTTGCTGTAATAGCTATTGATGAGCATTAGAGTTAATAAAATTTTTGGAAAAGTTTTTTTTTTCTTATGATTGACAAGCCTTTATTTATGTCTCGTCGTATTCGTCGAATTCACACAACACACGCTTTCATAATTATTGCTCACTATGGAATAAAGATGCCCAATAATATTGATGTAAAAAAAAATATTTATGGTTCAACAACTATGCACTAATTCTGAAATGCCAAGACTTTAAAATGTCAAAACTAGATTAAAAAAAACTTGCAAAACATTGTAGAAAAACAGTAAATTCTAGTATGGTATAAATTCCAGTATGGTAAGATCATTGTAGCGAAAAAAGTTGTTTGGACCGACTTGACCATAATTTAACATGAAAATAAGCATTATTAGTGTTTGGCAGGTTAGAAAACATCTTTAAGTTGGTAGGACTAGTCTTTTCTAAATCATGTTTTTATCTCAATAACATCTTACTTTAAATGGAATCGATGATAGTCAGACGCTAGCAAATGTAGTTAAAAATTGCAATGAACATATAAATTTAATTTGGAAGCAGTTGTAGTTCAGTTACCCGAACTTTCGTTGAAAGAAAACTTCGTGATATACCATAGCACCATGCACTAGTAGGGATTTTTTAAGCCCGTCGAACTACGCCCTCAAGTTAATAATATATTGCCAAGCGTATATAGGTCGCGTAGGTTAAATGTTGGGACAGCTTGCACTTAAGTTTATGTCCCACTAAGTTTAAGTTGTTTACCATTATGGCCCACATAGTCGTTTAACATTAGGCGTGATTGTAGTCCATTGTTAAAACTTATAGGTATAAAAAACAAAGGTGAAGTGATTATAACACTGTGGTGGTGTTTCTGGAGGTTTTAGGATGTCATCTCGCAGGAGGCGGCGGAAGGGCCAGCGAATAAAACCATCGGAGTCCTCTTCGTCAGACTCCTCCCGCTACCGTAGCCGAGCCTGAGGGGGTAAACCGAGGAGCCCATCTGTTGACTACACAGATTAGGCTGACGAGGGGATGCGGTTGACTGTGTACTCAGCTTGCATCCATATTTATAGGTGGTAGAGTCACGCTGAAGCTATTAATGGCTTCAGCATGAATGGGTCGGCTCGACCTGGGCAGATTCCCCCTCTCACAAACAACCGACGTGAAGTAACAGTGCTTGCATTGTTTGTATTGCATTGCAGTGAGAACGCCGGAGGCCCATCTTACCTTACCCCTCTCCTCTTCCCTTCCAGAAACACAGGCTGGCAACGCACTTTCGACTCCCCTGGTGTTGCAAGTGTTTATGGTGATCACTTAACATCAGGTGACCCACATGTTCGCTTGCCTCCTATGATATAAAAAAAGGACAGAGTCTGATGACCACCTTGCCAGGCTGCTGCAGTGGTGAATCCCAGGAAGATAGCAGGACCGATCCCTGGCCGCCCCTATCATACGGCGAACAGTACACCGTGATGTTTTAGTCCATACGAGTCAGATATAACCCACTGTCTCCCCCGTAAAAAACCAAAATGAAATAAAAGCCTACTTGGATGAGTGACCGTCTGGTAATACAGCGTGACGTTACCTTTTTGTTGATTTTTTAAAATTAAGCTATTATTCCCAGTAATACAAAACCTTCACTCCTATCGTGTCTTTATGACACACTATGTTTTTTTTAAGCCCACCTGTCTAGTTACAACCCTTATATTGAAAATCTATAACCGAACATCAATAGATATGTTCTGACAGCTTCAATCGAGCGTCTTAACATCCTAAGACCAAGTCGTTTTGTTTCAGCTGAAATTATTATCGAAAATTTATTATAAAACATAAAAAAAGATTAGAGATTGCAGAATCATTTAATGTCAAAAAATTTAATCCAATAACATATACACTGTATATCAAACTTATCTTTACCTATGTAGCAAATTTGTCATACAACACTGGTCATGTTATATTCAAGGCCTAATATAAAGTCTATTAAAAAGAAAAACGAATAATATTCGTAATTGTCTAATTAAAATAGCTTCTGAGAGCAAAGATCTATAGAAACATTTATACTAAATCAAATATCACTGGATCTTTGAAATTATAACACGTGAAATATATACTTTCACATCTTTGGTAAGTAGTTCACTCAGGTACTACTTCATTTTGTCATTAAATAACGTCTTCATATTTTTACGTATAGGCACTTGTAGTTTACACACACTATACGAAAATTAAGAAAAAAAATAATCCTACTTAACTAATTAGCTAAAAGTTCAAAATACCATAGATTCCATAGAAAAAATAAGAATAAATAATTTTTTATGCATCCAAAAAAAATTTTTTTTTGTTACTAAAAACTAATTTTACATTAATTGTATAATATTTATGATTTTTTTTACAATAATTATAGAAAAGATCTGGTAAACTAACAAGTTCTCAAGGGATTAACTTGTTTGTTGTTATTACGATTTTACAACGAATATTTGAGCTTCTTCGTCTTAAAACTATATAAAATAAGTTTTGAAGAAAAAGACATGAAAATACAGTATATTCAATAGGGGTGTGCGATTAATTCGAACTTACGAATAATTCTTTCCCATCGAATATTAGTATTATTCGATCCGAAACAAGAATCGAATAATTCGAAAATTCGATTCGATTCGAACGATATTCGCACACCCCTAATATTCAACTGAGATTTGCTATTCTGCCTTGGAGGCTAACAAAGATGACTTTACGGCATAAAAAATGTCCCTAGTACTAGGAACACACTATTCGGTGTTTTAATTAACTATTAACAGTAATATACTTACGTATTTAATTATAAAGTCACTCTTAAATACAAAAATACGATGATTAATTCAATTCAAGGTCGATAAAGTGGAATGAATTAAGTTAGGAACTAAGGAATCGAGGCGTTGCACATAAATATAACTATTCGTGAAAGAAGCGAGAGAATATGTCATAATTCTAAAATAAACATTAAATTTATCAAGAAAATAGTGAAAAAGTCATTTTTTCATTGACATATAAAAACCAAGACGCACAGTCTCGAATAAAAGTAGCGTTCAAACCCGGCCGCAAAAACTACCCAATATACATACGTGGTTAGTTATGCGACAAACTTATGATTTTGCAAATTCAGCCTTACCGAAATTAATTAAAAATTGTTTATACAAGGACCTTAGTGACGCGAGACTACTTGAAATGAGTGCATAATCCAAAATTATGCACTCATTTTTGTGTGCCGGCTGTGAGACGTTACATCTTCCTCATGCAAATAAACTATATATTGTATTTAAATTAATAGTCTAATACTAAATGTTCTACTATATAATAAATGACCATACTACATTTAGGTTATATGTATGTATATATCTGTAAAATAATACACATTTAATCAAAAAATACTTTTAGGGCAATTCATTCCATCTCAGTAATTTAATAGTGAAAATCGTTATCATTACAACAATTAACGATGTAAATTATTACCAGTTATTAAAGTTCTCATTATTCTGCTATTTGTTATTATTTTTGACAATGACAATTGTCTGCCAGTGTTATCGCAACGTATGAAAATGCAAGCGTTATGTAATAACAAATAAGTGTGAAAGGGAAAGCATTCGATGTTCGTTAAATTGAACAACGATCCATTTAATCATCATATCGTTGTTAAAAAAAAACATTAATAATAATTTTGTTAAACAGCAGGATAACTGACAACACTTTATAACAGCTATAAGTAACAAAATAACACAACGTATTTACTACTGGTTTATTACTATATTGCTGCTTAAATACAAAAGCTACTAATTAAAATTATATTTTTTTAAGAACGTTATTTAAAGTTGTGACAAAATATTTTTTTTTCTATTACTGTGTTATCTATACATTTGTTTTAAGCATGTCAATTGTAGAAGCGTATTTTTTAATTCTCTATATTATACATTATACTCGGCCCATGTTAACGTGAAAATGCAAGTGGAAACTAATATGATTGTTTTTAGATTAAAATGTGAAATCAGTGGCTGTATTTTTAAAACATGAACATAAATATATACGTTTAACCGTGCGTCAAAAAAAAAATGATTTCCTTTTTTTATTTGTGGCCGTTTTGTATTTAAACAGTGATATGTTTGTTATTATCGTCGTCTGTGATATATAGAATAGTTTTATTTACAACAGCGCTTCATATGGGAGGTATTTGTGGTGTTGAAATGGATTTAGGAGATATCGACCTTGCATTGAAAGTATACTTATTTAATTAATACTAATATATATTATAACTATCCTATAGAGATAACAGTCATGTATTGTTGACATTACGTGTGTGAGATTTCGCTCCACCGTTTCTGTTTAAAAGCGGTGCCCTATTTAGATCTTCAGGTATGATTATCTCGGTAATGTCATCGTCTGTCTGTATGGGCTTGTAAATTGGAGATGTATGGCTTTTATCATGACCGTTCATTACGGGTAGTGGAATTTGCCCAGTTAAGTCTGTAAAGAATTTTCAGAAAGTCGAATAACATATTTTGTCAAAAAAAAAACTGACTTTTTTAAACCTATGAAGGATAAAGGTATATAAAAAAGTGTGTAGCAGCTCTAAGTACTAAGTCATAGTTCCAAGAAGAGATGATGGATATTAGAAAAACATCAATGTTGACATCGATGTCTACATCGTTTCAATAGTATCGATATATGATAAACATCGATAGCAAAACATCGATGTTTTTGCCAGCAATTTAAATTGTCTGTCAAAAAATAACTTGATCGGGTGTTTTCTATAGTCATTCGTACGGCTTACAAATTTGAAATTATCTAGTCTCTGTACTAACACATGCAACGTTAGATGACCCTAAAGAATATATTCATAACGTCGATGTTATCGAAAAAAAATATCGATGTGTCGATGTTATCGACATTAAAACATCGATATTATCCAGCTAAACATCGATGTTTCTTCAACATCGATGAATACCGATCATCCCTAGTTCCAAAACCCTTTAAAATGGTGCCAGAGTAGGAAAAGCTTATCGATAGTCTGATATAATCTTGGAAATATAACCCAACTGTTGTAAGAAAACATGGCGTGTGATAGAATTTTGGTTAAAAAAACAATACGTTTTCACACTTTTTCATATACAGATATGGTTCTCCTTACTTCTACACTTCATAGTTAAACATCGGCATTAAATAAAATTATTATATTTAAGACGGTACACAAGTAACTTGATATATTTATAGAACAACAAACGAGTATACAAATTTAATTAATGACGCCCATATAAAAATTTGGACCCCCAAGGATATAGTAGATGGGGAATTAATAATACTTGGTAAGTTATTCAGTAAAATAAAGCGAGTTAAAAATTAATTTCTTAAAAGTGAAATAACCCCTTGTTAAAAGTTAAATATATTTTTTTATTTATTAGCCACGCTAAATATATTTTTGTATTTATTAGCCACGGTTATACGACATCAGGATTTCATTTTCTTAATTTTTTTAAGGCTCATTACATTTTGAATGATACCCAAGTCAAAAAAGCCAACTTGGTTAATAATGGACAGCCTAATAGAGATATATCTATCTATCTAATACTTTTAAACGAGCAATTCTTGTATGTTTTTATATTTATATATATTCAGGATCTCAGAAACGGCGCCAGCGATTTCCTTGAAACTTAGTATGTAGGTAGTTTCGGGGACGATAAATCGATCTAGCTAGATTTTATTCATAGAAAATTTATTTCAACTGAGATTTCAGACAATGAGAAAATATAATTAGAATATAAAGGTAAATTTCGTCGCCGCTGTCAAAACAAAAATAGCTCAGATAGAACTTGGTTGCTTCGAAAATCCCAGTTCGAATCCGAGTGTATACATACATATATATATATATATATATATACTTTGTAATAAAATTATAATTTTGTAAGGCAAACCTAACAATTTATTTTAATTAAAGAAATAATATTATCATTATATAATTATAAGAGAGATATTTTTTTATAAATAATTTTTTTATGTGAAAAAATGCTAATTTTGTGAGGCAAACCTAACAGTTTATCTTAATTTAAAAATGGTTTTTAAAGAACCGAGCTAGGCTCGATCGCCCAGGTACTGAATATAAATAGTCGTTTGCCTAATCGAAAAACATACACCTTACCACAAATTGCGTTAGCATTCTCCTCTTTTGTGTTCGTCATTTAACAAAATTCAAAAAAATATAGATATGTTTTTCTGTTGTTCTTTGGCCTCATTTAAAACTAAATTAAAGAAACATTACTCACCGTTTCAATAGTGTGAGCTGAGTTTTCGCCTAGAAGTGTTTAATTTAAAGCGTATTTATAAGGTCAGGTCATGTCTATTACTGGTTTCAGTATCAATGTATCGGCTCGCCCGCGGTAGTAACACCCGACCCGCAGAAACACCGACGTGAAGTAACAGTGCTTGCATTGTTGCGTTTCGTTCGGTTAGTGAGAGCGCCGCAGGCCCACCTCGCCCTCACCTCTCCAACTCCTCTGGTGTTGCCAGTGTCTATGGATGATGGTGATCACTTAACGTCAGTGGAAGCGTCTGCCCGTTTGTCTGATATATGACATGAAAAAAAAATCAAATTATAAAAGTAAACACAGTTTCGTAGACCTGATAAGAAATAAAAATAAATGTGTAATTACTTTGCAATGTGGTGTCCAGTTCGGTGGCGGCTAGTACTACGACAACGCTGGAGCCCGCATTACTGAACACAGAGGCTACACTCGCACGAGGCGATAACAATACTAGTGGTTGTCCGCGCGACGACAGCGAGTTAGAGAGCGCACACAAACCCTTCGCCGCTGTGAAGTCAGCCCCTATACGAAATATCGTATACCATTATTCATTATTCTTAACCTTAAACTTGTGACATTACAAACTTATAACACTATAAAAGATTTTTTTTTTCGAAGTGACTACGCTGTTGACCCAACAAGGTCTTAACAGCTTCACCGGACTACTAAGGCGAGCGCTTAGGGCACGGCACACCTCGGTTTGGCTGTTGCCTGTTGCACGCAAAATCGCGACCTATCATAGCTAACCTAGCTAACTATTCATATATGTATGAGTTGTTGAAACGTATATGTGTACCAAGCATACACGCCTCAACAACTCCTCCATATATTTATTATCGGAAAATTGAGTTTTTCAGTTCGATAAGGGAAAAAAAAGTAAACCCTTCCACTTTCATGTGTAAGCGTGTAGCGTGCACGTGTGTGGGGGTGATCGTGTAGTGTTGTAGCGGTGATGTATATTTGTGTGTCACCGTATCGCGCAAGCAACGCACTCAAGGGCTCCCTCTACCGAGGGACCGAATCTAGGCTTGGACCGCTGCCGTGGGAGGCCTAATCGGACTATAAAGGACTAATTACGTCTTACAGGATAATCGGTAACCGATGTGAAGTGATTGCATTGTTACGTTTCATTCGGCCAGTGAGAGCGCCGGAGACACACCTCTCCTCACCCTTTCGTCATCCTTTCCTTTCCCCCTCCCCCAACACAGGCTGGCAACGCACTTGCGATTCCTCTGGCGTTGTTAGCGTCTATGGACGGTGGTGATCACTTAACATCAGGTGACCCACCTATTCCTTTGCCACCTATGATAAAAAAAGACTACTACTACTAAATTGTAATTCTAAAAATTTGTAATATACGCGTAGGTTTTTTTTTTTTTTTTTATTGAAGCATGACAATGTGACTGCAGTGCCTGATGGTAAGCATAGTACAATCCAAAAAACAGTGGCGACCACCGAGAGACAGATTATCCATCGTCAGTCGCCGCTGTCATGCCGGCCATAATGACGAAAGTCACTGGATATGTACAGGCTGATCCCGAAACGCGACGCGCAAAAGCGAGTCACTATGACGGGCTTTTTCGCCATATTCATGGTGGTTGCGACCCAGTCGGGCTGTAAAACCCTACCACCCCGCAGGTAGCCCTGTGAGACTCGGTGTCACTGGTTGATCGAATGAAATACGATTTGGTAAACAATAATGATGTCTAGAAATTACGCTTTCTCTGTGAATGCATTAAAATCGGTTAATCTTCATCTATTTTATTTTTGGCAACCAGTCTTCTAGTATATTAATACTACCATTGTCGAGCGAGTAACGATATTACAAGTTTCTTGATGTAATTTCAATGAACTAACAAGATGGTGGCCGTCTTGTTAGAACTTTCCTGGGAGTTTTTGTGGCAATTCAGAATCCACGCTCTGTGGTATTATTTCCGATCCACTTCACTTGTGCACAGTAACCAAACTATGTTACGTAAAACACCACCAATATTACACAATATAGTAAGAGTTACAAAATTTTTTTCCGCTTCACTATACTACACAGAGTGACAAATAGAATAGTAATCAATTAATCAACGATAATACAGAATTTATTATAGAATTGAATAAAAAACGATTACGATATATTTATGAACTTGTACATTATTACAAAACTGTTATAATAACGACACGCTATGATGGCTGTTTTGACGTTTGAGCGCTCATGAAGTTTCGTATAATTTAACTAGGTATTTCAGCTCTGTCCTCTCAATATATTCTTGAGATTTGATGTACGTCCACAAAAGATTAGATAGATAATCTGGATTTAGTAAAAGACCGACATAATGTAAATACTAGAATCAATAACAAACTGGTCATTCCATATTTCAGGCTCACTAAGACCAGTAACAATTTTTTTAGGTAATAGTGTTAGATTTGATAACAAAGTCCCAAAACACATTACCTATTTGTCCGATAGTAAGTTCAAGTGTTATGTCAAGCGGGACTTAATACATAAAGGCTATTTATAGGATGTATTAATATGTGAAACATGATGTCTGGAAGTGACTCTCTCTGTATATCCACCGAAAACGAATATAACTGTATATTTTTATTATGTTGTAACAATCAAAAAGTATGTTATGTATAATGAAAACATAAACCAGACCGAATGCAAAACAAAACAGCATTTGAATACCATTAACCATATAACCATTCAAAGACATATCTTCTTTAAAAATACTGTTTTGTGCTTTTGTACGCAGTATCTTAGAATTCGCATCACAGATTTGGACCCCGTGTTATGCTATTCATGTGAAAAGAATCGAAAACATTCAAAACAAATTTATGACATTTCTCAAAAGACGAGGGTTGCTTCTATCTGCAAATAAAGATGAGAACCTTCGTGAACTAAATATGTTAACCCTTGAACAGAGACGTTTAGTAGCAGATTTGATGTTCTGGTATAATATAATCAATAATAACATAGATTGTCCAAATTTGGTGGAGCATATAGGGCTGCGGATTACCCCAAAACATACTCGAAAGCCACGGCTCTTTAATGAGCCTAAGACTAACACTAACTATGGTTCTAATTCTATAATGATAAGATGCGCTCACTTATATAATGAAAAAATATCAAATATAGACATTTTTCATGAGTGTTGTAGATCTTTTAAGGCGAAGGTCACGAGAAATATTATAATCCATACCTCAAAGGCAGATTCCTGACGCATACGCTTGTTTCTTTTCACTTATACGTTCGCAGCCATACATACACACATACACATACACATACACATAACATATCATTTGCTTTCGGTACGACAGTAGTAGAATTTGTGTTTTACAGAATTATTATTTCATTATTAGTAGTTATTATCAGTAGTTGTGTTTATTTTATTTTATTTTAAGTGTTTATTACAATCGTTTTTAATTAACATGTAAAATAAGTGATTGATTAATTAGTTCTTATTTTACGTTATAAATGTTTGGGTTAGCTATATTAAAACATTTGTATTTATATAAGGAAATCACTTTGGCAAAACTAACATTATACTTGTATTTATTTTTTGTTAAGAATGTATAGCTGTAGATTTCTTGGAAATAAATAAATAAATAAATAAATATATTTTTTCGAACATAACTTGTTATTTCACGTTACTATTGTAATCTGTCAAAACGGCCATCATAGCGTACCGATATTATAAACTCTAAAACTAATACGGTGTTATTACAAAAAAGTAAAATACGTATTAAATACTTATTTTAAAAAGGTTTCGTACTAAATGAACCGCGCTCGTCCTAGGCAAGTTCGTGTTATCCTTTTTTCGAAAGTCTAACCTAGCCTAACCAAAGCGAGATAAAAGAGCAAGATGGCGAACATTCAGCGAGCGCGGTGCATTTAAAACGTAACCTTTTCAAAGCAAGTATTCAACACGTATTTAACTTTTTTGTAATATCATCGAAAGTGTTTGTTTTTACAACATAGTCCCGAATAGATATACATACCGAGGACATATCGACAGTCAATAACAACCGGCATACTGCAACCACCTTGTTTCTTAGCGACTTTCTCGACGTACTGTCTAATATATTCCACACTGGGGAAGTACAGGCTGTTTCCAACAGTCACCATCAAGTAACTAAGTCCTGAAGAGCTCTGAAAAAATGTTAGATTTGGAGTAATTTTTTACATACGAGGATGTATGTATGTATACTTGCGGTCCCTGTAGACGTTGTCCTGCTTTGATAATTAAAAAAACTAAAATTCAACCACAGCGCCATCTACCGTATCCAATGGTAAATCTAAACCATTTTCGGATCGGCTGGAACACGCACACAAAATTTCATCAAAATCGGTCCAACCCTTTAGGAGTTCAGTGACATACACACGTATAGAATAAATCTATATATAAAGTAGATAAAAAAGAAATGAAAATTGAAAAAAAAAAAACTTGAAATTAGAAATGAAAATTGAAAAAAAAAAATGAAAAGTGAAAAAAAAAAAAACAATGAGAATTGAAAAAAAGGAGATTTGAACTAATTTATTACAATTATATTAATAAAGAAAAAAAAAACACTGATTCAGGCCTTACGGCGTAGTTGATAGATAGTTAGTGGTCGTAGGTTAGATCTCTATACACAACTGAATTTGGTCTGATAATAATAATGTCAATTCTGTGTGTTATACTATATGTATTATACTTAGTTTCTGGATTAATGGCGATGTGTGACATTGTTTATAAATATAACATTCTGTATAACATTAATACTAAGCATAAAATATCTGATATGAATAAAATTATAATATTATATTGAACGTCAAAGTTCAGTAGTATTTCCCTTTTTTGTGACTAAAACAAGAAATCAATCATTACCCTATAAACAACACTAAATTCATAAGCGTATTATTATGCAATATTAAAACAAATTACGTCATCCAATACGCGAACGTTTAAACATTAGTCGATTTAACCCAAATACTTGATGTTGAAATTAATTAAAACAATAAAAGCAAATGTTTAACAACCGTATATAAATTTCTACGGTAACCTTGTAACACATGTAAAACGATTATTGCATTTTATGGTCGATTATATTATTAACGGTAAATAGACAACTGTTCTGAATTGTTTCGAAGGAATTATTTGAGTAATAGGATACGTTTAAATACCGTTATTATTTCGGCTTCAAGTTGCGGCCTCGCGCTTGGATACAACAGCAGGAGTACGTTCACCGCGACTCCGGCTATGATGCCCAGTTCGACACCGACAGACAGACACAGTGCGAACGTTGCGAACGCGGGCACTAAATCCGCTCGACGAGATCGCCACATAGGTTTTACTACCTTGAAACGGAAATCTATATTAAATATATAACGAGATATGTTGTGGGAGTTATCTGATAAAAATCGTCACGTAAGAAAAATGTGTTATGCCCCGCTATATGCGAATTTCTCGCTCTCTATTATATTCGACTGTGGTGTATGCGTGTGCTAGTAACAGATCAGTGATAGAAATCATCACGTAAGATAAATGCGTTATGCCCCCTTTATGCGACATTCTCTCTCTTTATGTTATAGAAGTATATATATGTGCGTACGAGTAACGAAATTCGAGCAGACCAATATCGTTTGTTGCCGATTGTATAACATACTACTAGCTTTTGCTCTTGACTTCCCTCTCGTTAATATAGATATGTAAAGAGTTATGCTGTCCTTTTCTGTACCACTGATAGTGTCTATACAAGAATTTATGACCATCAGTTCAGTAGTTGAAATGTGAAAGCATAACAAACAAACAAGCTCACATTCGCATTTATAATATCAGTAAGGACTTAAGTTGAAGAAGTTGTTTAAGTTGACAGAAAGTTTCGTAAGAGGAATTGCGGGCGGCATTTATTCCATATAAATTATTTTCTCTGATTAATCCATGGATAATGGAGCTAGAGTTAATACTTTTATGCTATGCAATCTATAATACATCAGTGCCATATTCCTGTATTTTGATTTTTTACAAAAATCACAGGATCCTTGTAAAAGTACTAGATTTACCCAAGTATATCACCGTTTTCAGACATTCGACAAATAATCTGATAAAAGTAATCAATAAAAGAAAAACATAGACACAGAAAATATCTAGTTATATTAATTTTGAAAAAAAAAAGTCAGTTCATTTTTGGGAGAGGAAACAGAAGGATTTTACAATTTCGTTTACTCTGTATACGTGTAATCAGTCCAAGTTGCAGTTGTCTCTTTCGCGCTCTAATTAGTTCGGGTAGAGTGCGACAGTAATATAGACTGTCGTTATTATAGTACCCATTCTTCAAATTTACAGCTAGTCCGTTTTATTACAAAGTATAGCTTAAAGTACATTTATAATACACTAGAACTTTTAAAATGGGATTTGCATTGGATAAAGAAATAGATCGACTTTGTCGTAATGACTTGACGTTTGTAGCTTGCCTAAATAAATTGAGTTATCAGACATCGCATTAAAATGCAAAACGTACATTAAATAAATGATAAAATGATACATACATATTTTATCCAGTTTAAGTTAAATTTAACAACAATGTAGGGTAAGTATTATTGAAATAAGTATATAAATAAATATACATCTGCATAGTAATATTAGTAGAAAGTAAGAAACAAGAATTTTGTGACAAGGAAAGGCAACTAACTAGTGGCATAATTTCTTAGTTGTGCGAATAATTACTTGTATATCAAATGAAATTAAAGTCATATACTACAAACAGAAGTATTATGCTAAGTTCTTTGTTTTTTTCCGTTATTGTTTTAGGTGATTTAGTTATATATTATTTATACGCAATTTTTATTAGAGAAAATAATACACAAATCAATGTTTTTTGGATATCGAATATATCTTATATTTAAATTATATTTACCTCGTATTCTATCATAAATATCACAGCGCAGATGACGACGGCAGCCAGCGCCGCTTTTGGGATGTAATAGAAGTATGGCGTAAGAAGACTAAGGGCGAGTAGTACCAGAATACCTAAAAATATATTAAGAATAATTATATAACAACAATGGTTACCTGATTAACTGTATTAAAATACCTAAATATATTACTGGACCAAATGGAATATAAACACAAGTGGTTCAAATGCAGGATCAAAAACTTTGATAATGTCCCTATCTTAATCTAGTCCTAATATTGTATAGTATATATACCCGAGACTTTGTATGCATCGTTTATTATTTTAATAATATATAGTATGTAAAGAGTAAAAAACATAAGCACCACACCGCGTGCCTGATTTATCTACGCCAAAAAGAAAACACCCATAGTTGAAAGCATAGTACCTACTTATAAAATTGTAGTTTCTTAAAACCTTATATTAAATAGAGATATCGTGATAATTTTTCTTTAATAGAAAAACTAAATACCTGTACCAGGTGAAAGGTTAGATACTCACAGTATTCTAGGATATGATACTTTATGGTCACATTTAACATAGACAATAATAATATTAAAACAAATACTAGTAAACAACCAAAAAAACTTAAGATAAAGTTTGTTCTAAGACTCTTAAAAGTATAGCTACAAAAGTGTAAATAAAATAATAAACCTAAGTGCAATGACCGGTACCAAAATTTACAATATACGACACAGAATTAATCACTTTCGATAGTGAAACGGATAATAACCTTTTTGTATTATGCCTGACGTTCCCACGTTCTCTTTCAAATGAAATCACCCGACGGTCATTGATACTGTGCTTTAACATACACTTATAGATGATTGTGTACAATTTTTGTATTTTTCTAGATAATTAGGTCAAATATTAAGCAACTATTTTTTTTTATTGATTAAGAACGAGACTCGAGTGCAGAGCATCCTCCAGAAATATTGCCACTGTCTAAATAGTCACCTGGTATATGTGTTCAAGTTAAATTAAGAAAAATAATCAAAATCTCTCCAGTAGTTTTTGAGTGATGCAAGTACAACAGTAGACTTTTATCGTTCTATTTATATACTACATGGTTATGTTATGACCATCAGCGACTTGAATCAATGATGGCTTTGTTGATAGCGTGTTCGGATACAGTGTCGATGTACGTAGGTTCAAATACTTGCAACTGAGCCGGAGCTTCCGGTGAAGGAATACATCGTGACGAAACCATAGCATGGTGGTAGATGTTCACCTGGCTAGCTACCATGCTGAAGTTGGATATCTATCAACAAGAACCTGTTGGTGTGTTCCAGCAGCAACACGTGAGATCTAGTTCCCTCTAGGTTTGGTGTGTTTACCATCTTAGATCTACGTCATTACTTAACAACAAATGTTGATGTGAAACGTCTATAGGCGCGGGTAAGTGATTTTGGCTTGGCGACGTGGCGACAAAAAACACAAACTTTGCACTATTAACAAAATACTCAAAAACATTTGCAACTCTACGTCAGACACATGCGATAGAGATGCGTAGAATGAATGAATATAATGAAAATAATAGACATTATTTTATAGAACAAATTTGTAATGCCTTAACTTTTCGCTATTTCATAGCTGATTCCTGTCATAATCTGTTCTTTTATGCATATAACTTATACAAAACAATTTCGATGTTTCACATATGTCAGGCGTCCCGTGACGGTTCAATTTTTTTATTATGATCAAACTATAAACCCTATAAAGTTTATATAAAAAAGCTTGGTTTTTAAACAAATAATAGGAACGCAAACAATACATTTTGATGTAGAGTATACAATAGAAGGAGTATAAATAACATCACACTGTACGCTAACCTATCTCAAAATAAAAACAACAGAGTAAAAATAATTCAGTCATCATTTCCTCGTATACAGGTATTAAAGCCTTTTTCCCACATGTATTCAAAAAACTATAGACATATTAAAATCGATTCAACCAACTGAAACAGTATATAAATATGTTTTTTATCTGATGTAATACAATGAAATGATAAAAAAACGCGATTGCAAAAATATAAACTTTTTAAATTAATTATACTTATTAACGACTTGTTGATTTCTAGTTGAGAATTGTATATAAAAAACTTATTGTTAACGGTCTTTTATTTTTATCAACGGATGTCATACTTGACTATTATAAAATCTGTCGTTCATACAGTTAACGATGAATGCAGCAATATCTCATATGTTAAGAGCCAATAAACCCGTTATGTTACAGAGCATATTAAAAGATATGCATACATATATCTTTCTATCTCTAAATAAGCAGAAAACACATATAAAGTTAAGGATTATTATTATCCCTCCTAGTAGGTGTTGGCAAGCTTTAGTGTTATCAAAAAAAGTTTTGGAAAAATTAGGTTTTTTTTTTCAACAATATATTGAATTATTGAAACTCGTCCAATTTCGAGCACTAAAGGACTATTAATGTAATATAAAGTGGTCTGCTGTTGTACGTACCATAGGAATAGATTTCGTTTAATTTTAGTATCAATTTTTATGTGTCTAGTTAGATACGTCTTTATATAAAAAAAACTATCACAATATCATTATTTAATAAAAAGTTTTACGAAGTACGATTTTTATCAGCACTACAAGCGCAGCGATATGTGAAATGGAGTAAACGATATATAGCGCATGCGCAGGACAATGAAAGTAAACCGATAACATTGTTTACAAGCACATTTCAATGCAGAAATCACGCGCATCAGGTAGTATATACATGATATATACGAAAAATAGATGTGGGCAGTCTGTTAAAAAATATATATATTGAAATTAATTACCTGTGAAAGCACTGCCGGCCTGTGTGGCAACACCGCTAGCATGGTTGACAGCACTTCTGGAGAACGAACCAGTAACTGGCATCGCGCCCACGAGAGAACCGAAAATGTTCGTCAAAGACAGCGTGATGAGTTCCTGGGTCGCGTCTACCGATTCGCCGCTCGCTTAAATTAGAAAAAAAAAACTTTTAACCTACTGGGAAAATTATGCAAACAATAGTTACCGACGGATAGGTTGTTTTAACCGTTATAGCAGGGTGCTCAAACTGTCGATCACGATCGACATGTCAATAGTGCTCTTTGAATCGATCTCGAGAATATTTTACCGATATATAACTTTCCACATATTCTGTTTTAGTAAAGTTTTTTTGTAGGTAGTAGAGTCACGTTGAAGCTAATATTGGTTTCAGCATAAATAGGTCGACTCGTCCGGCGTAGTACCACCCTCTCATAGAAAACCAACGTGAAGTAACAGTACTCGCATTGTTGCGTTTCGATCAGTGAGAGGGCCAGACGCCCACCAACCTTTCATCTCCCTCACTCCCTTTCCCTCTCACTTTCCTCCAAATACAGGATGGCAAAGCACTTGCGACTCCTCTGGTATTGCTAGTGTCTAGGGACGGCGGTGATCAATTAACATCAGGTGACTCGCCTGTTTGTTTACGTATATTATATATATATATATATATATATATATATATATATAAATGTAAAATTTATTTGATACACAATTAGGCCAAAATAACTCCCTCACTACTTTCTTTGATCGTATATAGAGGATGTAAACTATACCTACTTAGACGACAATTCTGCATTACACATACAGCCTTTCAGAGTCCATCGATCGTAGTCTAACAATATTTAGGTGGATCGCCATAGGTTCAAGTTTGAGCACCCGTGCGTTAGAGGTTTTAACATAATCTCATTTGATATTAAATTACAGATTATAGAGAAGGACTAACTCTCATTGTACATTCTTTAAGAACTTAGGTACAAATTTGAAACTATATTATGATGTTAACTCGCCTGACGGATGTTAGAAAAACCTTATTATACCTTCCTTTATCGAAAACAACGGTTAATTGTAGAATCGTCATCATTTCATATATTCAGTATAAATTCTAAAGTAATAATCATAATCAATTCCAGATGTAAATCGTACCTTTCTACTGGAAAAACTATTACGATAATGAGATATCTAGAATAATATGTTATGAATATTATCTTTCAATGTAACATTCCACTCTGATGTCTTTAAATTAATTATAATAAATAAAATATGCTTATAAAAATTCTAATGTTTTTTCGCATACCACGTTACACAAAGCGTGACTATTGTTGATTTTTTATCTATATAAGAGCAGTGACCATATATGTTTGGGAAAAACTTAATTGCATTATTTCGATGTACTCTTCTAATTGTTAATTTATGATAATTAGCTTGCTGTTTTTAATTTTGCAGTAATATTATTAAGTATATTGTATATGATGATTAATGCAAATTAAGAAACTGTTAAAGTATATGTATATCAATTAATCAACTTAGAGAATGAATGCACAAGTAAATATTAAAATTGTACACATTTTATTGTTACATTAACATGGTATTGATATAGTAATATGTCAACGACTAATAGCATACACTTTACGCTTAAGTACAGTAATAAAAGGCGAACATAATTAAAATAATATTATTTATATTGCAACTGAGTTTAAAGAAATCGAACACTTGCAAGGATATGTTGAAATTGGTACATCTATCTATACATATAATAAAAATGAAGTGTCTATAATATCAAAATAAAAAAGCTACTGATTGGCTATGAAAGTATACACGCCTCTGATAACAAAAATGCAATTTAAAAAAAATGTCGATCTGTCTGTTTGTTGTTCCAGATAATCTCCGAAACGGCTGGACCGATTTTGACGGAAATTTCATTGGCAGATACTCTATCATTAGATAAATATTAATTATTATTAGATAATTTAGTTAACCGTGGCTTTGTCCACAGTGCTATCTCCAAAACGGTCCGACCGATTTTTATGAGATTTTCGCTGTTAATTAGCGGAAATTGTAAAATGTAATTTAGTCTATTTTAATTTAGACTAGCTATTGACCGTAGCTTAGCCCGCAACGCTATCTCCAAAATGGTTTGACTGATTTGCACGGGGGTTTTGCTGGCAGATCTTATAAGAAATCGTCCGCATAAAATTTAGCAATAATATCATGTTCACTGTAAACATGTACATAAGACGTGTGTTGTACTGAACTTCAAGCATAAATATGATTGAAATTCATATATCTGTATCTGTGTATGTAATTGGATTTGTATTGTCTTTTTGGTTAGTTTGGCTGCCATTCTGTTTTATTGCCATGCTTTTGTCTACATAACTCAGTAACCATAGTAACATATAAGAATATTGTATCGAGTTCAATGAGCACCATTTAAATTGTCGGCTATCAAAAACTGCGTAGACAGATAGAAAGTTTTATATTTTGATTTATATTTATGCAAGATGTCAAGGCGTTAGTTCATTCATTGTTTTCATTATAACATTATAATTATTAATAGTAATTTTAAACATAGAAGGGGTCTTTCTAATAACATATTAGACCATAAACGTATTACATATTGACAATATGGGCATGTTATATCATTATAATAACATCTTTAGGTCATTGTTTCTGGCAACTGTATATCTTGTTCTAAGAATATTTACTATAATAATCATCGTCTTATATGAAGTAAACGCATATTGTAATGATCTTCTGAACACAGAACTGGTATAAAGCTTCAAGCTGCCACCTCGAGAGTCAGCCTTAAGGCTAGTAGTACCACAGCGTCATCGAGCATTACGTGCCTAACTAGATTAATGATTTTGATATACGTAAGTATACAAATAAATATATAGTATAATAATAATGAAGATAATAAATGTAATAATATATCAAAGGTGATATTGTGCTAAAAATTATCGATAGTAATAAAGTGGATTTTTACAGATAACCTTTACTTTATTTTCAATAATTAATAGATATCTCAATGCTGCAAATACTGCATTGAATTGATAATCGGAAATATTTTAATAAAAATATAAAACTAAATAAAAAAAAATTAAAATGTATATCCAGCTCGATTAACTACTCGGAGTTAACTGCACAAGTCTAGTGCCATTTAGTTTAAGTAGCAAATGGCGTGTGTTTAGTTGTATTGTTTACGACAGTAAACCTAGAAAAACTACTCACAATATAAACATTAAACCTGTCCTTGTAACTTAATACATTTACATGATCAATATAATGAAAATGAAGTTGTACTGTTAGCTGTACAGTCAGTGGCATAGGCAAAATCATATAGGGAACATGGACTTTCCAGAAATTTTGCAGATGTCGTGATGTAAGTAAGAAAAGTTGAGAATTTTGCACATGTTATCTGGGTATCGTAGGAATATATTCCCAATATATATCATAAGCTTTTGAGAGAGCTGAATCTATTAAGACCAAAATGTAAAATATCTTAATAAATTACCATGAGCAAAAAATATACCACATCGAGGCATAGTTGAATAGATGAAGTAGGAATGTTGACCTTAGTTCGGCGTAACATAGAAGTACAATACGAAATTACGCAAATGCAGAAACCAATCAGATTATTAGCGGTGAGTTAATAACAATAAATGAATTAGGTAGATTGATCTTAGTTCAGCCTGACATAGAAGTACAATACGAAATTACATAAATGCAGAAACAAGACAGATTATTAGCGGTAGCTTTAATAATAGAGCATTGATGGGCAACAAAGTTGAATAAATAAAATAATTAGACTGACTTTAGTACGGCCCGAGATAGAAAAAATACAATACGGAATTACATAATTGCAGAAATCAATCAAATTATGAAAGGTAGAGTTAATAATAGTAGATATTGATTATCAACAGAGTTGAATATATGAAGTAGGAAGATTTTACTTTAATTCGGCCCGAGATAGATATTCAATGCGAAATTACATTAATGCATGCACCAACCAAATTTTATGTGGTAGCTTAAATAATAGTAGATAATTGATGGTCTACAAAGTTGAATAGATGAAATAGAAAGATTGACCTTGTTCGGGCCGAGATAGAAGAAGTACAATACGAAATTACATAAATGCAGAAGCAAATCAGCTTATTAATGGTAGCTTTAATAATAGATCATTGATGGGCAACAAAGTTGAATAAATGAAATAATTAGATCGACTTTAGTACGGCACGAGACAGAAGATATTCAATATGAAATTACATATAAGTAAGCACTAATCAAATTATTAGGGGTAGCTTAAATAATAGTAGATATTTAATGATCAAAAAAGTTGAATAGATAAAATAATTAGATTGACCTTAGTTCGGCCCGAGATAGAAGAAATACAGTACGAAATTACGTACATGCAGAAACTAATCAAATTATTAGCGGTAGTTAAATAACAATATTTGAATATAACTAGCTACTAGTTAAATGCGCTGTATTGTTAAAAACGGTTGAATTGAATAGATGTTAGGTATGACGATATCTTATAGTCAAGTACTTAATGACGGGGACATACAAGGTTATTATGAAATGATTGTTGGTATTCTTTTGTAAATTTTATATCCTATTGACAATCGTTGCTGCAATTTAGATAATGCGAGCGTTAAAATTTATGAACCTTTCATAAAACGATGGCGACGTTGAATATCATTTGCAATTATCTTTAATAACGCAAAGAATGAAATATACTCCGTTGATACTTTTGTTCATAATTTATCCCAATAATGGCCGGTTTATGAGATCTCGGTTAAACTACCCATAGTTATTGACTGTACAAATTTATCGATAAGATAAACTGTCGAATAGGCCGTTTGATTTTGACGAACATTTATCGTATCGTTGTGTGTTCAGGAACGCAATTAGACGAGTTTTCGAATCGACAACGCTATTGCACAGATAAACTACAGTTAAAGTACCTCAGAAACCAGGCATTAGTCTTGTATAATTTTAATCTATAGAGGTAAATTGAAGTTAATTCTAATTAACATTCGATATTATGAGATAAACTGAACAAATAATTGAATTAAATAATTTAATACCTAAGTCAGAGACCTGATAAAATTTGATAATTTAATTCAAAGTATAGTATGGTAGGTGGAAGAGTTACGCAGAAGCTATTACTGGTTTCAGCATGAATGGGTCGGCTCGTCCAGGGTTGTACCACCCCTCTCACAGAAAACCGACGTGAAATAACAATGCTTGCATTATTGTGTTTCGTTCGGTCAGTGAGAGCGCCGGAGGCCCACCTACTCTCCTCTTTTTCCTTTCCTTCTCGTCTCCCCTCTCCCATATTCAGGCTGGCAACGCACTTGTGACTTCTCTGATGTCGCTAGTGTCTATGGACGGTGGTGATCGCTTAACATCACGTGACCTACCAGTTCATTTGCCTCCTTTGATATAAAAAAAAAAATCTCTTACCAAAGGCTTTAGCGATAGCGACGTTTCCCAATACTGCTATAATCGGTACCAAGAATATTGAAGATCCAAGATCAGAGCACATTTCTAAGAAGGAGACTTCTCTGCCATCGTATTCTGTGCTAAACGGTGGTAACCTTAGCGACGGAAGGCCTTGTCTAAAAAAACATTATTTGAAATATTTACCTTATAATTAACATTATTATAATGTTAAGAAAATCCTTACTAATGTTATAAATGCGAGTGTGAGTTTGTTTGTTTATTAGTTTAGTAGACTTTCAAGCCATAACTACTCAAACTTTTATTTTTTCTTCGAAATGTCTACGCTATTGACCCAGTAAGGTCTTAACAGCTTCACCGGACTACTACTACTCAAACGATTATGATGATGATTGTTCCGACCGATGTCCGCCATGGTTAACCACTTTGATCCCTAATCAGAGAAATAACGCTGGTGCGCTCGAAGATGGCTTACGTAGCCTATCTTCACGGCAAAACTCCGTGCCAATATGCAAATGGCACGTGAGTACGCTGTTCTCTTAATGATGATACATTAAAGCGGTCAGATACGCAGGATATATTAAGGTGCACAAGTGTACGCGCAAGACACAGGAGCATATACTCGTCTTTTTTTCTTCTGGACCCAGTGGAACGGGGACCGTTATAACCGGAGAATGACTCAGACAGATGATACAATATCATAGTGAGAAAGTTACAAGGTGTCAGTACTATCTCACACTCCCTTAATCGCCTTTTACGATACCCACGGGAAGATATGGGGTGGTGTTATTCTACTCTGCCGACACCACACGGCAAACAATTATTATGATATACCGTATACAAGTTTTTAGTGTTACAGAAAAGGTCATAGGGTATATTTTATCCAAAAAAAAAACTTTTCCCGAGAGATAAATCTAATCTTAATTAACGCGATCAAGACTACAAGAAAAAGCTAGTTCGACGCAAAACCCTTTGAAAGAACTTCTTATATAATAGTCTAATACTTAATGAAAACCAACAACGTCAGTAATTTAAACTATTGAATAATTTAAGCAGATGTGAACATAACAATCACAGAAATAATGAAAAGTTTCTATAATTTCCATTTTTAATCAGCTCTTCTAGTAACTAAGCGTACTTAAATGTAAAACTTGTAAATTAAACATATAAAAATAATAGTATACCTAACTGTCCCAGTTAGTTTGAATGGATTTTCTGAATATCTTTCAAACATGAAGGCAATAAATGAAGACACCACAACAATTATAGCGTTTCTCGATGTTGATAAAAGCCAAAAAACTTTCTTCAAACTTTTTTGACTTGCAGATATGTTTATGTCTTTCATTTTCTAAAATAAACAATACATTTATTGATTTTGCAACGAAATATCACATATGATATTAATGTATTGTTATTTTGATAACGGATTAAATAATATTGTCCCTTTTGAGAAAATTAAACATACATTCACACAAGCAGGTGGACCTGAAAGGTGTAGAACCATGCTGAAGTTATTAACTGGCTTCAGCATGAATGGGTCGACTCGTCCGGGGTTGGACCGCCCTCTCATAAAAAAAACCGATGTGATGTAACAGTGCTTGCATTGTTGCGTTTCGTTCGGTCAGTGAGAGCGCCGGAGGCCTAACTCTCCTCCTCCTACCCTCTCTTTCTACACAAGCTGGTAACGCACTTGCGTCTCCCCTGGTGTTGCTAGTGTCTATGGACGGCGCGGTGGTGATCACTTAACATCAGGTAACCCAACTTTTCGTTTGCCTCCTCCATGTTATAAAAAAAAAGAAAAAGTCTTTATTAAAATTCATCGAGTAAAAACCCGGTAGTTGATTGTAATCGGTTATATCACAAGAGTTAAACAATAACATTTTAATGATCCGTTTGAAAATGTAGTGAAAACGTACTTACTCGCATTAAAAGTAGTATAATTATACACGATATACCTAAGCCACTATCTGCTGCTTTAGCGTTAGGCATGTTTACAATAACCTGTAAATAATTGGCAACAATAAATATTTATTGCTGTATTGCATTATATTCACAAATACTTTAACTAATAACAGTAGGAAGATGTTTAAAAGATAACACCTTTCAAAAATTAAATAACGAATGCAATATATATAAAAAATAAAATCAAACAAAATAGCGAAGACAATATCGAATTACTAACCTTTTTCATTGTATCTATAAATCCACCAGATCTAAACTGTAATCCCAACAAGGATTTAAGTTGTGACACGGCGATTATCACAGAGGTAGCTGACGTGAAGCCTACGGTTACTGGCACGGATATGAAATCTATTAAAACTCCTAAAATAAAACAAACAGATTTAAACAACATTAACTTGGCTGGGCGAACGTTGTCCTGCCTTGATAATAAAAAAAATCCTAGAGTCAACCGCAGCGCCACCTACTGGGTACGATTGTGAATATAAACCATTCTCGGATTCACTGGAACACGAACACAAAATGTCATCAAAATCGGTCCAACCGTTTTGGAGGAGTTCAGTGACATACACACGTATAGAACAAATGTATATACAAAAAAGATTCCAATAAAGATCCCAATAAAGTTATTGCCAAATAAATTACAATACTTGCATTTTCAGTTGGCACGTCGGGGTAAAGTTAACTGGATAATTCGGTTTAGATAGCGATGTTTCTGTCTACCGCAATCATCGCGCTGTGCGATAGAGAGAAAAGTTTACAGAACCGAAGCGACCTGGACGTCTCTCTCTTTTCCTCGACGTGCCAACTCAAACGCAAGGTACGTTAATCAGAAGAGTGTATTATAGCTATGTATAATCTCTTTACAGTGTACTACGCCAAAATAAGCGACATCCTCTTCATGAATCTCTTTGAATCGAATTAGTTCTCATGTCCCTTTCGGTAGATGATACTAAAATAAATTCTTCTAATAAGTGAATTCTTATGTTAGATAAATCATGCAAATGAAGTTATATTCTGGCTTTTATCTTATAAACTATTACAATATATAGGGACTTTTTTATATTGACGTATGCCCGTGATTTCTTTCACGTGATTTAATTTGAATATTATTGAGTAGCTCCTATACAAAAGCGTAATATGTCCTATATTAATCCATAAAATACATTAATATTGGTTCCACGGTTTTTAAACGATGCGTATTCAAACAAGGAAAATTTAAAAATGTATAATTAGTCGAGGCAAATAAAGGATATCGTAAAATTATTCTCCATAAGTTAGCGTATATATCTTTTGGATTAATAAGGAACCTTAAAAAAACTTCATTATAATCCGTCAAATAGACTTATGGTAACATACTTCAAAGACACGTACAATTAACTTTATCTATTGGTATAGATATATTTTTATGATTTTTACGCTCTAACAAAAACGCATTGAGATAAAATTTCGTGGATACTACCAATTTCATGACATTAAACTTTGACCATGTTCATAAATAACCATTCGCTATCAAAAACATTTTTATATTTTATATAAACTGAACTCGTTTAAAATCATTATAAGATCAAATATAACTGAATTTATTAGTGGAGGGAAACATAAGGACGAAATTCGACCAGGACCACGACCTAATAAAAGGGTTTGCATGGGATTGTAGATGGAAATTGGCTACCGGTAGAACTATAGTGTTATTAATGAGGAGCGATGTACTGTATATATATAGTTGATATATGTAATTATACGTTGAAATAATGGAGAATTAAGGAGAATATAGCGAATATACTATACTTAACAAGTATGTAGTTCGGGTGATATTACGGAGATATTTATTTAATAAAATTCTTCAAACTGACTGACAAACGTATAACTCGAATTTAGTTTTTCATTTTGCATATGATCTTTTGTAACATATGAATATAGTATGCCTTCAATGATCAACAAGGGATTCACTTTAAATGAAATACAATTTTTCGGTGTATGTCAACTTTTTTACTACTATCGAACTGTCTGACTGACACCCCCTTTCGCCTTTCTATTAAACTGCGGAGTTATGATGGTAGACAAATCGACTTTAATAGTTTTATAAAGGGCACTTTTGTAATAGAAATCAATCATATACGGCAAATAAGCTTTTAAGGCGGCAAGTTCTCGTCGCATATAGCTTTAAAGATTACTGACTAATTACCGTTAGATATGTGACACCATTTTCTCCCTTTTAGCGATGCTATAGTAATGAACAAAAACTAAGTAAATAATGTAGACGATATATACTTCATTGAATATTATTGCGAAATTTTTGAAATCGATAAGGAGTTTTTAATGTCAATAAAGCGATAACTTCGAACTCTATGCACATAAATAATTTACCGCATACATATGTGTTTATGACGTTTTAATTGTTTCACGCATGAAGTCCGAGTACATCCGAGGTTTAATTATATACCACGAGTAATACTACTATAAATAACTAGTATATGAAAGATATTGTTTCATTATTTTATTGGGATATTTTAAAGCAATATAGCGTACCTAATCATGGTAACGTGTCTGGTGGTAGGTATAGTATATTTAAAAAAACAAAGGTGTTTGTTGTATTGTCGATGTCACGCCACCCTGGTAGACTGTCAGCTACTGCATATACAGTTGCCGATTCCGAAATACATGTTTTTAAATATTAGTATAGAAATATAGATTCAGAATAAAAAAAAGGAGCATCTAATAGTATCTTTTATGTTCGTCTATGAACTTGTGTTCCCAAATTACACTCCATTAAAAAACGAGTTAGATAGACTTCGCCAAAAGCGTAGGTTACATACATACAGAATTCGATATACCTCAAGTTTTAGTTCAGTCTAATTACATGACTTTTTATATTACGGAAGCAGAATTCTCGTGCCCTGTTACCTAAAAAACGAATTGCTCAAAACAATAAACTCTCGTTTTGAGTGAACTTTGTTTCACGTTCATATTCAGGTGTTTAATCCGGATCTGTTTTCAGAACAATTTTTCATTTGTTTGGTGATAAATATCGAGTTAATAAAAGTGTGACTAAATTGAGAGTCTATATTATCAACTATAGATACAGGTGTATAAACAATTGTGTTTTTCACGTGACAGAGGACACTTTAATTTTGCACTTTCTCTTTTTTATAACACCAATGGATGACCTTCAACACGGGAAAATTTGTAGTGTATAAGTAACTTATTCACGTGTTTTAATATACCACCTTTTAAGTCATCTGTTTTTCAGTCCACTTTAGTTATAAGATAAATGCGATTCACGTGTATCATTACAAAATATACACGAACATAAACTGTTCAAATTTAATACAACTTACATATAACCATATACTATAAACACGTGACTTATTTTTTAAAAATAAGTAGAACTACAATTAAACTGAGTGTTCTTGTAAACTATGCGGATCCGTAAGAAGTTTTCAGTGAATTAGAAATCATATCTTCTTTAGATCACATGGTTCTTAGTGATGTTTTACATAATATAGTTGGTTTATTCTGCATAAGTGAAGTGAAAGAAAAATAATACCACGAAGCATGAAACTCTGAGATGCCACAGAAACTCCCTTGATGGTTCTAATAAGGGAACCACTATCTTGTTAGAATATTGTTATATTGAAATATTCACACGACGCTTGTAATATTATTAACTACACGACAATAATCGTAATAATCTCAAAGATTGATTGCCAAAAATAAAGTAAAAAAAAAACTATTTTTTTTCTCAAACTGTCTACGCTATTGACCTAGCAAGGTCTTAACAGCTTCACTGGACTACTAAAAAAAACTGCCTGATTTCCCACGTCCATTAACACATATTACTTTAATTCGCAAGTCTCCTATAATATATATTTGCGTCGCACTAATACACTTTCTGTTTACTCGCAATCATTTAAAACATCCATTAACAATACTGAATAAATACCTAAAATAATGACTGAAATACATTTCAGCATATCTTTCAGTTACAAGTTAAACGTGTATATTTTCCTAGACGTTGTTACTATGTACAGATGTTGTTACTATTTATTCAAAATAAATAGATATAACATTTTTTTTTCTCGAACTGACTACGCTATTGACCTGGCAAGGTCTTTACGGCTCCACCGGACTACAATAGATATAACAGCTATATTAGAAACTGTACTACGAGAATAATTTAAAAAAAATTGTATTTATATTTTTAAAACAATCTGTGAATGTGAAATTACAGTTCCCACCATAACAATAGTGTAATTACAATGAAGAAGATAGCAAGTTATTTTATGTAACAGTAGAAATCAGATATATTATTTTTAAGTTAAAATTATAGCGTAAATATAAGTCACTATAAATCTTTTAAAAATACTATATTAACCCTCGTGTAGCGGATCATTTTAGTAGATAATATAAGAAAGACTTACGACTTAAGTCCAAATATTTAAAACACTTACCTAAATGCAAAATACCCATAATTAGTTGCACGACTCCGGATAGAAAACACAACAGAACTGCATAATCAGTGTTCCTCCCTTGGATTTGTTGGTATGTCATTAGCGCTAGTAAAGCTGTTGGGCCTAAAGTTATATCCTTGCATGAACCAAATACTATATACACGAAACATCCCATAAATGATGAATACAGGCCATACTGAAAGAACAATATAAATCATTAGTTCCAGAAAAAAAAAAACAGAAAACGTATAAGATGCAATAAATTAAAATTGAATCAAGAATAACAAGTGTTATATTAAATGCAGCATTTATTAAAATATGTCTTCTATACTGGAAGGTTTTAATTACAGATATCATGTAAATAGTCATTAATACTACTGCTTGTCCAATGATCAAAATTAGATCATAATAAGAGATAAACAGTTTCTTTCGGCGAGCACTAATATCTTTATCTACAATTGTACAAACATTATAAATTAGCTTCTGCCCACGACTTCGTTCGTGTGGAGTAGTTACTTTAGGTAACACGCAGCGCGAGCTATCAGAAGAAGAAAAAACGCTTTTGGATAATTATTAATTGGTGCTCCACGCCTATTGGTCCTAGCGTGATGATATAGCGTGTAGCCTTCTTCGATAAATGAGATTTCTAACACTGAAAGATCTTTTTAAATCGGACCAATCTTTCCTGAGTTTAACGCGTTCAACCTACTAAGCAAATAAAACCTTGCAGCTTTATAATATTCGTATAGATTGTACACGTAAAGAGCGTGAAGTATGGCGAATAGAGACTATTAAATGAATGTTCAACTCTCGTATTGCAAATAAAAAAACTATTACACTAAAGCTAGTCTGTAACTATTAAACAAAAGAAAAATAATCAAGAAAAAAAAAGCTTGAGAAACAGAGGAGGCATTTCTACCTCCTCTCTGCATTTTTATATATAGATTACGTATTATGTGTAATACCCGTCAATTTTGTAAAAATAATCTTGAATAACTTAAGAGTCTAAAAAATATTATAAAATATTTAATTTTTAATAATATTTAATTTAACCACAGTACTTAATATGTTGTAAAATTACGCGAATACCTGTGGTTCTAAGCCTCCTAGAGTTGCATATGCAAGAGCTTGAGGTATGACGGTTAATCCTACAGTAATACCAGCTATTAGGTCAGCGACAGCTTTTTCTGAATTATATTCTGGAAGCCATCTTGAGATCGGTAGTCTTTTGTGCATTAACTGTTTGCATTTGGTTTGTTTTTTTGTTCGGTGTTTCGATGGTGATGACATTTTTGATGATTTACCTGTTGACAATAATATAATAATATAAATATAAGTAGTATAAACAACATAGACATACAACTCTAGAGTTAGAAATGTATATATATAAATTTAAAAAAAAAATACTGCAGGTGAATAGGAATAACCAATAAAATATATTTCAATCATTTTTAGAAATGTCTGTCTGTTTGTATGGACACGCATCACTGCTAAATTACTGCATTTACAATAAAACATCGCCCCACTAAAATAATAAAACACGTCCTCGCGAGTAACATTTAGAATCTGTTTCATTAAAATTGGTTCACTCTACCCAAAGTTATTATAATTTTAATGACAACGCGACTTAAGTACGAGAGAAAAGTAGATAATATCTAGACTTATTACGTTTGGATAACTTTATTAGTCCTTTTTTTAAACATAAGGTTCCACGCGGACGAAGTCGCAGTCACAGCTAGTATAAAATAAAGATGTCGACGTTGTGTAGGTATTAATATAAAGCTACTTTAATCATATGGTCATTCCATGCTTCAGGCTCACGAAGTCCAATAACAGTTTTTTAGGTAATAGTGTTAGGTTTTATAACAAAATCCCGAAACAGGTTACCGATTTGACGGATAGTGAGTTCAAGAGCCATGTCAAGTGGGTTTCAATATCTAATGGCTATTATAGGGTGAACCAATATGTGAACGATTGTGACATCTGGAAATGACACTCCTCTCTGTACATCCACTAAAAACTTTGTAACTAAATTATGCTTTGTAACAATATGTAACATGAAAAGATTAACCAGATCGATTTCTTGCCGGTTCTTCTCCATGACTGGGTTGTTTTCCGAACCGGTGTTAGTTTTGATTTTCATAAGCGCCTTCTCGGGGCCTAAATTGAATAAAGGATATTTTGATTTTTGATTTTGATATTATAATTTTCAACGAGCAAATTCTTGTATCATAAATATTTACATACAAATTTATATCGTGTATGTTGAAAACGGTTCTAACGATTTGAATCTAATTTTGTATTTAGATAACGTTTCGGTTTTTAAATTCATCTATATAGGTATTATCCCTGAAAATGTACACAAAAAATATCATTTTTACATATATCGCCATTGTATAAATTTTAGTGATACCTGCATTCTTGCCAATGGATGATAATAGCATATCAAAATATTGGGAGAGGACATTATTCGAATGGCAATACATTCGTTTTACCTTCAATAGCGAAAATGTAATTATCGTGTTAACCAACCGAACGAAGCTCGGTCACCCTCGCACTACTAAGCATTATACGCATACAAAATACAATTAAAAGTAAATTAGCCACGGCTGCGTTATACAGCCATAGTTTAATGAATTACTGGCAAAATAAGTATGTATTGTTAGTATGCGATATTCTTATCCAAATTTAAAACTAACTTTAAACATCTATCTGGCAGTATTTAGCGCTTAATAATTTACTGACTTATATTAATATTTAATGTCTTCTTATGTGCGTAAACATTTTTAAAAGCTGCAGTGTTTACTTCCTATAACTAACATTCTTCTATTACTGTATTTTGTTTTCTATTTCTTAGCATTATTTTAATTATATGAGGTAACTTTTAAAAATTACTATTTTTTTATATCTTATCGGAGGCAAACGAACTGGCGGATCACCTGTTGTTAAGCGATCACAGCCGTCCATAGACACTAACAACACCAGGAGAGTCGCAAGTGCGTTTTCAGCATGCGACAGGGGAGGGGAAGAGAGATGGGTCTCCGGAGCTCTCACTGACCGAATAAAACACAACAATGCAGGCACTGTTACTTCACATCGGTTTTCTGTGAGAGGGTGGTACTACCCCGGACGAGCCAACTTATTCTAGCTGAAGCCAATAATAACTTCAACATGGCTCTATCACCTATAAAATGAGCTAATAAATTAGCCTTTTTAATATTTTGGTAATATGTTGTAGCTATACATTTAATGTTATGAAAAGCGTTTACTTTCGGAAATATAAATAAGAAATTAATCGGAAAATAACTTAAACCAAAACACATTTGCAGAAGATGAGACAATACCTTATAACAGACAAACTTATATATTGTTCGATTCCTATCCTGTACATTGTTAGTAAGTAACTCTGACTATCTGTGCAAGACTGAACTATATTATTTGAAGAAGTTTCTTGTTCATCTGCTACCCAACAAAGGAATTTGTGAAACTTTCAAATAAATAAAGGAATATACGAACGTATCCTTAAGAATGTGGAGCACAAAATTTATGATAATTTATATTACTTATTTGATGAGGACTAAAGTATACAGGGTATCACATTTTTCTACGGCCGGCCAAAAGCTATTGCTGCAGATATTGGAGTTATTGATTCGATAGAAACTTCTTTAGACCGAACAATATCCAATTTCTAATAAAGGTCCGTTCAATAAAAGCGTCCAGCGAAAAACAAAAGCCAGAAAGCGTTTTTTACATATCAAAGAAAACTCCGATAATCGATTCTGAATCCATTGTTTTTTCAAATACGAATTTTTTCTTGTTATAACTATAGTTTGTTATATAACGGTAGGCTGTGTAAACATTAATACGATATATGTAAATTTAAAATATATAAATTACTTGTATAATTAGTTAAATGTTTCATATTCTTAGCTAAATATCCTTTATTATTTATTGTATGTAACAAATAAATTTGTATTTCGTGTTCACATACAAACCAACTGGCATTAGGAAGGAACAAATCAATTACTGTCAATTTAGTTCTCTGAGTAGCAACTATTAGAAGAAAATTATCTATTAGGGGGAAGTATTCAAGGGGCTGAAAATGATGGTCATATTTCCGATATTTCTCGGAGCCTAGCCGGTGCGATAATTTGCAATGGTATATTTCGTCGATCGCTAATAAACCCGACGTTCATAATAATGGCGAGAAGATGTTTCTTCGAAGCCAGGTGCGTCCCAAACAATAATTTACCGAGATTGGATTGAGGTTTTCTATTAACACTTTTGTTACGGTAGTCTGTCATAGGTAATATTAAAAGAACTTCTAAACTACAATGAGTTATTAAAGATGATTGTTTAAAGTGTAACACCCTTCAATCCTTTGATAGTTCATTGTCACATATAACATATAATATAATAATCTCAAACAAATACTAATAAACAACAAAGAGAACCTTAGTTAAAGTTTGTCCTAAAATTTTATAAGTATGGAAGGGATACTTTTAAACGTAAAAAAATCAGGCCTATGTTCAATAAACAACTTTAAAGGGTCCCTTTTAAGGTTAACTATTATGTGAGTGCTTGTCGTGGGAACGCCGTACGATCGAACAAGGGTAACCACGGTACGCGGGCTCGTCAAAGCGTGATCCATTTATTGTTTGTTCCTGCGTAAATAATTTGACGTTCAGTGTTTATCAGTTTTGCGTTTTTCGAGATAATTAGGCCAAATGCTAAGCATCTATTTTTTTAATTGATTTAGAACGAGAATCGACTAATGATTATCTTGTAAAAATATTGCTGGCGACTAAACAGTCGCTCGGTATATTCGTAATTCTATGTAATTATCAGGAAGTTACTGAACGAGTAAGAAAATGACAGTATGATTCTAAATTGCATAACTACGGTGTTCATATTATCTTATTACAGGTTGATGTTATGGCAATGACATCGTTTGTCGGTGTAGCATGGGTAATGTTGATTTTAGATTATGGGTGTATATTACACTAACTTTTGCCGAAAGTTTCGTTCGCTTTAATTTAGATTTAACCTATCCCTCGGGTATATAACAGTTTTTCTTAAGTACCGCATGTCCTTTCCTGTATTCCCGACTTGTACAAAAAATTTGATGATTGGTTTAGTAGTTAAGGCTTGAAAGTGTAACAAACCAACAAACAAACTTACTTTTTCATACTCTATACATATAACAAGAATGTAAATCGAACGTTACCTGTACTTAATTATTTTTTTCGTGAAAAAGTAGTTGCAGGTTCACTCTATCAAAAGTTATTGTAATTTTAATGGCGGCTCGAGTTAAGTACGAGAGGAGAGCAGCAATCTATACTAATATTATAAATTTAGAAGGTTTGTTTGTTTGGTTGAACGCGCTAATCTCAGGAATTACTGGCCTGATTTGAAATTCAGTATTAGATAGCTCATTTATTGAGGAAGGCTATATAATATTGTATATTCACGCTAAGGCAACAGCAGAGGAGCAACAATGAAGAATGTCTCGAAATAGTTTTTTTTATTATACTATTTCACGCGAACGAAGTCACGGGCAGAAGTTAATTTATAATATGCATGGATTAAAAAGGTTGATTCTAGCAGTGTTGACGCTACTGTTACGAACATTTGCCTAGTTTGAAATACTTATTATTTTAATATTTGTGTCCAATTCTGTCTTTAATACAGTTGCTAGGTACTGTAAAACTAAAGGTGATTTTATTTCATTTAGTGAACCGCTTCTTTATTTTATGACTAGCTTCTGCCCACGACTTCGTCCGCGTGGAATAGTTACTTTGGGCTAAGTAACACGCAGCGGAAGCTCTCAAAAGGAATAAAAAAATAAACTTTTAAATATTCTTCATTTGTGCTCCTCTCCTATTGGTCTTAGCGTGATGATATATAACCTATATCCTTCCTCGATAAATGACCTCTTTAATACTTAAAGGTTTTTTTTCTGATCTGACTAGTAGTTCCTGAGCTTACCCCTTACGACCCTCACATACTTTACCTCTATAGTATTAGTATAGATTTAATATTGTTAAGGTTTTTAGATCTTGAATCATAGAAACATTTGAACAGTGGCGAACATTGCAAGTTGTTGAACATTGCATCTATTAAACGAAGTATAAAATCCAAAAAATATGAAGACTGGCAAATGCTCGTCCTTTCGTGCTGATTAAATCGTCAAGTACGCAACCTTTGTATAATTAATATGTATTCATATATGGCTGAATGCATAACTAACGAATCATATTACTCGTAGCGTGAAGTTCTATTAAAGAAACGAATTGAGCAACCTTGACATAAAATTTCCTGGTTAGATTTTTTTTTCATTTGTTCGATTTATTGCAAATCAACAGACGTAATTCTGTTCTTTAAAAAAAAAAAAAAAAACTATAACATAACACGTAGTAATTGACGTTTATATTACTTCATAGGAGTCATTTAACGTTAATTTACTGCTGTAAATTATAAATATTACCTAGCTTACTTCTATTTAAAATTAGTAATAACCTACTGTTTCATCAATGTCAATCATGAGATTTAATAATAGATATCTATTAACGAATCTTATTTAACATAAACTTTTTAAAAAGGTCGGACATTTTGGTCATCATTTATATTGTGACTACTGAGTTATACTGTTACTAGCTTTCGCCGCCGCGGAACCTTCTCTGCCTACCCTGGTTGTGGGCGGGAGAGGGAACTGTTCGAGGCGTATTGCCTCCTGCAGTGGTGTCAACCGCGGCCCGTGAAAACGGGTCGGTCCTTGTTGCGCTCGAAGAGCTGGAGTCACGGCGGCGCGTCACTCTCTCGGCACCGCTTCTGGTCGAAGCGGTCGGGTGTCCGCGCCGGATGTGAGTGGGTGGTGATTCGACGGGCCTGCATGACCGGGCTGCTGCCTGACGTTCCTATCCACCGGAGGTGAGCATCTTCCTCAGGAACGCCAGGCACTTCTTTTCTGCATCGGCTTCTGAGAGTCCGGCTTCGCTGGAGGCTTATTTGATTAGAGTCGCGAACTTGTATGTGGCTTCTCCACCTTGCTCGGATCTCTCCGTTGGCGGGGACTTCTTTTTCCTCGGCTTCTTCGCCGCTGCTCCTCGTTGGGGTGGATCGTTCGCGGGGGCCATAAGGTTACCCGCGGCCATCTCCTCGACCATCATTGGGGCCACGCGGGTCTCCGTCTTGCGCCTGGAATCACCGGTCCGGGCGACGGTTTCTGCACGGCGGTTCCTCAACTCCCGCTTATAGACGGGGCAAAGCGTCACACTATTTGCGGGGTGGGCGCCCCCGCAGTTTGCGCAGGTGGCTGGTTCCTCCCTGGGGCGTTCACAGTGCCGCGCGGGGTGGGACCCCCCGCACCGCACGCAGGCGATCGGTCGATGGCAGTTTTGCGAGGCATGCCGGAACTGTTGACATCGGTGACATTGTGCCGGCCGGCGTTTGCCTCGCCAAGCTTCTATAGTGACTCCTGTGAGATTCGCGAGCTCGGTGATCTCGTATATGGCCGGTATAAGGCCAGGCGTGCGTCTCCGCCGTGTGTTCTTTCACGTGGAGGGCTTCTACAATCACGGCCGGATCCGTATCAACTGGGAGGCCGCGAATCGCGACCTTCAGGCTTCTCTTCTCTGGGGTGTATGAGAACCAATGCACCCCCTCCTGTTTATCAAGGTAGTCCTGGATGACTCGATATTCATCGCCGTTGCCCAAGTGTAGCCGTTAGCTGTTTAAAATGGGCCGCCCAGTTGTTCATCTTCTCAACAACTTTCGGCGGGTATCTCGGACCCGTCGTCGTAATCGGCTCGGGTTGTGATCGACTGGCTTCTATTGTGGCGGCAGCACCATCGCAAGGTATAGCCGTTTTAGGGTTCCGTAGGCAGGTTGTCTTCGGAGGCGGCATAGTTC
This sequence comes from Antheraea mylitta, assembly GCA_014332785.1. Taxonomy (NCBI): domain Eukaryota; kingdom Metazoa; phylum Arthropoda; class Insecta; order Lepidoptera; family Saturniidae; genus Antheraea; species Antheraea mylitta. Next base: position 1,818,194 of record JACEII010000046.1, read on the forward strand.
TAGGTGGCGCTGTAAACGCCACGTAAGAGGGTTGCTCGCTCGTAGTAACTCTTCGCGGCACCGGCGCGGGTGCAGGCGCGCTCGGAGTAACCGAGGGCGTTGCCGGCGTAGGCGTCGGGAGAGTTTGCCGTTGTAACGTAACGGCGGCTGCAGAGGTTGGGTCTTGAGCTTCAAGCGTATTGGGCTTCAGCTTCTTGTGGCCCTCGGAGTCCGGGGAGGTGCGCTTGTGACGTAGTGCTGTTCCAATGGGACTCGACGAGAGCCACGGTTTCGGGATCTCAGGGGGTTGCATGCGCCCGCTGATTGCGAGCTGCAGGGCAACGATGTCTTCGGGCAGAGGCTTCTTGTTTTCGATTTCCGCTTCTTGAACCCTTAGGTACAAGGCCATCCATCGAACCATCCCCTCCGACAGGTCATCGGTCCCAATGAACCGAGCGAAGGTGATCAGATCACCCTCGTACACCCCGAGCGGAGTAGGAGTCTCGACGGGCGGCCGCACCTGAGGGTCACGGGGCGGTGATCGCGACGGCACACTGGATGTGCGGGGTCCGTGGAGGGTTGCGGGGGTCGTCGGTCGAGCATCGGCGAGGTCCGTAGGCAGGCGGGTTGGTCGTCATGATGACGTGGCAGCAGTGTCAGGTTGGCCCTGAGAAGGGCCTTTGGATCGTCGGCTCGACGTTGCCGACGGAGCCGACGAGGATGCGTTGGAGGGGCGCATTGTCGCGCAGGTCGGAGTTAGCGGCACTCTAGGACGACCTCGAATGCGTGTGACAACGGAGCGAATCCTAGCTTTCGCTCACAGCTTTGCTCACTTTAATGTAAACTATCCCTCAGCTCTTATTCAACGTCTCTTTCTATACTCTTCACTACGTATATACAAAATTTGATGGTTATTGGTTGAATAGTAACATGAAAGCATAAGAAACCCAATTTCACATCTTTAATATTAGTTCGAATAAGTTAATTAATTGCAAATATCTTAGGTAATTTTATGAATCAGCGCTAAACGGATTTAATTATTGATGACCCACCGATACTATCTTATTGTTTTCGATATTACTGGCTTTGACCATGACAGCGCGATAACTGACAGTATATGACTAAATTGATAGTAATATTTTAGCATATCTGTAATACATTATGAGACTTTCCTTAGTTGTTATGTGTAATAAAGGTTAATAAGTCAACGCATTATCTTTGTGTATTATCGCAGAATTATACTCTTTTTGAGCCAATACTTACTTATGGAAAGTTCAGAAAAAATAATACAACTATTACTGTTATTAATAGATTTTATGATATCGAGTTGAATCTTTCAATACTTAAGAATTTTATTTTATTTGACCAATGAAGTATTAATACATCGGACTTATTCATTTAGAATTGTTCATTCCGCATTCACGTTCGGTAAAATTCACGGTTAAGATACAAAACTATTGTGTAAAAATAGGCACAGAACATATTTATAGCCTTTCACAAATAAAAAAACACAGCTTGGCTCTGTGCACGTACGTGGTTCTCCGTTCACGTAGCATTTTTTTTTAACTTAACAACAATACTACATTCTAGAATAAATAAGATTTGTTATGTATTGCATTAAACCATGAAAAATTAGAAGTCATTATACCTACTCCAATTTACGATCACACAGAGTGCCTTTATTTTTATGCGCATAAAAAAGAGGTGTGCTAGTCTACTATAGCAATTTTAATAGCTACTGATTAAGGACTCGCCAGTGCCTCAAGCCTAGCCTCGATTCCCTCGAGTGCAGCCCTCGATCACACTACTAGCGCGATACAGTGACACTGAAAAATTAACTTAACACACAACATAGATCACTTCAACATACATACACACGCATAAATAGGTACACATTTAGTAGAAGAGCTTTATTTTCTTCCCTTAATTTTCGAACTCTTTAGCTTAGTTTAGCCAAGTTAACACATACAGAACACATGTTTGAGATCAGAAGATATACACATACTTGGTACACATGTGTGCCTAACTAATTGTTATATGTATGTATGTCTAATTGTTATATGTATAGCTTGGCTAATTTAGCTAAACTTTGTGTTGTTCTACTGAAGGCAACAGCCGAAGCCAAAGTTTTCGGGCACTTTGGTTTCCTTAGGTTGTTGCCCAGCGGCTGAGCGCCCTAAACGCTCGTTCTATTCTCCGGTGAAGCTGAGAAGGTCCATCACACCAAACGCCAGTTCGAAAGATAACGATTGATTTTAAAAGGCAATCTTGCTTTATTCGAGTGCTTGGTAAAAGGATCATTGTATATTTAACCTACCCCTTAGAGACAGTGCATTTTTTCTGGATGTAGATGCCCTATATCCTATATGTATTCTTGATATGTAACTATGCAAAATCTCATGATGATCAAAATCAAGTTAAGACGTGAAAAGGTATCTAATAAATTAATTAATTAACACATTTATATTAATTACGATAAGGATTGTCGAAAACTACAGCGATGAATACGTCGTGCTCAACCGAAGACAGTTTTGCGTTGAAATTGAGCTAATATTCCAAAATATTAATACTAGCTATTCATACAGTAATAAAGTAAGTACAGTATGTTCTGAAATATTCTATACGTCTTATAAGATAAACTTTTATACGTCTTCGGCTATAAAACTGATGCGTGAATGTAATTTTCTACAACACATGCTGTGTACAAATTATGTTACTCAAATACATATTTTGCATACAGAATATAGCATTCGTGAGGATATAAACTTTTTTTCTGTTCTTAAATAACAGAGTAACGTATAAACTTCTCTCGTAAAGTTCACTTTTTAAACTGTTAATATCATATACCGTATGAATAAGAATGTCTGTATATTATATGCGGTTTTATATTCAGCCGCAGGTAACTTAGGTTTAAAAGTTATCCTATGAATTTTAAAACGTTTAATTTTCATACTTTTAAATTCGTTGTAACAAATTAATTAGTTTGTAGTGTATAGAATAATTATATAACTGTACCTTTAGCGGTGTAATATAATGAAACAATTTACTGTTTTTTCTTTGTTTCAGTAAATTAAAATATAATTTTATATTTTATGAAACGAAAATATGTATTGAAAAAGAGACCTATATATAGGTTTTAGAATGAGAGATAATGAGATAGAATGCGTTTTTATATAGTCGCCCAGTTAGTTAGGCTCCTTCTTTTTTTTATTACATAGGAGACAAGCGAACAGACAGGTCACCTGATGCTAAGTGATCACCGTCGTCCATAGACACTTGTAACACCAGGGGAGTCACAAGTGCGTTGCCAGCCTGTGTTTGGGGAAGGGATAAGGGGGGGGGGGAGGAGGGAGAGACGAGAGGAGGGGAGGTGGGTCTCCGGCGCTCTCACTGACTGAACGAAACGCAACAATGCAAGCACCGTTACTTCACGTCGGTTTTCTGTGAGAGGGTGGTACTATCCCGGGCAAGCCGACCCATTTATGCTGAAACTAATAGCTTCAGCGTGGCTCTACCACCTACAAAAATGCTTTTGCTTTATGCCATGCATCGTAACGTTCTGCGTGCACTCTACTCTACCTTTGTATATGGGTCCTATACACGGACTTAGCATACTATGAAGACTATAGTCCATGCTGTATACTGAACTAGTTGTGTCCACGATTCCATCAGCGTGAAACATGAAATGTAAAAAATCAGTGACTAATAAAATCAGCTGAATGTGTAAGTCCATTTACTTATCTACTTTTCTCTCGTACTTAAGTTGCGTTCCATTAAAATTTCAATAACTTTTGATAGAGTGAACTGATTTTAATGAAACAAAGACTAAATGTTACTCAAGTATATACTTTATGATTTTCTTAGAGGGATTTTATTGTGAACGCAGTACTTTAGTAGTAGTAGAATGCATGCTCATACAAACAGACAGACATTTCTAAAAATAATTGAAATGGTTTGTTTTACTTATTCCAAGTCACCTACAATAACAACAAAAATCTAAAAAGTACAGACACGTCAGATTTACGTTTTTATTATATGTATAGATGTATTCAAGATATATACAGAGGAGAGAAAGAAAGAAACGTTGAAATATGCCATTCTCTTAAAAAAATAATCAACATCCTAGGTTTTACTTCTATCGCGTGTGAAATCACACTCTATTCTTTTTTATTACAAAAATTATGGGCTAAATTAGCCGATACCTACTTCATATATGTTGTTTATTATTATAACAGTATATTATATTTGTAGAGGAATAGATATAAGCACCACATTAGTTCGTCCGACATCTCTACGGCAAGAAAACAAATATAACAGAACGTTTATAAAAATTGTAGTTTTTTAAAACTTTAATAACTCTATATTGAATTTAAATTATCGTGATATGACCGACTTTAAATAAGATTCCGTTAACAAATTTCAACACTCTTCCGTTGTTTATGAAAGGATTATATGAATTATTATTGATATAACAATAGGTCAATAGGCCAGGTTTCGAAATTATCAATTTAACCTTCATTCCGACGATATTCACTGAATTATAGTTCGAGAGGCAATGTAGACGTCGATGGATTGATTTCGGTAATACATGATCTTTCAGAGTGATAGATTGCTTTACTCAGATAGTAGATTATTACCGGTTCCCTTTGAACATCCACTGTAACGGGTTTCCACATTCGCACGATTTCGAAACCCTTGGTGAAGCCCGAAATTGCGTTAATCTATTTTCAACCTTATCAATTTAACTATTGATACGTAAATAGTTTATTCTTTCATTGATAACTATATTCTAAACGAAAGTCTTTCGAATAAATAGTAATAATCACGTAGTTGTGATAGCATTTCTTATCAATTATTCAGTTCCTGACCGCTTACAGTCACTTTTTATCAAGCGCTGATAATAATTTAACCTCCCGAGTATCCTGTTTTGTGGCGAACCTAGAAAAAATATATTCTTAATTTATTCGTTTATTAGTAATTTTCTAATTTAGGAAGTGAGATGGAAGTAGATGTAAAAGTACTAAATATTACTCTACATCTATACTTACTTATAATAAAGCTGTAATAAGGCCAAATCTGTACATTAAATATTTTTTGATAATTATAATCGGGGTAAACTTGTTATCGATATAGAAGCCAAAAATAATCCTTCTACAATTTTTGTCTGTCTGTGTGTCTACCTCTGAACACTCATCACTCCGAAAGTACTGAACCAATTTTGACGAAACTTGACACAGTCATAACTAATAGTATACAGTTACATATAGGATACTTTTCGTCCTATAAAACGCAAGGGATTGATTCACCAGGATAACGGACGAAAGTCAAACATATGTAGTTAGTGAAATTTTGACGAACTTTGGTAAATTACGCTTTACGCAATATATAGCAGATAGATGAGCTAAAAATTCTAGCTATATTCCATCTCCTTAAGCTTTTTTTACATTATCGCCAATATATGTAGATTAGTTTTTATTATACTTGAACCCGGTAGGTGATGCTGAGAACGGGTTCTAGGTTTATTTTAAAAGATTTCTCACATATCAACTGGGTATATGTTTGAGTGAGTATCTGTATAGATTGGATTCACAATTGGAAGCGGTAGGTGTCGCTGCATTCGGGTTTTAGGTTTATTAAAATATTTCACGTTAAAAAATACGATTGAAACTGCTGATAACCGATTTGGTGCATACGAAGTTGCACGTGTGAGCTAGTTTAATATGTAGTTACTAAGGCTTTCAGAAACGACTAATTTTATAAGTACTATACGTTCAGCGGCGTTTGTTTTCTAGTGGTGGTTAGGTTTTTCCTGTGTACCTAAAATATATTGTTAAGATAATAAACGAAGTAAGCGAGAACTAAACTACTTGAAGAAATTCTTCAGACATCGAGAACGTCTGAATATCTGTTGCGTAATTTAAAATAACTCAGTACATATACAAAGACTTGGATATTGATTAAATAACGTAATAACAATATTATACGTATATATTCGGTTGGTCATTACGTTTGAAATCCTTCATATCAGGCAAACTTTCACATTTCATTGGCCAAAGATGACGCAGTAATTCGCAATCGTAACAGGTACATACATACTACAAATCGCAAATATCTCTGCGCCGAAACATTCATCGTGTCATTCAATTTCAAGAGTAAACACATTGTTGGATAAACATCTGAGATTCATTCTTTACAATTAAAACTACATTAATATAAAATTTTATTCAACTTCTTCATTTCAAAAATTATTAAAATCAGACACCTGTAAAGTTGAATAACGGTTATAATGAATAGTAACAATCGGAATGAAACAAAAAAACAACGTTTCAGTAACAGAATATCAGATAAGATGAGGTCTTGATGTGCTTTCTCCCTCGCTACCCGTTGAGCGCGCTGACTATATGCGATAGAGTTTGCTTTACCACTGTGCCTTCTACCTATGCAGGTAACATGTATATTATCCAGTCATTTTATGATTAATTTATCTCTTGAACTTTAATTAGCTTTTATAAACATAAATATATTATTAACACACATTTTTATTGTTGTTAACGAAGGTAGAACAACGTAAGTCTGACTTCATTTAGTTCATTAAAGAGCAATTACCATCGTCAGTTGGTAATATTATCATTAAAGGTAAAAATAAAATAAAAAAATACGAATAAATCGAGCTACCTAAACACGATGAAGATAATAATTATAGAAATTAAAGCAGTCTGATGACTATCAGAATGCATAAATTTTTGTGACGCAAAAACTCTGCTATCATTTGTTTGTGACGTTTAAAGTTTTTTAATAATTGAAATAAATTATTTTCTTAATTTGTACTTTAACATTGATAAGATACAATAATTTTTATACTTGTAATAACTACGAGGACTAATTTAATCGTTTTATGTCTATTATGCTGTGAACTATTTTGGAAATCTCTCTCTGACTACCAGAATAATACCGCATTACTTTTCAACTTTAAGTCGGTCTGGTACAGCCGTATCATACTCTGGCAAATTAATTTGTGGATATCTTAGCATTTACAACAAACCATATTAAAGTTGTAGTCATAAACAAATATTTTTATAATAAGCACGTCATTAACAACAATAAAAATGTCTCGTATTGATATTGATGTTTCTAAAAAACTCGTTATATTATTAAAAAAATGAACATTTATAAAATTATTGGTAAAGATATAATTGTTATGTATACAAGTACAACGTGCACTGGTAAATGCAACCTCTAACGGCAGTCAAACTCCCAGTACATTGATCGGAATAGAAGGACAGTGTATACCAACACACAAGCTTGGCTGAAATTCTCGTCCAGGCCGAGGTGTGTTGTGCACCCTTAAGCTAGTTGTCAAAATAAAATCGGCTGAGTGCTTTAAGCGCTCGTCTTAGTAGTCCGATAAAGACGTTAAAACCTTGCTAGGCCAATAGCGTAGTCAGTTCGAAAAAAAAAACTGACATTCTCGTTTATACTACTAATTAGAAGGTAAAGGCATAGAAACTGTATACAATTTTGGAAACAATAAAGTAAGGTGTAATATGCTGGTACGCAGGTTCAAACGTTGCACTGAACAAGTTAAAATAACACTATTTAAAGCTTACTGTCAGTCTCTTTATACGTGCAACCTGTGGGTCAGATATTAACAAAAATCCTACAGTGCTCTCCGTATACAATATAATAATGGATTTCGTATGCTGTTGGGGCTGCCCCGTTACTGTAGTGCATCAGGAATGTTCGCGGAGGCCCAAGCCGACAGCTTCCAAGCTATTGTTAGAAAAAAGACAGCTTCCCTGATGCACCGCGTACGGGACAGCACCAACAGCATACTCTGTGTCATTGCAAATAAACCAGACAGTTCATGGCTGAAACATTGTGTAACAACACACATAAGAAGGGAGAATGTGTATAAATAGATTAATAAATTATTGTGTTTTGTAAAAACAAATTTAGTTTAAGGTCTCAAATATGAATGTACTAACAAAGGTTTTAAGAAACATCTTTACTAACACAATGTGTATGGACTCTAAATGTCTGAAATAAAGATCATTATTATTATTATTAAAAATCAAACCAACATAAAATTGTGCATCATACAATTCTTTCGTTGCCGGTTAACGTATTTGTAACCAATATTTTGTATGGTAGTTGTTCTGCTCGAAGGTTATATCGTGATCTTAGACTATAACCTTCCTCAATAAACAGACCATAAAATGCAAAAATATTTTTTTTTCACATTCGACTGGTAGTTCTAGATTAGCGCGTTCAAACAGATAATAAAAAACCAAACTCTTGAACTTTAGAACATTAATATAGATAACATATTGATTTTTTTTTATCGTTACCATTTTAATTATGTTATTAACATTAAATTTTGTTATAGCATCGTGTTGACATGCAGATATTTGTTAGGCGGTAGCTATTCGTAAGTAACCAACATAATATTTTATTCTTGAATAGTTTTCTTTCAACATATTAGCAGAGTCTATATGTTCTACATTCTAGAACGAAATCTATACTTGCGGTCCCGGCGGACATTGTCCTGCTTTGGTAATAAAAAAATCCTAAAACTCTACCGCAGCTCCACATACCGGGTCCAATTGTGAATCTTAACCATTCTCGGATCCACTGAAACACGCACACAAAATGTCATCTAAATCGGACCAGCCGTTTAGCAGTTCAGTGACATTACACGTACAGAAGAAGTTTATATATAAAGAAGATATGTCAATGGTTCTGTGAATAGATAGTGCGTATTGGATTAAATTTTATACTAGGTACTATACTATACTTGGCTGTATGTTAAGAATGTCATTGCTTGCCCATTTTGTTTAATATTGATTGCACTACTATCTTTTTTTGGTCACATTCTTTCTTATTGTGCATCGTGTAATCTTTTTTATAATAAAACTTATAATTTAGTTTAAGCTTCAAGAAGTCTTGTCTCGCTACTACCACCGTACTGAGTTTTTTAGAATCGATCCCGCAAAGGTCAATAATTTGTGTAGTCAACAAAATCTAAATGTTGGTGTATCTTGTATTCGTAGATTGCTTGTGAAACCCACTGCTACATCGGGCGCCTATTACTATTGCCAAAGATGATTTTTTTTTAAATAAAAAATGTCAGCTTGTTTGCTTTCATAACAGTGTTCATTTTTACAATAACTTTTATGGAAGAGTTTTTATCAATAATGAAATAAGCAACCAAGTTATTTTTATATAGGCCAAGTTGAATCACTTATCGAAACTCACACTCACGGGATAATTCGTGCTGGTACGTGTCGTCTTATCTGTTGCTGAATGTTTAAGTTTCTATATGTAGATGACGTCCAAACACCTTAATATATGCTTCGTAGCTGTAGGTAATTTTACCTCATTCTGGTTTTTACAGTTTTATATTAAAGTCAAAAAGAAATTGATTCACAGTTTGGTTTTTCAAATTTTTCCAACAAAGTCCTTTGTCACGTCTGTCATAAGCCAAATGAAACTTTTAGTTTTTTAGGCCTCGTGGCGCTCTGTCAGTATACCTCTACTGTTGAACCGAGATGTTACGGATTAAATTCGCGCACATGGTTGAATTTTATGTAACGAGCATAGTATTACAAATATAACTAGCTTTTGTTAACTTCTTCGCTCGCGTTAATGTTGATCTGACTATCTCTTGAGAACAAATGTCCACTCGATTAAAGAAACACTTTGTCCTTTTGTGTACTCCTGAGATTGTCTTTAAATAATTTTATATAGATCGGTTAAGAAGTTAAGTCAGGAAATAATAACAAACAAATTCACTTTTACATATATAGCAGTAGTAAGGACTAATACGGGATTACTACAAAAAAGTTAAATAAGTATTGAATACTTCCTTAAAAATAGGTTTCGTATTAAATGTACTGCGCTCGCCCGAGGCAACTTTGCGTTATAATTTTTCGCAAGTATAACCTAAACCAATCAAAGCGAAACAAAATAGCAAGATGGCGAGCATTCAGCGAGCGCGGTGCATTTAAAACGTAACCTTTGTAAAGCAAGAATTCAATACGTATTTAACTTTTTTGTAATAACACTGATAATGTCTAAAAAGTAATGTGTAAAGGCTACTATTATATGGTAGATCAATATATAAACGATGGTGACGTCTGCAAATGACGTCACTCTCTGTGCATCCCCACCTAGACTATCTCTGTAACTATCTGTCTTTAAAAATATGTACCATGAGAATATAAACCAGATCGAGTCACTTGCTTGTTCTTCTTGATGAATGGATTATTTTTCCGAACCGATGGTAGCTTTGACTTTTATAAGCGCTTTCTCAGGGTTAAATTATTTTTAATTTTAATTGTGAAAGATTTACAGCTACTGCAATAGAAGCTATGTTTAGTACGAAATTCAATAACTTTGAGTGTCCTCATATTTGTATTTTTTTTTAAATAATTTTTACAATGGGTTACTTATATTATAGTATATATTTATAACGTATACATGAAAAAGTTACACCAGCTGCTATAACAAATAGCTAGTAACATGAAACCGCTTATTACAAGAAATCTATAGCTTTGTTACTCTCGCAATCGAGACACGTAGTGGTCATTAATATACCTCAGAACTCAGTTTTCTAAGAGCGACTAAAGTTTATAAAGTCTTGAGAACAATTATGTATTAGCTTTATTTAAATACATTTTCAGAAGTACTTGGATTAGGAATTTCAAATATAAGTGTTTGCAAGATTAGAAGAAGTTGTTGGACTATTCTATCTGCTAATGATATAGAGATGAAACGATATATATAGAGATAAAATAAAATCATTTTTGGCACAAATAACGATAATGACGTTTATATAAAAAAAATATAGCTTCTACATAAATAAAATTCAATTGCCATATAATATATCTAATATGCATCAATTCCAAACGGCTGCACATATTTGGTTAATTTTGTTGTGTTTAAAATTGTCATGACAATGTTCGTAAGAGATAAAATGGTTCAAAAGTGAAAGGCTAGCAGCTAGTAGATATTAAGAGCGTGCAAGATTAACCAAATAACCTAAAAAATTTATACTTTTTGACGATGGCGTTGTATATATTATATAATCTATAATGTCTATAATTCAACCCCGACTGTAGGGTTGAATTCGTATATCCCGTTGATCGAGTTATACCCCGTCATATTCTTTTAAATCCTTTGTAGGCTATAGCGCTTGTCTACAATCTCACCTGTTTGTTTGATGACTATGTAGTCCAAAATAGCAAACATGTTAAGCCTAGAGGCGATTGGCTCTCAAGTAAAGCCACTGGAACACAGAAACAGGCGTTTGGCGACATATATTCAACTTGCTAAGGTGGTAGCTAACCAGACGGACTTCGAAAAACGCCTACCACGCTATGATTTCATCGTGATGTTTTCTTTCAGCAAAAGCTCCGATGTTACAACTCAAACCTACGTTATCGACGCTATCTACACAACCATCATCGCTAATACATATCGGAGGAGTCACTAAGTGACCTGTGATACCACGCTATTGACTATATTAGGGGTGTTACTAATGACCTCAGACGCCATTGGTTGGAGATACATATCGGTTGTTTATGTATCTTGATGACTTAAAAGGCGCCTCATGACTAGATAGTAGTCCGGTGAAGCTGTGAAAGCCTTACAAGGACAATTGCGTAGTCAGTCCGAAAAAAAAAGAAGCTGGGCATGATTGCTCAGGCAGTTGAGTTAGTTACATTTCGTGCCACCTCAACCATAGCGGAAGACGTGCACCGTGGGGTTTTAGTCCGTGGGAGTCGGACATAACCCACCTCTCCCCCCGGGAGGGTGGGTATCCATAAGGGATTTCCCCACGTTAAAAAAAAAGGTGAGTTAGTCACACCTACGGATACTTCGTCGTAACTATAGTCAGTGTTCTTTCTGTATCGATTAACGGTTTATTCGATTATTTATAGAGGATTGATCGATCAAATCATAACCATGGCGACACTATGGATGACGTCATAGTTCTACATGGATTTTATCGCTACCCCAACATATATTATACTAGCGTCCCGCCCCAGCTTCGCACGGGTGCAATGTAGATACCTCATATTAGTGCGGAGTGATTAGTAATATTATTTCAGATATACAATTCCGTAGTACATTAATTTAATCTATCTCGTAAGGTTTGCGTTTGCGATTTAAGCGCACAAAAATATGTTTGTTATGACATCACATTACAAATCTTTGAATTTTTCCGATTTTCAGTACTATTTATGTAAGTATTATACATATAAACCTTCTTCTTGAATGACTCTATCTATTGCTGAAAACTGTATTTAAATCCGTTGAATAGTTTAAAAGATCTAAGCGAACAGACTGCGGAAGCAAAATAATTTTATACTATGAAAAAATGATTAAGTACTTACACGTAAAAATCCTTAAGAAGGAACTGTGAATTATTTTCATTAATCTATTAAAAATTAAGACCGGATTCGTAAAACAAATATAAAAGCAAGGTATGAATTCGTATAAATAAGGTTAAAGCAAAAATATTTTTGTATCTTGATTAAAAACAGATCAATGTCTTTGACCAATAACCCTGCAGGGTTTCATATGGGAACTATGACAAAATTGAACGATGATAACTAAATATTTTAGATTGACGTCCAAAGAGTGAAACATCAACTTGAAATCGTTTTTGTAAGGTAAAAAAAAAAAAAAAAAATAGATTATCTGCAAAGCCTGTTTATGGACGATAATTTTACGTGATACGTTGTAAGACGCATCAGCCGATAGAGTGGAAGAGAGACAGATGCGTTACAAGCCGAACACTTAGGCCGATTGCGCCTCTCTATCGCATGTCCACGCTCTCGCTTGCACGCTCGCATTAGGCTGAACGTGACAATATGTAATGTTTTGTCGTGCGTGCAGCCGGCATTCATGGACTTATAAGATCAATTCATCACATAATTAAATTGTTGGAAAAACCTAAAAAGCTTTCTTAATATCAGGAACAGATTGAATTATTTGTAAAAGGGTGGCGTGGCGTATCCATTTATAATATAGATTATAGTCCACATCTGCAAGGGTCCTATAAACTTCTACGTAACAAATTACCGAACCCATGTTAGTTCAACGATTACAAGTCGCCGATTCATCAAGGGTCGCTTCGGATCGCGCAGCACGTACTTCTCTCATCTATTCTAGACGTCGGAGACTCGATCAGTCAACGTTATCAAGAGTCAGGACTGACGGCAGCGCTCCCTTCAATGAGCAACAAAATTAATTTTGCGCAGGCCATTTAAGTTCACCTTTAGAATAATGCTTAAACTATATTTCAAATTTACTTAAAATATGAAACACGAAAATCTGTATTCATTCATTCAAACCTGGTTGACAGTTTAGTTCTAATATTGTTCAAAACATACATACAATTTGAAGAAGGTAATTCCTACACAAAGTTCAAGATAAGCAATTTATTGTTTATTGCTAGATAGCAAAATATGTTAAAAATCATTACATGGCCATAATACACGATCCTCATAATACTAGCTTTTACTCTCGGCTTCACCCGCGTTAATGTAGTGTTAAACTCGGGATTGGTACATTTGCCTGTTCTTTTGTGTACCCGTAAGACAAAGTTTATACAAAATTTATGATGATCGGAGGAGTAGTTAATGCCTATAAGGGTAATAAACAAAAGAACTGACTCTTGCATTTATAATATTAATTAAGATTATTTAATAAACAATAGAAAATGTTATGTACAATTTCCGCGGCCTAGTTGGAACAGTTTAGGTTGGGATATGCAAAAGGTTGATCTAATTCATCTCTGTTATAAAAATCACAATAGGGTGCGGCAAACTAATCTTACTTGACCATAGAACATATACATCGAACCGCAGATAAATTATAAACCGTGGTGTTCTACGTATGGAAACAAGGACCATGAAAGTAAAATGACTGAAGAGAAACTGCCCATAAACTTTTATATTATTTGTATCAAATTGAACGGACAATATTTTTTATCGTTGAATAGTATTGAGACACACATATATATATAAATTGTCTGTAACTCTGTACTATTGTTATTATGTTTTCAATATATAATAAAATGTATTATAATTATTAAATTTCTTGACTCATATGATTGGATAGTACGTAATTTGTACAGGTGGCGTGACTATACGACCTTATACTGTATTTTGGTGTAATAGAGTTATTTATTTAAATGGTATTAACATTATTGTTAATAAAGTTTTAAGGAATAATAACACACTAAACAACAACTTTTATGCACGTGTATAGCTCTTTGTGCAGAGTAAGAATTATTTAGTATTTTAAATTTTTTACTGAGTAAACAAATTACCACAGAAAAATTAGCGAATATGTTCCACTTTACCAAAAGTAAAGAACTATAAAAATGTTCTAGACTATTCTAAGAATTAGTATAACAAGTGACGTTTATTTAAGCGCCAAATAAGTATACAATATTACTGTGATAGTAATAAAATTATTGCGTAGTATACAAATTGTATTAGAATAAATACATGACTAATGTGTATACTAAAGTATCGCATATCGGTGGAATGTAGTTTCTCCCGAGAATCTGATACTTGTATCGTAGTTATTTCATAAGCACGCAAAATATATCAAATCCACAGCACTTTTTAAACTTGTATATTTGAAGAGGAAATTAGCAAACCGACAAGACTATTAAGATTATTTTAAAAATTAAACTGTCACGGGACGCTTGGCAGATGTGACACAAAGTAGGGATGATCGATATTCATCGATGTTGAAGAAACATCGATGTTTAGCTGAAAAACATCGATGTTTTGATGTCGATAACATCGATGTTTTGTTTTCGATAACATCGACGTTATGAATATATTCTTTAGGGTCATCTAACGTTGCATGTACTAGCTAGAGACTAGATAATTTCAAATTTGTAAGCCGTACGAATAGTTATTTCTTTGGGTGACCTTTTTTTTCGTGTTGACTATGGAAAACACCCGATAATATTTTTTTTACAGACATTTTTCAGATATTGATATTTATCGTACATCGATACTATTGAACCGATGTTGACATCGATGTTTTTCTAATATCGATCATCTCTATACACAAGTGTATACACTGTTTGTGCGAGCTCAGTGCGTCAAGAGAGATCTCGAACAGTCGTTTGAGCATAGCATCGCGTCGTCACGTCTCGCCACGCCAACAATCAGGTTTAGCCTCGCCTATAGATGTTTCACATCAAAAATTGTCTTAATATATTTTAGTGTTTGTTATATTTAATTCTTTTTTCTGAGTCAATCACATTTATAATTCATCCTATCATTTATTTCTGACTACGTGTGGTTGATTAGGAGAAAATAACTTACAGTGTTAAGTTCGCGATTGTACCTAACTAAAAAGAAAAGTACCTATTACATAAAATCATAACATTACAAACAGCAAATGTTGATTTAGACCACGTAAAAATAGTTCTACTATATTTTTAAAATTTAGACACTTTAATACCCAAAGCAATTAAATAATTTATTGTTATTTTAACAAACGATCATAGAATCACAATTGGATCGATATACGTGTAAATAAAATGAGAAAATATGATTTTCGTAAACAAAGATAATGTATTAATCATGAATAGGTTACCGTGGTTAAGCGAACCAAGAATACTAATCCAGAAAATCGTATAAGAAATCAGAGCGTGTCGGGACTTTGAAAGCTTAGTGCAAATATATTCGATGAGAGATTTTTTTTGTTAATCGATCGGTTTACTTTGTAATGTATATAGTACATTTATTAAACGTTAGAATATATTACCTATCTGTAATTTTAACTGAGGTTAAAAACCTGTAAGAATATTATCTATACTACTTAATACTAATATTATAAAGAGGTAAAGTTTGTGAGTTTGTGAAGTTGTAGGGGGTAATCTCAGAAACTACTGGTCCGATTTGAAAAATTCTTTCAGTGTTATATAGTTAATATATCGAGGAAGGTTATAGGCTATATCATCACGCTAAGACCAACAGGAGCGTAGTACCGATGAAAAATGTTTCGAAATCGGGATTTTTTTTCCTCTTGAGAGCTTCCGCTGCGTGTTAGCGTTAGCCTAACGTATCTATCTATTACTACGCGGGTAGGGCTAGAATATATCCATATAATACAAAATTAGGGTTTTATCTTTACTTTATTACAAATAGTAATGTTGGAGCAGATTTTTATATTATTAATCAAGAAATCTATTGTAGTTCGCTTCAATGACATATTTATCCTCAAGCAAATTAAAATTGGAAGGAAATGTAGATAAAGTTCACAACCAGTCACTGTGAAGTAACAAGTCAATGAACTGGTATAATTTGAATTGAAGTGTAATCTAATTATTTGCAATTAACTTTTTCTCACGGTTTCGCTCGTGTTAATGTACATTTAATATATAAAGTCATTGATATACAAAAACCCAAGATGCACACTTAGCGTCTCACAGCCGGCACACAAAAATAAGTGCATAATTTTGGATTATATATTCATTTCATTCAAATCGTTTCGCGTCACTTGCATCCTTGTAAAAACAACTTTAAATCATTCAGGTAAGGTGGAATTTACAAATTTATAACCACGTATATACGTATATTGGGGAGATTTAGCAGTCAGTTTTGATTTAGTCTAGACTGTGCGTATTGGGGTTTTATATGCCAATAATAAAAGTATTATTTTTGTGAACGAACTATAACTCTATGTTCTTTTCAGTAATCCTGTCGACGTGTATACGAAATTTAGTGATACAAATAAACTCATCTTCGCATTAATAATACTGTTAATTAAAAAGGTTGTAGTTAACATGAATATATTTTATAAGTTCACTCTTCAAACAGAGCGTGTTCACGCCCACGCCCGCGTAACCACAGATCACGCCGCCGTGGTCTGGGAGTAAATTTCGGTCCCGCACACCAGATTAAGCCCCCTCGGCAGCGGCTCAAGCCTAGGTCCGTTACTTCGGCGTGGAGCCCTTGAGTATGCTGCTCACACGATACAGTGACACAAAACCTTACAACACTGCTATAACATCACACACATCACCTATACACACGTGCACGCCTACACGCTTACACGCTGTTTTTATTTTTCAGAGAAATAAACGACACAGAGTTTTATCCTTATTTTCCCTATCCTATCCTATCCTATATAGTTAAGAGGAATCTTTCCGACACAAAATACATATAGGAGTTGTTGAGGCACGCATGCTTGGTACACATGCATGTTTTAATAACTCATATACGTATGTATATCTAAATTGCTTAGCTTAGGTTAGCTCAGATAGGTCGCGATTTTTGCACAAAACAGGTGACAGCACAAGCCGAGGTGTGCCGTGCACCCTTGAGTTAGTCGCCCAAGCATCCCAAATCGGCTGAGTGCCTTTAGCGCTCGCCTCAATAGTTCGGTGAAGCTGTAAAGACCATTCCAGGTAAAAAGCGTTTTCATTTCGAAGAAAAAAGTGCATTGCATTATATATAACTAGCGACCCGCCCCATCTTCGCAAGGGTGCTATATAGATATTCTTTTTAATGAAATACTGTTAAGGACACTGGATTTACACGACATGTACAACGTATGTAATGTATTTAATTGGATAAGGAATAATACTGCATTGTATAAAATAGTTTGGTAAATAAAAAATAAAAGTGGTTACTGTGAGTTATCCTTTATAGGTAAATATATATCATCGCGGACTTTTTCAAGATACATAAGGTTTAGCCAGCGTTAGCGATGTCACGACATCACATTACAAATCTTTGAATTTTTCGGCTTTTTGTACTATAATACGTATGTATTATACATATAAGTTTTCCTCTTGCATTATTCTATATATTGCTGAAAACTGTATTAAAATCCGCTGAGTAGTTTAAAAAATCCACGAGAATAGACAGCGGGAGCGACTTCATTTAATAATATGTAAAGATTATGACATAGTATAAAAAGTTACTTTTTATACATTCAGAACATCTGTAAGTAACGTACACATATTTCGTAAGAGAAACATGAGTATAGTTTTACATATGTATTTTTGGTGACAACGACCGTCCCAATTATTTTTAACGCTTTCTTGTGTTCTTTGAATTCATTAGGCAATGTTATCTACACATACGAATAAAGTAAAGTATCTTTTGTTTACCCGAGTATATATTTTAGATACGGCTGAATCGATGTTGAAAAAACTTTTAACAGATAAAAGACTTTTCAGAGTATTGTGTAAGGTTATATTTAATTACGCATTTCCACAAGGGCTAAGAAGTGATTTAAAATTAAATATTATTATCATTAATAGGATATTCAATCGGTAAAAATGTTAAGGATTACATAACAATTAAAAAAATAAAAGGCATTTCATAATCAACTAAGCCTCTAACTCGTAGATATAAGATGGATAGGTCGTTAAGATTATAAACACTACGCCAGCTATATTGTATTAACGATAACAAGCTCTGAAAATTCCACAGAACTTCTATATTTTTCCACATCTGTAGTACTGTCGACTACAAGAACATTTTTCAAATTCAGGTTTCCTAACGAATTCTCCTTATGTGTCAGCCGATAAAGTTACCAATTATAGTTATACATATTAGTGGGTGCCCAGTGGTCGACATTCGACCATAGTTAATTGATTTTATAAAGTATGAACTTTATTAGGGTTCTTTTGTTAAAGGGTTTTATTATAATTCTACAATCAAAGGTTTTCATCATGGCTACTTAGTTATTTGCCATTTTCCATGATCTTTAATTATATAAACATAAGAAAATCTATGTGTAAATGAAAATTGAAATTAATTATAACTTTGAAACAAAAGAAATAAAGAAATTTATCGCAACCCATGACACAATTTTCAGTTAATTTTACACGAGACCATGGGTGTGTGGTATTTCTCGGTGATATTGAATTAAATGTAGTCTATTCATTATGAGAAATAGTGATATGCCCAGTCTCATCTTATGGAAAAGTAATTGATACACAGTACAATCAAATGATGAATCCAAAACAAAGATGTTTTTAATATTACCATTAACTTTTGAAAATAAATTCATGTTAGTTGCTACATCAGGTTGAACTGTCACCTAAAAATATTAACATCCAATAAAACCAAGGAGAATTAATTAATAATTATTTCAGTGGTTCCATAAATGTACTGAAGAGAATTGTTTATCAATTAATTATTAATGTGTGTGTATATATATATATATATATATATATGTATATATCTATACCTTTAAACGAGCAATTCTTGTATATTTTTATATATGTATATATTAAGGATCTCGGAAACGGCGTTAACTATTTCCGTGAAAATTAGTATGTAGGTAGTGTCGGGAACGATAAATCGATCTAGCTAGATTTTATTCATGGAAAACATTTTTGAACTGAGTTTTCAGACAATGAAAAAATATAGTTAGAATATAAAAGTAAATTTCGCTGGCGCTGTCAAAACAAAAATAGTTCAGATGGAAATCGGTTGCTTCAAAAATCCGTGTGGGGTAACACAGTTCGAATCCGAGTGATATCAGAAGAGATATATATATTTTTTTGTAAATAATTATTAATTTTATAAGGCAAACCTAACAGTTTATTTTAATTTAAAAATCTTTTTTAGAGAACCGAGCTAGGCTCGGTCGCCCAGGTACTATATGATATAATTAATTTAAATATATATATGAAATATTAAAATATATATGAAATAACTGATAAACAAATTCTCTTCAGTACATTTATTGAATTAATAGGTAATAAAATATATTTTTATCAATTTTAGTAATGTCTGTTTGAACGAAGACGCGTCACTACTAAAATACTGTCTTCATGATACAACCTCTTTAAGAAAATGATAGAGTATATCTTCGAGTAGCATTTAGTCTTTGTTTCATTAAAGTCGGTTCGGTCTATCAAAAGATATTATACTTTTAACGACGACGCGACTTAAGTACGTGAGAAAAGTAAATAAGTAAATGGACTTAATACATTCAGATGCCTTTATTAATCGCTGTTTTTTATATAAGGTTTCACGCGGACGAAGTCGCGGGCACTTTTTTTTCGAACTGACTACGCTATTGGCCTTGCAAGGCCTTTCCAGCTTCACCGGACTACAATTCGCAGGCACAGCTACTTAGTAATATACGCGAATTACTAAAATCTATCACATAAAAACGATGTCACGGGTACTATTTATAAATTTGTTGTCCATAAGATATAGAGTTCACGGTTGACGCCCCATTATCAGTACTCGAAAGTAAATTTGTTTGGGTTTGAAAAATCATATCAATGTTTTATTTTACCAATGGTTTTACTATCACTGAAACGTCACACTTTAACCCAGATAAGCCTACTGTCCTATATTTAGGACAGTAGAAATAAAAAAAAATATCAGAATACCCTCTTTATCTAAGATTATTTAGTCTTATGATTTGCAGTAAGAAACGTGTCAGCTTTATTAGAAAAAATAAAAAGACAGTTATTTTAACAGTTTTTACCTTATAAGTGTGTAATAAAAGTGCGTTGCAGACATGGCAAATGACAGGTATGTATAAAAAGTTATATTTTACTCGTGAGTTGTTTTTTTCTGTGTTAATATCTAGTTGATAACCTTAACTTTTGTACTAAATAAATATTCTAGCAAAATAATATAAATAAATTACGTATAACTTGTTACAAATACTAGCGTACTATATATAGGACAGTAGGATAATATACATGATTTTAGTACAATAATACAACTTTTTCTTTACAGACCGTTAGCTGCGCATGAAATTTTAGATGCTTTAGAAAATGTTTCTGATAATGAAGAAGATTATAGAGAACGACTGATATGTATTCCACTTCCTCCTGTTGATCCTGACCGTCTCACTGACGAAGATTCGAGTGAAGAAGATAATGTAACTTTGAATAATTTGCCACGAAACATTCTGCTTCAACCGGCTGAAGTAATGATTCAAGGGCAGATTATGGTGAGTGATACAGAAGAAGAACCTTCTGATTCTATAGGTCGAACTAAACGTAGGCGTACCTACGCATGGAGAAAACGGGATTTGGCAAAAAAATCCCGTGAATTGGCCAGATGTTCAAGGCGCTTGCCAAGATAAGCGCCCAATTGAGTGGTTTGAAAACTTCTTAGATGAAGATGTTATTTCGTTGTTGGTGTCAGAGAGCAATAAATATGCTGTCAAAAAGAATTTGCCTGGAGACATAACCACTGAAGATATGAAATGTTTCATCGGCATATTGTTGGTTAGTGGTTATTCATGGCTCCCCCGTAGAAGAATGTATTGGGAAAACTCCCCTGATACAAAGAATGAATTGATCAGCTCGGCTATGACTAGGGATAGATTTGACTTTATTTTTCGCCACCTTCATGTCAATGATAATCTGGATTTGCAAGACAAATACACAAAAGTACGCCCCCTAGTTACACTTCTAAATAAAAGGTTCTTAGAGTTTTCTCCTCTTGAAGAGCATTACAGTGTAGATGAGGCCATGATCCCCTACTATGGTAGACATGGCTGCAAACAGCACATAAAAGGTAAACCTATTAGGTACGGGTTCAAAGCTTGGGTTGGTGCTACACGGTTAGGGTATGTTTTATGGATGGAACCATACCAAGGTGCTACAACTATGTGCAATCCAATATATAAAGAATTGGGGCTGGGTGCAAGCGTTGTTCTCACTTTTTGCGATGTGCTGATTTCACGTGGCTTCGACCTTCCTTACCACGTAGTTTTTGATAATTTTTTTACTGGGACGCCCTTTCGGTTATTCCTCAATCGAAGCAAACACACTGTCGTCAATGTCACAAAAAATGTTTGACACGTTGCAAGAAATGTGATGTTGGAGTGTGTGTCAAGTGTTTTGAAACATATCATTCATAAATAGTGTTAATCTAGTAAATTACATATAACAATGGGTAATATAATCAATAGTTATCTAATAAACTACACTTTTTGATTACATTCTGTTTTGTCATAAATGGTCTTTTATTTCCTCTTATTATCCTATTGTCCTACATATAGGACGGCTGTTTCCCTGAAAGCCTTACACTTAATTTTTTTTTCGTAATTTTTTTTATGTTGCATAAGATCTAATAAACTAAATAATGTAACTTTTTTCAAATTTTTCAAAAAATTTAAGTTTCAGGCTTATCTGGGTTAAACGCGTTGCTCTTCAACACTATCGGTGTTATTACAAAAAAGTTAAATATATACTGAACACTTGCTATAAGAAGATTACGTTTTAAATGCAGCGCGCTCGCTGAATGTTCGCCATCTTGCTCTTTTGTCTCGGTTTGGTTAGGTTTGTTAGACTTGCGAAAAAAGGATAACGCGCTCCGGAACTACCAACCCAGTTTGAAAAATTATTTCAGTGTTAGATAGCTCATTTATCGATGAAGGCTGTAGGCTATATATATATTACGCTAAGAGCAATAGGAGCGGAACACCAATGAAGAATATTTCAAAATCGTTTTCTTTTTCCTTTTGAGAGCTTTCTCTGCGTGCACTGCGTAAACGGTAACGTTTCCTAGCGGACAAAGTCGCGGGCAGAAGTTAGTATATTCGTATATAATGTTAGAGAATAATACAATAATATTTATATAAAGGAAATGATATAGGTGTACCATTGTATGCGCATAACGCAATAACTACTGTACAGATTTCACTACGCGCTGTGCGATATCAGTTTTTTTTAATTTTGAGAAATGGGGCAAACGGTATAGCACGCATGCACAGGAGAGCGACATGTAAGGTGATCTCAATTTTTTCAAATGTTTTTTTCCTTTGTACATAAATTATACTGTTAAAATAATAAACAACGCTGACAAAGTCGTGGCTATCAGTTAGTAGTCAATAAAGTCGGATTAATGATTACCACCAGCACATTTTATTATTATATGGCACTTGTTTAGGTAAATATGGAATAATGTGATAAAATTAATAAATTATCTATAATAAAATACTAAATATACCTATCTATATTACAACTCAATAGGTACCAACTTGTATCGCTAAGGAAATTGATGATACATAATATTTTATCAATATAATTATTACATCACTAATAAGTGTAGTAGAAACTTCGATGAATATAATTTATCAGTTGCAATTTATGTTTCCATATTTTATTAGATAGTGTAAATTCTATTTTACCTCACAAGACTCTAGTGAAGGGAACAGGATACATTCCTGACAAAATAATCTTTATTTCATTTCGTCGACAGTTAGTACAGTTATGGTAAACGAATATGAACACTAGCGATCTGACTCGGGTTCGAATAGGCGCAATGTAGCGACGTAGAACGTCAGATGTTTAATAGATTTAGATTCTGTTTTGACCCTTTAATATTTATGGTTTACCAAAATGAAATAAGGTTAGTACGGATACATGTATTTATATTTTTTTTCTTTTCCGTATTTTTAAGTTTTTATTTTTAACGAGATTGTCACTTTACTTAATAATTTAAAAAGGGAATATTTATAGCTATATTGTACTTGTACCTATCCTTAATAAGAGAACCTTAATAATAGAAATATAGAGCAGTCTAAAAATTTATAAAAAAATATTTTTTACAACTAAAATCTTTATCTTCTAAGGTTACGGTGAACATAAGGCTATTGTATTTGTCGCATTATATTTGAAGTAATCAAATGTATTATTAACATTATATTCGAAAATTCAAGTTTCGTATCATCTAACTTACTGAGTGAACTTATTCGAGAAATAAAATATCCAGGACCGGCTCGTAGTAATTTGCCTATTTCCTTTTCTTAGACGTTTTCTTCACTGAATGCAAAGGCTACGCACGTAAATGTAGTAAATAGGTTTGCCAAACGCCACTACAACGGGACGTGAAACGGATGCTACCAAATTTTTACGTTCTTCTTTGCCCAAATTGAAGCAGCGTAATATGCGCCATACGTATATATCCACCTAGCTTATTCCCGCGACTTTTTCTGAATTGTTTATTATCTCATAAACATATTTATATGTAAAAATTTGTCCAAAAACATACCTTGCTTACAAGATTTGATTGTAAACAATGTTACTCATTTCTCCTATTTTGTTCGTGCGCGTAACATCTCTTGCGCCTCACTTTTCCACATAAAGAAAACACACATCGCTGAACACTGTAGCTTATAAATATAAGTTTCTTAAAATGTTAATAAACGTATATTAAATGAAGCTATCGTGATAATAGTAGAAACAAAAAAAAAAAAACAATAAAAAGTAATAATATATTATACATAAATATTTTCGTTAAAATATTTTTTTTTATTAATATATACTATGTTGTTAATATATACTATATTATTAATGTTATATATACATTATATAACCAGTCCTATACATCAGAAGTAAGAAACAGAATCTATAATTTATGTTATTATTTAAAAAGGACGTCGTAATTTGAACAGTTGAATAAATTTAACTATGTGAAATTATATATTCCGTTAGAGCCAATTGCCGTATATATAAATATATTATATACATAGTATAGATTTAGAATTTATATATATACTTTTTTTAAATTTATACTTTAATTTAAGACTATTATCCCAACTCATGTGTTACAAATTTAGTCTGACTTTATGTCAGGAGAGATTAAAACTACGCTAGATTTTGCGCGCGTGTTCGCTCGCGTCAAAGACTATCGAACCTCGACAATTTTTTCTGGATGAAAAGTAACCCCATACCCTTTTCACTGACAAAAAGTATGATCGGTTGTGAAATTAAGCACTAAAAACGTCACAAACAAAATAGACTCACATTCGTATTCGCCACATAAGTTTTTAGTTTTGTACTACTGAGTAAATAGCAATATCTAAATGTAAATTACAGAAAAAATAATGCAACACAAAGCATGGAGTAGATTATTTAGGAGTTTTAATAATGGAAATTAATCATACAAATTTATGACACTTCGATATATGATACGATGTAAAAGGAAGCCGAATATTATGTGATGCACTCAAGCAAACCTTATTAAAGAAATAGTAGTACCAGAGTGATAGAGAGTATCATTAGTTACTCGCCTCAACGTATTACAGGGAACAATCCGTTCGTTAAATTTATCTATAAATTGTCGTCTCCTGAAGTCCAGCATTATTTTTAAATTATGATCATTATAATAGATATAAATATGCTATTAATTATATGTCATTTTAATTCTAAATATTTAATTTCATATTCAGTATGATATAAAACCTACATTAAAGCGAATAATACACTGAACAGTTAAATATGTATTTTAAACAACCATATGCCCTTTACATAAGAGTGAAAAAAACTTACCGCGACTTTAAACGTGCAACTGTTAGGCGCAATTCACTTTAACTATTATAATAAGAGTAAAAAAAAACTTGTATCGCGGAGTGTGCGCGAAATAAGTAATAATTTACGTTCACCGAACGTAGTGACCATAGAGCTACTGACACGAAGTAGGTAACTGATGAATACGGACGTTCGCGGTCTGTGCTTGCTAAACATTCGGCAATTGCAACTGTTCGGCAAAAAAATCAAATTCAGCAATTACAATTGTTCGGTAAATTTTTTATATTCGGCACAATTATCATATTTTTAATTTATTATTCCTTATGTTCATTTAAACTATTTAATATCTTGGATCTCTACAATTCTGCATAATTTTTAAAACTTTAATTGATTGCAAACAAACCTTAACTCTGCTTCGTACGGCCAAACCTTCCCTGTACAAAATGACCACGTAATTAAAAAAATATATATTCCTGATCGTCAGTCTATCGATTCTGTTAACATTTTTGAAGATCTGTCTTCTGACTCAGCATATGCTTTGTATACGGAGATTGTTAACACATTTACTTATGACTAGGCTCTGCCCGCGACTTCGTTCGCATGGAATATATACTTTGGGTTAACGCTAACACGCAGCGGAATCTCTCAAGAGGGAAAAAACCCCGATTTTTAAACATTATTTATTGGTGCTCCGATCGTATTGGTCTTAGCGTG
This sequence comes from Antheraea mylitta, assembly GCA_014332785.1. Taxonomy (NCBI): domain Eukaryota; kingdom Metazoa; phylum Arthropoda; class Insecta; order Lepidoptera; family Saturniidae; genus Antheraea; species Antheraea mylitta. Next base: position 1,844,175 of record JACEII010000046.1, read on the forward strand.
ATGATATATGATGATGATAGCCTATAACCATCATCGATAAATGAGCTATGTAACATTGAAAGAATTTTTCAAATCGGACCAGTAGTTCTTGAGTTTACCCCCTACAACGTCACAACGTCACAAACTTTATCTCTTTATAATATGAGTATAGATTTTTCAAATATTTTCTTACATACAAACTTAGTGACAAAAGAATGATTACCCAAATAAGGAGCAACCGAAGTGATGCGCTTACACAAATTCACCAATTCATTTTTATTTTCAATGTATCGTCTGAAGCTGACAACAGTTTTCCTTGTTAACTATATTCTACATGTTTTGACATTACCACTTGAAAACCTATAAAATGAGCTGATAAATTCGTTTTACTTAGATAAGTGAAGACTTGTATTTGATTATTTCGCGTGTTATTGTGCTTCGTAGCATTAGAATGTTTGTGAAGTTTTCTTCTATTACACAAACGAGGTAATTGTATAAAATATGTATTTGAGAAATTATCTAATTTTTATTAATCAATTTAATTTCATTCTTTACTCGCTGGTACCCAAGACTTTGTCTGCGCCATTTATTACCGTAATAATATATCTATAGTAATATTATAAAGAGGTAAAGTTCGTGAGTTTGTGAAGTTGTAGAGGTTAATTTCAGGAACTACCAGTCCTATTTAAACCATTTTTTCATTATTATATAACACATTTATCGAGGAAGGTTATAGGTTCAATATAATCGTATATATTATCAAGCTAAGACCAATAGGAGTGGAGCACAAAGGAAGAATATTTCAAAATCAGAGTTTTTTCTCTTGAGAGCTTCTGCTGGGTGTTAGCGTTACCCCAGAGTAACTACTTCACGAGGACGAAATCGCGGGCTGAGGCTAGTTTTATATACATAAGAAAAAGCATAAGCAACATGCCATTTATGCCATTTCTTGATGCCAATAAAACATACATCGCTGAACGTAAAAAATGTTTATATAAATCGTAGTTTCTTTTTTCTGATATATATTTTTTTATGTCATAGGAGTCAAACGACCAGACGGGTCACCTGATGTTAAGTGATTACTACCGTCCATAGACACTTACAACACCAGTGGAGTCGCAAGTGCGTTGTCAGCCTTTGTTTGGGGAAAGGATAAGGGGGAGAGGAGTAGGAAGGGGCGAGGAGAGGGAAGGTGGACCTCCGGCGCTCTCACTGACCGATCGAAACGTAACAATGCAATCACTGTTATTTCACGTCGGTTTTCTGTGAGAGGGTGGTACTACCTCGGGCGAGCTGACCCATCCATGCTGAAACTAGTAATAGCTTCAGAATGGCTCTACCACCTACATGACTAACTATAACGGTAATTTTATAAAACAATTCATATTACAAAACACCGAATATCTAAGAAGTAAAATTAAAAAAATAATAATCGAAGACTATCCAATAGATTGAATGATGCACTCACAAGGACAGACCTCTATTATCTTATTTATGTAGCTTTATATAGATTAGCGTCTCGTCCCGGTCTCGCACGGGTGCAGTGTACTTAGTTATCTGTGTGACGTCACAGGTGTCAAAGCAACTCAGTACTTTGACATTGACAGTTCATCATATTCAAGAAGTTTCGTAATGATGAAAGAGCAATTTTGTTCTATATTAGTACAGTAACTTTGGATGTGTCAGTATATATTTCATTGAATTGATTAGTTCTATTAGTCAAGCCAAGTTTATACTTCTAAATAATACGTGAAAGATAATAACGGTGATGTAACCCTTAGGGAATAGACACATATCGTCCGAAACGTTTCAGTAGGTATTTTTAAGATATACAATTAATTCCCTAGAATATCATGTTAGTATACCTCAAAAGATATGACCAGCGTTAGCAATTTAAGCGCACAAATAACTTTTTAAGGCTTCATTAACATTCATAGAATTTTCTTTACCTTATATAATCAGATTTAAAAGAGTATATATGTGTCATAGTACCTGGGTGACCGAGCCTAGCTGAAAAACGTTTTTAAATTAAAATAAACTGTTAGCTGTGCCTCATAAAAATTAGCATTTTTCTAAAAAAATAAAAATATTAAGAAAAGATATCTTTTTTGCTGTTACTATGATTCGAACTGGGGTTACACAGAATTTCGAAGCAACCGATTTCCATCTCAGCTATTTTTGTTTTGACAGCGCCGGCGAAATTTACCTTTATATTCTAGCTATATTTTTTCATTGCCTGATAACTCAATTAATAAAGTTTTCTATGAATAAAATCTTGCTAGATCGATTTATCATCACCGAAACCACCCACATGCTAAGTTTCACGGAAATCGCTGATGCCGTTTCCGGGATCCTGAATATATACAAATATAAAAATATACAAGAATGGCTCGTTTAAAGGTATAAGACATCTAACATACGGTATTATCTAAAATATAGTGAAACACGAGGCATATCACATGAAGCGGACAACGAAGAAAGGTAAAGTTATGAAATTCGTGCATAACGGAAGTGCATTGGTTACAGAGATAGATCGAATAACGTTCACACATATCGCACTGTGCTGAGGTTTGGTGCTCACGTAAGTAGGTTTACTTGACAGTTATCGCAATAAAATGCCTCAGTAATAAGTATTTTTACCTGTTTAATCGGATGTAAGTTATAACGACGGTTTAGAGTAAGTATTATTGAAATACATACAAGCATACGCCTGAATATAAACATTAGTAGAAAGTAGTAATAAACAAGAATTGTGACAAAGAATGACAACTAAGTAGCATTATTATTTAGCTGCGCAAATAAATACTTCTATGGCTGATGAAATCAGAGAGATAAACTAGAAAGAGATACAAGTATGGCTGTACGCCATTTCATATTTTTCATCATTGTTCTGACCTATCGCTGATAATGTCAGCATTACATTTTTTTTTTCTCGAACCGACTACGCTATTGAGCAAGCAAGGCGTAGTTCGGTGAATATGTTCAGTCCTTGCTAGGTCAATAGCGTAGTCATTTCGAGAAAAAAAAAACCCAGCAAGGTCTTGACAGCTTCACCGGACTACTGTCAGCATTACAGGAGAGTTACAGGTATATAGATTGCCACTTATATACAAATAATACTAACAATAAATAATACTCATGGTGTTGTAGGTATAAGTCTGTAATAAAGTTTGAAAAAAGTTTCATAATCGTACGTAAATTGCATCCTGATTATTAATAGAACTAAAAAAAAATTCAATGATCTTATAAAGCTAAGTTATTCTTTTTTGAACGCATTAAGGAAAAATGATGAGAGTAAATTTTACGATGCACACGCACACCGTCACGAAAAACTCAGACCCTGAAGTTAGCTATGGTCAACATTTTGTTTCTTTGTATTTGTTGTTTGTATTTCTTTGTATTAAAACTTTCAATGTATTAAGTACCTTTTTTCTATTGTTAGTGTAGTTTTTTCTACAAACCTAGAATAAGGGGAAAGATAAAATTGTTTTATATCGAATAATTTAAAAAGAAGATAAAATAGATAGAAAAACATAGATAAATACATTTAAATTTAAAAGACTTTTATCTTGTTACGCCAAAGAAATATAACTTCTAACGCGTGTACATAAGTACACACACACAATTTTTTTCCAACAAACTAATCGTAGTACTTAAATATATTGATTTAGATCAATCGGTGCAGTCAATAATAGGGCAATTTCTTTTTACATATTTCGCTTTTTCTCTAAAATTGATTAAATTAGAGATCTAGAAGTATTTTAAGTAACGTTTAAAAATCTTTCCGAGGGCAATTGGGCTTATGGCATTTGAGTAGTCCGGTGAAGCTGTAAAGGCCAATTAAGGCCAATAGAGTAGTCAGTTCAAAAAAAAAAATTATGGCATTTGAGTTTTAAAGTTCGCAAACCCTAACTCATGTACATAAAACGTTTTCTATTTCACTATTTCAGAAAAATAATGAACACTATATTTTTACTAGGTGTATTATACAAACTCACAACTACAGCACTACTGAAAAGAAAGTGTATTAAGGATTTATGTATTTGGCACACTTTATCATGTTTTATGGTAATGAACACTCATTATAATTGTATTATATTAAACTAAAGTAACAAGTAAAACTCTTATAAGTATTAACAAATTTCCAAGATAGGTTTAAATATCCTTACGGATGAAATTTTTTGTATTATTGATTTATACAAACATTTTAAAGAAATATGTTTTAAGAAATTGTAAAAACTTCTTCCTATGTAAAGAACTAGAACAGATAATACAAGAAAAATTCGTAAAATTGTATTGAAATATATAACGGATACTTATCTATACTAATATTATAAAGAGGTAAAGTTTGTTAGTTTGCGACGTTGTGGCGTTGTAGGGGGTTCTCTCAGGAACTACTGGTCCGATTTGAAAAGTTGTTATATAGCTAATTTATCGAGGATGGTTATAGGCTATCATCATCATACATCATCACGCTAAGACCAATAGGAGCGGAACACAAATGAAGAATGTTTAAAAATCGAGGTAATTCTTCCCCTTGAAAGCTTCCGCAGCATGTTAGTGTTAATCCAAAGTAACTACCCCACGCGAACGAAGTCGCGAGCAGAGGCTAGTCTATATATAAATATAATAAATAAATATGCCCATAATGTCAAATTACTTCAATTTTTGTAAATATATAAAAAGTGATTACTTGTCTATTATGCAAAAATTGTATTATAGAACTCTTCAGGTAGTATGTTTTATAGTCTTAATATCTTAATAAAAACCTGCTTTCAATGTTCAAAATTACTATTAATTGAATATACATTTAATTGTAAACAATAAGTTGATCATTATTTTTCTAATTAAAAATACAGAATGAGCTTACATTAAGTAATATAAATTATGATATAAGACTTTATATCTGTCTTCCCATCAAAATCGGTAAAGCCGTTTCAGAGATTGCCCGGAACCAACAGATATACAGACAGACAGATAGACAAAATTTTATCAATATAGAGTGAGTGTACTTTCATATCACTTTTAAATATGTTATTTTGATATCACACATAGACACCACATTTTTATTATATAAATTTATTTATTTTATTTTTATATTTATTAATAACAGGTCGTAATTATATCCAATTATAGAGTATTTACTTCTGAGTGTGTATTGTTTTAAAATTTTTATATGTTATAGAGTATATGTTTTCATTTTGTAAGTTAATTAAATTAAATTGAAATATCATGTGTAATTTATATTTTGCAAATAACAGTAATTTAGGATATAAGAATAATTAATCATGTGCAAGGTTATAGCAAGAGCTGTGGTTGCACATCCAAGTTTTGGTCTCAGAGTGTGTGCTATTATTATAAATACTGATGACATGAGTCATTCAAGTCAGCTATCAAGTGTAGCAATATATTATGCCAAGTCTGAAATGAGCACTCTTTTCAGGTAGATTATACATAGCTATAAATTCCAGTAACCTCTTAACATAGAGGTTGACTGTATACTTGTTAACTACTTCATTCTGTAAAAAAGCCAACTGTGATCATGAAAAATACGCAGTGTTGGTCAGTGCTCTTTATTCTATGGTTAATCTTTTTATATCAGACTAGCCTCTGCCAGTGACTTCGTTCGCATGGAATGGATATTTTAGAATAACACTAACAAGCAGTGGAAGCTCTCACAAAGGTAAAAAACCCAAATTTTAAACATTATTCAGTGGTGCTCTGCTCGTATTGGTCTTAGCGTGATAATATATAACTTATAACCATTCTTGATAAATGGACTATATAAAGCTGAAAGAATATTTCAAATCAGACCAGTAGTTCCTGAGATTAACCACTACAACATCACAAACTTTATAATATAAGTATAGAAGATAAATTATTAAATAAAATTGGTAATGGTGACTAATTATATATAAATAAGCAAATTCCATTTCTTAAATAATCTGTTTCATCTGTATATATATTTAAAAGTAAATCCTACTTAATAACTTTATATGCCATAGTTATGACAACAGACAGAATTTTTAATTAATTTACTGATGAAAAAACTTACGTTAATATTTATTATCACAGTTTTAAACAGTCTTCATCCCTCCTGTTCCTCACATTGGCACTTTCATATTTTCTGTGGAAAGTAAAACATGTTCGTATCAATAAAAAATACGGTTTTGAAAATAAATAAGTTGCTAACGAAACAATAAAGCAAATTACAAAGTTTTATTTTGTAATTGTTTATTTCAATATGGAATAGTAAACTTAGATACTGTTCATATAAAACTTTTAAGTATGAATCTTCTCCAATTAGGTTATAAATACACGTATTTAATTGCCGACAAAAGGGTGTTAGTATATCATAAATACTTTATTTTAATTTATAATACAGTAATCAAATAATTAATTGTTTACCAGAGGAACTTGTGTTTATAACAGTTGGAACTGTTTGGGTTTAGTACAATGACATATTTAATATGACCGGATCGTAATTATCAATGCGTCGATCAAACTGCACGAGTACATGATACAAAATATACAATTATCGTAATTTTTAAGAGATAGTCAAAATGTCAAAACACCCAACAAAACATCAATAATTCACTGAACTAATGTTGCCAGATGTAATTCGATTAAAATATCACTGTGTACCAATAAAATCGTAGTTAGTTATATATTATACTGTTGAATTATAAGAACTATGTAACTATATCTTGGTATATAATTCCTTTTTAACTTTCTTTTATTTAAATTTATTTGACTTAGAAAAACGTATTTGTACTTGTAGCAACCGAGCGTGTCATCCTCTTTGGCAGACTGGCTGAAACGTTTTAATATATTGTTAATAGAATATGTCTTCTTCTTCTTCTTCTTTTTTGTTATTGGCAACTCAGTCCTTTTCAAAGACTATTGCTGCCATTTTCATGTAATAAATTGGTCTCTTCAGTTTAATGTAACTCTTCTCATTATGAAAATATGTTTTATAATGACTAATCTTGAAGATTATATATAATGTAGGATTTGGGCGGGAATAGTGAGGAAGCGGATAAAGGTTGTAGTAGGCAATATATAGATAAAAATAAGATCGGAGATTTACAAAGAAATATTATGATAATTAAGAAACTTTATCAGTGATATAAGATACGTTTTATTATTAAGAGACAGAATAGATGAAAGATCACAGGGAAGGATAGCCTTATAATTACACAGAATATCATACAGTGGTAAAGAGTTATAAAGAGGACATTTAAAAAGAATATGTATAATGCTACCATCTTCAAAACCACACTCGCAAATAGACGAGTCTCTAATTCTTAACTTGTTCAAATGGACTGGGGAAGAGCAGTGACCAAACCTTAGCCTTGAAATAACTGTCGCTGTTTTCTTATTTAATCTCAGTTTAGAAAACCACGGTTTCATTGAAATTTTTGGTTGAAACGACGTATAAAATTGACCTTTAATTGAATTGTTCCATTCTGTATTCCACTTCTCCATTAAGTCTTCACAAGGTAGAGTGGAAACCAAATCATTATTATACAGATTATTAACAAAAGAACCTTGAAAAGCAGTCATTTTTGCTAATTTATCCGCATTTTCATTACCCTGAATACCCGAATGATCAGAAATCCATATTAAGGATACTTGTAAGCTTAGTTGGGAGCAACGATAAAGTTTATTTTTAATTACAAGAGAGATTGCTGAGAAATTAGTTTTTTCAAACGGATTATGCAAAAGCCTGTAAATAGCTTAACGAGTCCGTAAAAATTACAGCTCTAGATATTTTATTTGTTATTATATAATGAATACATTTCAGAATAGCTAAACACTCTCCAGAAAAATTAGAAATAAGAGGTGAATATTTAAAAAGTCTAAAATATCCGGCAGAGATCTGATAAAATGCAGCACCTACGCATTTAGCACTATTATTATGGAATGCAAAAACATTTACAGATAAATCAGAAATATCTTCAGTTAAAGCTTTTGAAGCATCCGTAAAAAAAAAAATCCGCGTTCGGAGCGTTTAAATCAATAAACTTCAAAAGTTCAGCATCAGGATTTGGGACATCCTTTTCTATACCTATTGATAAACGTATATCTGGTTGGAAAGTAAGAAAACTATAATCGAAAAAAATATATAATATTAGTTATTAATCCTTACCATATAAGACCGGCAGCACTGAAATAAAAATGTGTAAACCCACGCGTCACCTTGACAACTTGTCAATTGGCCATTCACTCGGCACGTGTAGAGACGCTAATATAAGACTATATTTATATATCCAGTACTTAATGTTATTGTGGGCATTATAACTTGTACAACACGTACATTAAAGGAACAGTCTATATCGTATCCACGGCATTTTATTTAACTCCACCGGCAACAAGAAACGACACAAACCCTCGAAGCTATCAAACGCCAAATTTTAAAAATTCTATCAAAAAAATATATGTTTAGATAACTTCACTAAGTTTTCAAAACCCGATCGTTGTAAAAATAAGCAGATTTATCAATAGGCTGTTGATCTGGCAACATTGGATCGAATTAGTTTCATAGCAGTTATTTTAGTATTTATGGTATAGCGATTATAAGTTATAATGATTAACGTGGTTGTGTTATTTCACAATAATATTATTCAAAACTGTTATAAATTGTTCTGGTAATGAATAGTTTGCTATTTTGTATTCATTTATGATTTATTTTGTAACAATAATAGAAATATATTGTAAAACAATAATAGCTATATTTGAAAAATTAATACAAAACAGCAAATTGACATTATTCCTTTTGGTATAGAGCAGACACACGTAGAAAGATGTGTTACATGCCACAATGAAACTGTGATTAATTATTTGTTCTCAACTTTTCATTCCTTTCTATCCAATATTCTTTAAAGACTATAACTTCCATTTTCACGTACTAAATAGCTCTCTTCTAATTTATGCTTTTCTTCTCCTTAGGAAAATATGTTGTAGGGTTTTTAAAATGACTAATTTTGCAGATTAACATACAATGAAAGATTTGAACGGGTAGAATGACAATTGATTTAAAATACAAGTGAAATCTTATTATAATAAGCAGTCAATGGTTATAATTGTTATTTCCGATTTTCTTTATTTGTAACATGAATTTCCGTATCAGCAAGTGCTTTCTTTTTTACGACTATCTATAATTAAAAACAACAATAAGAAAAACCATATAAAAAGTGAGTCTCACTTACATAAGACAATATTTACATAAGACAATAGAGAGATCTTCCAAGTTGCTGACAGTTTGACGTACATTTGTCAAGATGAAGTCATTTTATTTCGTTACATAATTTAAAATAAAACACCGAAGTCCGTTCACTTAAAGCGTTTAATCCGACTGTCTGTAATGTACAAATTGCACATACAATAACAATGCTTAACTATATCTATAACTAACATATCATCGTGATATAAAGGGAGATTTGTCTTATTTCTTTTATTAGTAAGTATATCCGTGCTAAGTCGGAGTGGGCAACTGCCACATTACCTATATAGCTAACTAAGTATATATAAATTCTATAATAGTTAGTTTTGTATTGTAAATTCAATTAAATTTCCCACATATTATATTGAACACACGCTAAAGTATTACTTCTTGAGATAGTGCAAGATTTAAAAATATTAGTATTTGTGGTAATTAATATTGGTGTGGTCTAGTTTCTAGTTGCGAATCTATGAAGGGTTTATCGTAACTTTCGAGGGAAGTTTTGAGATAACGCGCAATTTACGCTACATGTTATTATTTCGAAGTAAAACTATTTGTACACAACTTGTGACATAGCACTATCTTATACAATCTTACCATATGTACAAAGTGTAGTTAGGTATATTATTAGTAAGTTCACAAATTAGAAGTGTTAGGTTTTACAATAAAGTCTCAAAACATGTTATCGATTTGCCGGATTGCAAATTTAAGCGCCACGTCAAACGGGTGTTAGTATCAAAAGGATATTATAGAGTGGATCAGTATGTGAACGATAGTGTTGTCTGGAAATGACTTTTCTCTGTGCATCCACTATAAGCTGTATGATGTATTGGAAATGTATGTAAAAAAATGTACCCAATCGAGTTTCTTGCCGGTTCTTCTCGATGGCTGGGTTGTTTTCCGAACCGGTGGTAGTTTTTGACGTTCATAAGCGCCTTATTAGGGCCTAAACTGAATAAAGAATTTTTGATTTTGATTTTGAAACCTTCAATATATATAATGTATCCGAGATTCTAGTGAAATTAATATTGTGTTATATGACAAAAAAGTTCTATAAGATTAGGGCAGAATTAAACAAGGAATTGCATATATCTGGCATCTAAAGATACTATATTTTTTAAATTATAAAGTTAAGTTTCAATTGCAAGCAGAAGTAAAGTAATCATTTTATTATTTTACAAGCTATTACCCGCAGCTTCGCACGCGTTTTTTAATATATTAAATAAATGTAAAATTGTGATTACATGAGTAAATTACAGAAATACTCTTTCAAAAAATATTTCTAAGTATGACACGCACATCATCTACTGTAGTAGGTTACATGTACATTATATATGTGAATACTAACAGTGTCGAATGGGATGGGATTTATAATAAGCCACATACCTGGAACTTTAAACTACTATATACCACCTTCAGTGCTCACTTACACAATATAAGAAAGTAATGAAAATATTAAACTATACATTATCTAACAATATGTGTTAAATCTTTTATTATATAGATATAATATATTCATATTGGCGATATAATTAAGTTATTAATATACCTTGCTATAATTTACATCACTTATAAACATAACTTTCAATTATATTTATTCTTGGAGTCCAGTACAGCGCACGTTACATGTGCATGTTTACAGTGAACAACATATTTGTGATCAATTTCATACGGCCGAATGCACGGTTAACAGTTCATCACTACATAGTGCAAAACAAAGTTCTGTTCCACGTCTGTCCATATGTCTGTTCGCGATAAGATCAAAAACTACAGAACGCATCTTCATGCCTTTTTCATTAATATACAAAATGATTCTTGGGCAAGGTTTAGGTATAGTTTGTTTTATTATCAGGGCGGGAAACGTCTGCTGAACCCGCTAGCTTAAAATAAGACAGCTAGTTAGTTAATTATTTGCCCGTAAAATTCCCGTTCAAATATAACTTGTAGTCCGGTGAAGCTGTTAAGACCTTGCTAGGTTAATAGCGTAGTCATTTCTAAGAAAAAAATTCCAGTCGTCCCTGAAGTTACAATGAGAAATATTTTTAAACACCTTTTTTTATAACTCTATTCTTTATTTTATTAACAACCACAATCCTATATTTAAAGGCAAATATTTTAATAACATCCAAAAAACGACACTCAACTACAGATAACATGAATATACAACGATGTCTTTACGCACACTAGGTCTTTTGTTCGGTCGCATAGATGGCACCTGTCTTAAGGTGACGCGATATATAGTCATCACTCAATTATGTATAGTTATAATATCATTGGTCATCACTACATATTATAAAACAAAGTCCTCGGCCACGTCTGTCTGCCTGTTCGCGATAAATTCAAAAACTACTGAATGAATTCTCTTACAGTTTTCACTAGTAGATAATATGATTTACGAGGAACGTATATAACATAGGAAAGTAAATCTAACGTGTCTGTTTGTAAAAAAAGTTTTTTTTTTTTATATCAAAGGAGGCAAACGAACTGGTGGGTCACGTCATGTTAAGTGATCACCACTGTCCATAGACACTAGCGACATCAGGGACGTCGCAAGTGCGTTGCCAGCCTGTATATGGGAGAAGGGGGAGGGGAAGGAAAGGGAAAGAAGGAAAGAGGAAGGGACGTGGGCCTCCGGCTCTCTCACTGACCGAACGAAACACAACAATGCAAGCACTGTTATTTCACGTCGGTTATCTGTGAGAGGGGTGGTACTACCCCGGAGTAGCCGGCCCATTCATGCTGAAACTAAAATTAGCTTCAGCGGGGCTCTACCACTTACAAACTAGGTGTCTAGGAATAAGTAATAAAATACATTTCAATCATTTTTACAAATGTCTGTCCGTCTGTTTGTATGACCACGGATCACTGCTAAAGTACTGAGTTCACAATAAAACCTCAGCAACAAAATCATAAAGCATATCCTCAGGAGTAAGTAATTTTTTGGTTCATTAAAAGCGGTCCACTCTATCAACTTATTGTAATTTGAATGACGACTAAAGTACGAGAGAATAATAGTAATCTATACTGATATTATAAAGCTAGATGGTTTGTTTGTTTAGTAGGCTGAACGCGCTAATCTCACGAACTATTGGTCCGATTAAAAAAAAAAGTTTTAGATAGCTCATTTATAGAAGAAGGCTATAGGCTATATATCGTCACGCTAGGACCAATAAGAGCGGAGCACCAATGAAGAATGTTTCAAAATCGCTCTTTTTCCTGAAAACTTCCGCTGCGTGTTAGCGTTAGCCTAAAATAACTATTCCACGCGAACGAAGTCGCAGGCAGAAGCTAGTAGTACAAAATAATCATACACGAAAATTTTAAGGGGGAATAATGTTTTGTATACCAGTTTTATTTTCGAACTGACTACGCTATTAACCTGGCAAGGTCTTAACAGCTTCACCGGACTACAATTTACATAACAGTGTTAGTCATAACATTATTAACATAAGTCTTCGCGTGTTTTGTATCACATAATATGAACAAAATAGCAAATATTTTAATGCCAATCGTCGAAGACAAATATATTTGACGCATTCGTCGCAGCACATTCTTATATCGAAATGGATATTTGCATTTTTATTTTTATAGATGCAACTTTAGAAGCACTGCATATGGTATAATGGTAAACTTGTTAAACATGTTTTAACTTTGTTATAAGTTGAATCGGACATGAGACGTAATATATCTGGCCTCGAACTTTGATAAAAATGTTTCTTTGAAATTATGACAACTTGTATTTTAGATAAAATTTTGTGATGTTTCTCTCATATGATTGTTTAATTTTATTAACGTTGTGTTAATAAATGTAATACAAATGACAGTTTATGTTTCAATTTCATCATTAACAAAGGTGTAAACTTTCATAAATTGGAAGTGGTTGGTTGAATTGTGAAAGACGGAGGATAGGTAGAAATATTTGCTTACTAATTCAGATTAACATTGCACCGGTAAAGAATAAGCTTAATATGTTTCTTTACTGTGAATACTATCTTGCACGAAAATATAAAATTGGATTTGAATAAAATTCAATTTGAAATTAAGCCAATAATCATTACATAGTACAAAACAAAGTCACCCGCCGAGTTGTTTGTCTGTTTTTTCGCGATATCTGTGAAGATGAATGTTGCAGTGTTGTAAGATTTTGTGTCACTGTATTCGCGCGAGCAGCGTACTCAAGGGCTCCACGCTGAGGGAATGGACTTAGGCTTGAGCCGCTGCCGAGGGGCGCTTAGTCTGTTATTTAACCTATTACCATGTTAGACCTTTTGGTCATTTAATATAAGGTGAGATTGTGGTCAATCACTAAGTCATTCGATATTCCAAAAGATCTATTTCCAATTTAATCATTCTCAAAACATCAAATGCAAAGTCATTTTTATTACGTGTTACAAGACGGAAAGGGGGAACCCTTTCTGTATTGTAAATAATTTATGGGAGATATAGTAAAAAAGCGCGTACGCTTACGTCCTTTTATGAATGCAAAATAACACATTCCATAAAACATGCGAAATTTTCTCAGCTAAACGAAATAAATTGAAAACGGCGATAGAGACATATCGGTCATGTAAATAGCCACTAAATAGAGTTTTAATTGGTTTAGTGTTTCTTTTTTTCTCTTAATTTAAAATTTTTATATTATTTTAAAATATGGTTTTAGATTACCAATTAGTTTTACAATTTTATTTCTCTTTATGTTACAATCTCCTTATTTTCGTATTACTATGTTAAAATTTGAAATACTTATGTAAAAAAGTTTTGTATAGAAATATTTAGTTTTATTATAATTTTATTTATTGTTGGACTATGCCGTGGTTGTCTTTTTCTTTTTTTTATATCATAGGGAGCAAACGAACAGGTGGGTCACCGGATGTTACGTGATCACAACCGTTCATAGAAACTTGCACGTTGGTTTTCTGTGAGAGGGTGGTACTACCCCGAACGAGTCGACACATTCATGCTGAAGCCAATAGTAGCTTCAGCGTGGCTCTACCATCTTCATTCACCTGTCTTTAAATATGACTGCATTTATAATGAATCACAATACTACTACTATTAATATATTTACTAGTGTATCGTTATGTTGACGACCCTAAAATAAATAAATAAAATAATAATTAATGCTCCTAGCAAAAATGAATATTTTGTGTATACAGAAAATGTTTATACTCCTTCAGTTATTTGTAACATATGGTACAAACATATTCACTCATATAGGAACGTGTAACTATAAGTCTGCGACTGGGCTTAGTTTTATTACGTTACATTGAATTTTAAGAGCTCAAAATTATATTCGCCTGAAACTGGGGCTATTATTTTAAGAACAATAAAACACCATAAGACAAACGCTTCATTTATAATGAAATCTTTAATTAAATTCACAAAACGCTGTGACCCTTCTGCGTCCGCCTTCATTCCTGGGAACAAAACAGAACAAAAACTTTCACATAAATTCTGAAAATGAAACCGGGACTCCCTCTTCAATGGCGGTTGAAAAGCCGTTTGTGATACTTAATAATATATACCAATCCTATACCTTTATGTATTTAGTCTTTAACTATGTATTTTAAAGTTTATACTTATTCGTATTCATCGTAATTTAAATATTTATCCTGTATTTAATGGATATATCTATCTATCTAATACCTTTAAACGAGCAATTCTTGTATATTTTTATATTTTCGGGATCTCGGAAATGGCGTCATCTATTTCCGTGAAACTTAGTATGTCAGTAGTTTCCGGGACGATAAATCAATCTAGATAGATTTTATTCATAGAAAACTTTTTCAACTGAGTTTTCAGGCAATGAACAAATATAGCTAGAATATAAACGTAAATTTCGCCGCCGCTGTCAAAACAAACAAAAATAGGTTAAAAAGGGGTACAAAAATTTTGCTTCACTTATTAATATATAGACACATCAAGCTATTTACTAGTCGTCGCCGATAAATACATATAGAATGCGATTTACTAATGGAACCATTGCAAGTAGTACGTTTGTTGTTTCGTATGGAATATAAACACGTTTAAATCATGCTGATTGTTTTGTGCCTATCGTAGAAGAAGAAATATATGAAGAAATCCAAATACTAAAATACCTACAAGAATCTGGTGTAATGTGTACATTAATAAATCTGACAATTTATTTGTTTAATTTTTTTCTGCATTTTTTTTCCTCGAATTGACTACGCTATTGATCTAGCAAGATCTGAAAAGCTTCGCCGGACTACGATTCGCAGCCGTAAAACAAATCAATGAGAATAATCATTTTTATCATCAACCAATTTTGTACACCGCAAGTATATATCGTTAAAATTTTATAGCTTATAAATATATTAATATCAATACCGAGAGTCACGGACGCTGACGTATACTTAAAAAAAATGATACTTAATCCTTTTATATTTTTCAACTTAAATCAATTTGTATGAAATTTGGATACGGGAAGTTAAATATATCATTTCAAACTCCATAGTTTATTAATCCTGTTGATAACACTTTAAGAAATCGGTATGATTTTGAGGCGTTAAAATCCTCAAATTAAGTAATAAATAAATTAACGAATCCAAATGAATTATTGCATATAAAATGTATGCGGAGTCACGGTCAGTAGCTTGTATAGAGAATATAATTGTTAGAATATTAAGAGTCACAGGTGCCGTTAATAAGTGTGAATAATAAACCTTGACATTTAAGACAAAGCTTTTATCTATACTAATATAATAAAGACGTAAAGTTTGTGAGTTTGTGATGTCGTGGGGGTATCTCAGGAACTACTGGTCCAATTTGATAAATTCTGTCAGTGTTATATAGCTCATTTATGGAGGATGGTTATATGCTATATATCGCCACGCTAAGATCAATAGGAGTGTAGTACCAAGGAAGAATGTTTAAAAGTCGGGGCTTTTTTTCTTCGTGAGAGCTTCCGCTGCGTGTCAGCGGTAGCCCAAAGTAGCTGTTCTACGCGAACGAATTCGCGGGCAGAGGCTAGTAATATCATAAAGAGGTAAAGTTTGTGATGTTTTAGGGGGTACAAGAAGTACTGTTCGATTTGAAAAATTGTTTCATTGTTATATAGCTCATTTATCGAGGAAGGTTACATATGATCACGTTAAGGAGGGCGTAGCACCAATGAAGAATATTTCAAAATCGGGTTTTTTTTCCACTTGTGAGCTTCTGCTGCATGTTAGCGTTAGCTCTGAGTAGCTATTCCATGCGAACGAATTTGCGAGCAGAGGCTAGGGGTATATAAAATAGTTTTTAAAGGATATTCTTGGTACAGTATATAATTCAAGTCCATAGCACTTTTAACTTATTTAAAGATAAAATAAAGTCATAAATTCTGGTAAAATAAAAAAAACAAGGAATACAATAGATAATCAGTAAGAAAGATAAGGGAAAATGTAACACAAAAAATAACAAATATAATTGGAGTAAAATAAAACTAGAATAAACACTAATGAGGATATATCAATGACAAAATACCGATGGTTAAAAAAAAAACTGTTGCGAGTTATTTCTAGATACAGCGATGACGTGTTGATTGTTATACGAGTAAGTATTAAAATAAAACCATATTTTATCTATAGAAATTGATATCCAATAACAAACACGACAACTTGTTTGTAGCCAACAGGTATAATTGTGATGAAACGTGTTCTGATGTACTTGTATAACCTTGGTTCAACAGGACTTAAAAAGAAATTAATTGATTCTTGTTTATATTTTATTGTATAGTATAATATATTTTTAATAATTGTAAAATTTTGGTCGGTGTTTTGTTCCAAAAAACTAAATATGTTATTGTTAAAAATAATTTTATACAAATTATTAATTACTGAAGCATAGCAGACTCTCATAAAGAGCGTACAAAAAAGAGTTAAAGCCGTGGGAAGGATTGAATTACATTTAAATAATTAAATTTTTAATGAAGTTCTTTATTAGAAGAGAATAAAGTCTAGGGGACAGGTAATTAACTTTGTTAGTAAACAGTTTGGTAGGGTTAAGTGGCAAAAAAAGATTTCAAAATTATTACTGATTTATATTATATTATTTTTGTCAGCCATATTATATACTCACGTATTTATCATGCCGTACTTTAAGTGAGGTAGGTAGAATATTAAATTTTCTTTCATAATATAGATTAAAAAAAAAACCCGTCTAATAATAGAAATGGATTTATTTGTGAACTCAAAATATATTTAACTGACCTATAAATATATTTAACTTTACAGAGTTATTTATAAAGGCCTTATCTAGCACACCTTAACTTTTGTTAACGGTCTCTAATACCAGACCCGAGATTGCGTGGAGAGGTTATCAGTGGGACCTAATTTAATTCATTATGCCGCCTTATGTCGACCCTTCCGACAAGCAGAAAAGGTCCCTATGCAAAATTCTTTCCGCATTATTAATGAGGCCCAGTTAGCAGCCGTTCGGTTACTTGTGACCTCTGTGCTGTATAATCAGCATTTGATGAAAATTAAAATGAACCTTTCGTGTTTTTGACAAAATCTTTGAAATATTCTTGGTTAAAAATTATATCTCTATAAATTACGTTGGTTACAAAAATCGGATAATACTTTTATCTATACTAATAGTATAAAGAGGTACAGTTTGTGAGTTTGTGACGTTGTAGGGGGAATCTTAGGAACTATTGGTCCGATTTGAAAAATTCTTTCAGTGTTATATTGTTCATTTATCTAGGAAAATTATAGGCTATATATCATTACGATAAGACCAATAGGAGCGGAGCACCAATGAAGAATGTTTCAAAATTGTTTTTCCCCTTTAGAGATTCCGCTGCGTGCTATAGCGTTAGCCTAAAGTAATCATTCTATGCGAACGAAGTTGCGGGCAGAGGCTAATCAAATTGTTTAAACTTAGATATGTACTTTAACTTAGGACCGATTTGTTTCTTATCCGCATAAAATTATAGTATTGCCTCATCTATACACATATATTTTTGACAAATTTTTATTTTTTTATTGTAACACGGCAAAGTGACTGCACTATGCCTGATGGTAAGCACAGTGCAATCCAAAAATAATAGCGACCACCGATTGACACACTATCCATCGCCGGTCGCCACTATCATTCCGGCTTGCAAAAAGCTGGATATGCACAGGCTGATACCGAAACGCGACCCGCAGAAGCGAATCACTATTACGGGCTTTTTCGCCATATACATGGTGGTTGCGACCCAGTCAGGCTGTAAAACCTTACTACCCCGCTTTCGCCATTGCCTCGTTCGTTATTCAGCAGGATGCACCACGTGCAGGTGAGGTTGGCTTGGTTGTCGAAAGTCTTATGATGTTATTTGACACCCCTTACACCCCATATTATCGGGTTTAATCCCAACAATAACAAAACTGATTTTGATGAAGGCGGTAGGGCCACGCTGGAGCTATTATTTTCAAGGAAATTACATCGCGAGTACCAACTATTAATAAATACCCGTGAAAATAAGCTCTGTTTACTACCATTTTACACCATAACTTCGGAACAGATTGTACTAAAATTTGATACATATGTAGCCTGGGATCGGGACAATGAAATAGGCTACTTTTCATAGCAGATCTCCCGAAAAAGAAAAGAGAGAAGCTGGTAAATTCTATTCTAATATTTCATAAAACTCTACCTATAAATTAAAATGAATGTGTATTTCTAATTTACTCGGATGGAAAAATAATAAAAATATGTTTAAAACTTTTTGATACCAACCGGAAAAAGTCATTACATATGTGCCGTTACAGACAGCAGTTTCCACTTAACTGACTCTGAAATATGTAACTCGAATGTATCAAAATTCAAAACAATAATAAGACTTTTATACCGATTTCTAAACTAAATCTAATAAGAAATAAATAAAAAATTGCAACTATAATTAAATTAGTTAATACCACGGAGCATGAAATTCTGAGATGCCACAAAAACTCCCTGGAATGTTCTAACAAGGGATCCACCATCTTGTTAGAATATTGACTGACACGACGCTTATTATTGAAGTGATTGCACGATGCTTGTAATATTATTGACTACGTGACTATGGCAGTAATAATCTAAATGATTGATTGAGATAAAAAAAAAAAATTAAATTATTGTATTTTATTATACCAGGGATAGCTAATTGAAGAGTAAACAGAAAATTACAGTTTCTCCTTTCGACAAAAAATTTATAGGTAACATGGAAATATACATATGCGCATATAAATAATTCAAAAATTAAAAAGGTGGCAGAGTCACGCTGAAGCTATTACTGGTTTGAGCATGAACGGGTCGGCTCGCTAGAGGTAGTACAACCCAACATACAGAAGACTGATGTGAAGTAAAAGCTTGCATTGTTGCGTTTCGTTCGGTCAGTGAGAGTGCTGGAGAACCAACCCCTCGCCCCTCCTTAACCCCCTTCCCCTTCCTCCCAAACACAGGCTGCCACACATTGCCACTTCACTTTTAATCAATATGAAGGTCTTAGCACATACCTAATCTATTTGGTAGAAATACAAAAGAGGACGCGAGTTTTGATAATATAGCATTTTCCATTATGTTCGGATTCAACTGATAAAATGGTTTGACCAAATCAATTGAATTATTTTACAAGGGAAGTATATGTCATTCGAAAATTGACAGGCTATACAAATTATAAATAATACCTTCTTAGAATATTTAAAAAAAATAGTTGTTATCAAACAGAATTTTATTTAATACCAACCGAGTTTAATTTAATTTTGTTGAAAAGAAGTATATACGTAATACTGAACTTCGATAGTCTATAAGGGTTATTATATACTTTCTTTTGTAAAATAAAATCTTAATAATCTCGGAAGGAAAGGAAAAGAAAAATTGTCAATAACATTTTTTTTAATCTAAAAAAGATATCTTCAAAAGGAATTATCATTAACTGATCTTGATTAAATGTTATACTCGTGAATTATATTTTATTTCACACTGTAAAGAGTACGTTCGTATGGAATAGCTATTTGGCCTGACGCTTACAGGCAGCGGAAGCTCTCAAAACGATTTTAAAACATTATTAATTCGTGCTCCACTCCTATTAGTCTTAGCATGATAATTTACACACGCACACACACACACACACATATATTATATATATATATATATATTATATATATATATATATATATATATTCTTTAACATCAGCTATTTGTCAGTGACAGTCCTGTGAAAATCGGTCCAACCGTTTTGGAGATAGCACTGCGGACGAATTCCATTAGGCAATATCCTCAGAACGGTCATTGAACAGTAGTTGTTGTTTTTGTGTTTTTTGTCAATGATGTTCTTCAAATATTTTTATTTTTAAGATTCTGTACATGACAGGTATTCGTCGTTTTAAAATAGATACATATACCATTTTTTTGTAAATCACACGTATGTAAACGAAATAAAATAAAGAGCCGGAAACGCGTACTGTATAAAAGCGGAACTCTCTCTGAACTGAAGGTAATCTTGTACTTATAGCCATTAAGCACAATCAATGATAAATAAATAACAATTAAGCATTAATTTATATGCATATTGGAAACCGATATAAACAAAAAGGACACTGATATCACATAGTTATTTTCCTACGCCGTAATTATGATTGTTATTACGACATGTTATGGTACATTGAATCCATGGCCACCTTGACTACACATAAATTATGTGTTTTTATTATGACATAAAGCATAGTATTTTTTGTATCGTCACGAGATTTTCAAGCCAGAGTCAATTATAGATTCGCATTTTTATTATTAAGATGGCTATGCTCGCGACTCTGTTCGCGGGAAAATGAATGTACAAAAACAGTGACTTATAAAATCATCTGAACATATGAAATCCATTTACTTATTTACTTTTCTCTCGTACTTTATTTGCGTCATCATTAAATTACAATAACTGCTCATAGAGTAAACCGATTTTAATAAAACCAAGACTAAATGTTACTCGAGTTTATGCTGTATGATTTTCTTGGTAAGGTTTTGTCGTGAACGCAGTACTTTTTTTAACTTTATTTTTTGGCAATAAATCTTTCAGATTATTACTGACATCGTCGCGTAGTCAATAATATTACAAGCGTCGTGCGATCACTTCAATATTGCGTCGTCTGAGTCAATATTCTAACATCATGTTGGATCCCTTGTTAGAACCTTCCAGGGAGTTTTTGTGGCATCTCTGAATTCCATGCTCCGTGGTGTTATTTTTCATTCACTTCACTTATGCACAATAATCTAAGTATATTACGTAAAACACCACCAAATGAACAAAATATAGAGTTAAATAATACAAGATTATGAATAAAATATAAAATCCATTACATGACATACTAAAATCTCGACAAAACCTCCAAAACGCAGTACTTTAGCAGTGACGTGTGTTCAAACATACAGACATAGACAGACATTTCTATAAGTGATTGAAATGACTTTTAATACTTATTGCAAGACATATGCAATAATTTTTTGCACAAAAATCTATAAAGTAACAGATACATTATATTTACATTCTAATTATATGTATAGAATATATTGGTAATTAATAAAAAAATACATAAAGCAACCCAGTCTTGCGTGATTAATCTTATTCATTCCCTAGAGACGAGGTCATTGAGAGGGGCGGTTATTATTGTAGTCAATTAAACAATATGAGTTTTATTTGTTTAAAATACGATGAAAGGAAAAGATAGTTAAAGGATTTTATAATACTTTTAGTTACGTCCTTAACAGCATTCTTGTTAAGGACTAAATTGTTGCAAAGTTCCTATTTAATAAAGCCTTTTTAACCGATACATGTTTTATTTATTTTTATTTTCTGTACTAAATAATCGTTATTATTAGTGTAAGGTATTAAGTACAAAATTGCTACAAAATGTACGGATATCAACTTTGTCGACTTAATTTAGATTCAACACCATAACTTGTTCGAGATATATTGCTTACTGTAAAAAATCATATAGTAAAACCTAGCCTGAAAAGACCTCTATGATAAAAAACAGTGTGTTGTAAAGACACACGATAGAAGTGAAACTTTTGTATTACAGGGAAACATTGTAATTGAAAAAAATGAGATTTTTTTTTTTTCGAACTGACTACGCTATTGGTTTAGCAAGGTCTTAACAGCGTTACCGGACTACCAAGGCAAGAACTTCAGACACGCATCCAATTTTAACAAAAAAAAAATCAAACAAAGAACCAACAACATCACACGGTGTTTCTAGGCGCTCACCCTCTAAGTAACTACTAAAAGCAAAGTTGGTGATTGGACGAGAACCGGTGTTTAAAACATTCTTCTTGACACAATCTTTACCTCCATCAATTTTCAAACAAAATGATTTTCGAACAGAATTTCAAAGTACTATAAATATTTCTCTTAAAAAATACTTTTTTTTATATCATAGGAGGCAAACGAATAGGTGGGTCACCTGCTGTTAAGTGATCACTACCGTCCACAGACACTAGCAACACCAGGTGAGTCGCAAGTGCGTTGCCAGGCTGTGTTTGCGGAAAGAGAGGAGAGGTGGTCCTCCGGCGCTTCCACTGACCGAACAAAACGGATCAACTTACCTCACATCGGTTATCTTTTATCGTTTATCGTTACTTCACATCGGTTATCTGTGAGAGGGTGATACTACCCCGCGCGAGCCGACCCATTCATGCTGAAATTAGTAATAGCTTCAGCGTGGCTCTATCACCTATGTAAATCGGTTCAATCGTTTTGAACTTAAGCGAGTACACTAACATGCAGCTGGAGAGACAGAAAGATATTATCTTTTGCAGTATGTAATAAAAAACAAAATATTTTTACATTATATATGTCACTATAAAAGCTTGTATATTATCTCAATGTAAAAACTGTAAACTTAATTTAACGAGCAAACATTTAGATTTACCGACATTAGTTGATAAATGTCATGGTTAATATTATTAACTCTGATCACGATAGAGTTAAGGATTCCACGATCGTCATAGAACTGTTCGGATCTTAAAAATTAAGAGTTAATAAATCTTATAATATTACTGGAAAATCATAAGATTTACCGTAGTTTGTGCTTTTAAAACAACTAAATCTATGACGTAATGAATTGAGAACTTTATAGTGGTCTATATGATCACTTAAAAAATCATTATATATTCAGTATAGTTGAGGCGCACTATTGAGGCTGTTTTGACGCTTGCCTTCTCGTGAAGTTTTGTATTAATTAATAACTACATTTCAAGGAGCTTTATTTATTGAAGACATATTGAACAACATATTTTTGCTAAATGTCATGCAGACAAAGTCGCGGGTAACAGCTGTTCTAAAATAGAATAACCTAAATGATTTCCTATAAGATTAGCTATCTGCCAGTGAAAGTCCCATAAAAATCGGCCCAACAGTTTTGGAGATAACACAGCGGGTGAAGCCACAGTCAACAGCTAGTATAAATTAAAATAGGCCCAATCACTTTTTATAAAATTTTCTATTTGCTAGTAAAAGCGTTCGTGAAAATCGGTCTAGCCGCTTTGGAGATAGCACTACGGGCGAATTCCATTAGGTGGTATCCTCAGTACGGTCAATGAACAGTACTTGTTTTTTGTCTTAAAAATGGAATTTCCTGATTTCCTAAATGAGAGGTAACCCTATAGCCTTTCTTGTACCCCTAAGAACGTAATATCTTATTATGATCAGTTCATTTTTTTTTTCGATATGACTACGCTATTGACCTAGCAAGGTCTTAACAGCTTCACCAAACTATTAAGGCGAGCGCTTAAGGCACTCAGCCGATTTTATTTGGACAACTAGCTCAAAGGTGCACGGCACACCTCGGCTTGGCTGTTGCCTGTTACATGCAAACTCGCGGCCTAACTTAGCTAACCTAGCTAGCTATTCATATATGTTTGAGTTGTTGAGACGCATATGTGTACCAAGCATACACGCCTCAACAACCCCTCCATATATTTTTATCGGAAAATTAGAGTTCTTTCAGTTCGATAAGGAAAAAAAATAAAACCCTTCCACTTCCATGTGTAAGTGTGTAGGGCGTGCACGTGTGTGGGGGTGATCGTGTAGTGTTGTAGCAGTGATGTAAATTTTTGTGTCACTGTATCGAGCGAGCAGCGCACTCAAGGGCTCCACACCGAGGGAACGGACCTAGGCTTGAGTCGCTACCGAGGGGGGTTATCAGTTCATTAGTTGAAGCGTGAAAGCATAACGAACAAACAACACATTTTCACATTTGTCATATTAGTTAGATTTAGGATGAGTAAGACTTGGATTACTATTAATTAGTTATATTATGCGACTTTGTCTGGGTATTTTTCATTACCTTATTAGTGTACATTTTAATATGATAAAAAAATAAAACTAATATTTTTGTCGTGCATTATCTTTATACGTTAAAAATTTCAAGCAGAATCCCTAATGAAGCAATCTATTTCCGACTTCATTGATAAAACCCTCTCTTCATTCTATTTCCTCATAAATATTCATAATAAAAAGTCGTCTATGTCCTACTCAAAGTCAGAAGCTACTCCTATGCTAAATTTCGTAGTGATTGATTCTGAAATTTGGTCATGAAATGCTAAAGTCTAAAGTTAAATTTGCATTTTCGCATTTCGGCTTCGTGTGCATTTTTAAATATTGTTTTTTATTATTTCATGTAATAATGCAATACAGTTATTCAAAAATTTATATCGATAGTACACATTTATTTTCTGTGTACAAATATTAACGCGTACCTATTTTTATAGCAGACAGTTGTACAGCATATAAGGTGATTAATCGTGAAGTCATTTAGTGGCGTTTTGTAACAAGTTGTGTAACATAAAAACTCTTCATGAAAAAAATGGCATATCATAAAAATACACGATTGAAGTGAGATTATTATATTTCAAGGAAACCTTTTAATTTAAAAAGTCAATAAAAGGCAGACGTCGCGTGGTGTTCCCAGGCGGTCATCTAAGTACTGACTGCGCTCGACGTTGCTTGACTTTGGCGATCAGATGAGAACCTGTGTTTTCAACACTCTATCCAACACAGTGTTTACCCCCTACTTTTCATCACACAAAAATAATGCCCATCAGAATTCCAAAGCCATTCTATAATAAGTGTCAATTCAGGAATAGTTTGAATTCCCAATAAATGGTTCGTGTGTATTAATCTCAATTATATAAACCAAAATCAATTTCTACATACGTGAATAAGTGTGGTTAGAGTATATTATACTGCATTTCGCATTTAATCAAATTTATTATTTACTGTGTAAAAGACGTAACACTTAAACAAATTTGTATAGACTGAAAAGGATTCTGTTATTTTGAATCTACTATACTGTACAAAAATTTAAAAATACTTACATTTTAATAAAGGATTCCGGTAAAAGTAGAT
The DNA here is from genome assembly GCA_014332785.1 of Antheraea mylitta. NCBI lineage: Eukaryota > Metazoa > Arthropoda > Insecta > Lepidoptera > Saturniidae > Antheraea > Antheraea mylitta. The sequence goes on from JACEII010000046.1 coordinate 1,869,746, forward strand.
ATTTCATCTGCGTCTAAATCCGCAAACATATTAATATCAGACGATGAACCTCTTGTATCTTTATTCAAACTAATAATATCTTTTAAATTCTTCACAAAATTTGCATAATGTTTCCGGTAATCGTTTTCGCTTTTATAATGTTTGTTATAATCTTTTACAAATTTTTCAAATAATTTTGGTGCATCTTTTATATCGTATTTGGGTTTTTGAATATCCTCTACATAGTGAGACCCACCCTTTATTTTTTCAAGTTCACTGTCATCTTTCGAATCGTAGTAATCATCGTTGTATTTAGTGTCGTATTCCAAACAACTGACTACTGTGAAAATGTACACACAAAGAGTGATTAGAATCAATTTTCTCATCATTTCGTTTTTCAGATACGTGTATGCCTATTGGAGTCGTGTTTATATCTGTGGAACTTTATTTACTGACACGGATCTACGTTCGACCTCAAGAACGGGTTTCTCGTCTCTAGATTCAATATTTTTGCAAGTACGTAACCGGCTATAAAATAAAAAAAAAACACAAATTATTAAACAAACCAGTTAAGGTTCACCAATATAGTACCGGATATATTCGAGTTTCTTTTAATGATTTATCACTGTTTTACCAATATTAATTTACGCTTTTTAGCTTAAGTTATTGTTTTAATAGCTTGATAAATGGTATCAGGATAGTGATGACATAAAATTGTCATTGAATTATATTTATATGTATTTACATAAATATAAAAATATCGAAGTATAACTCATTTTCATCTTAGTTGTTTCCAACTATATCATTGCATGCAAGTTGATCAAATATTGAAATGTTGTATAAAATCGTATGATTCCTTTTGTGATTCTCTTTATATATAAACTAGCCTCTGCACGCGAATTCGTTCGCGTGGAATAGTTACTTTGAGTTAAAGCTAACACGCAGCGGAAGCTCTTAAGAGTTAAAAAACGATTTTGAAACATTCTTCATTGGTGATCCGCTCCTATTGGTCTAAGCGTGATGACATATAGCTTGTAACCATGTTTGATAAATGAGCTATATAACATTGAAAGAATTTTTCAAATCGGACCAAGTAGTTCCTGAAATTACCCCCTACAATGTCATAAACTTTACCTTTTTATAATATTTGTATAGATACAATTTGATCAAATATTGACATGTTTTATAGAATCATATAATTATTTTTGTGATTATATATTAGAATATTTTGTTATAGGAATATACAAAAGAATATCTGACTGACTGAGTGACATATCAACGCACAACTTAAAGTACCGGGTTTAAAAAAATGTATACAAATTCCTTTTCCGCCATGAATATTAAAGGAGAGATTTTTGGATATGCATCCCCTAAAAAAGGGGATAAACATTGCATGAAAATTGATCATTATTGAGGCTATCAATGAAATATATCTATGAAAGTTTGGCTACAGCAATTCTATTAGAAATGAAAAAAATATAAACTTATACGATACTTTCTAAGACACAAACGCATACGAAGTCACGAGCGGTTGGTAGTTTAGTATAAATATTAAGATAGACCAAAAGTACTATTAATTTTTTTTCTTTAGTTATATAATGCAAGTAATAATTTATATATTTTATGGTCTTATAAATTGTAAAAAAATTGCTTCAATAAAACGTGAATAAACTTACGTCTTTATTATGCAAAGTTCCTTTGTATAATAAATTACACTTTTTGTCGTTTTTAAATTAAATTTGAAGATACATTGAAATGTCACAATGTATAAAAAATGCGTAATAAATTTCCCATCTAAAGCTCAATGATAAAAAAGAAAAGCAAGTGGTATTGTCTGTATAAGATTTTTAATTTAAGTGTTACGTCAGGACGAAGACGGTCCAGTGGCGAAGTGAGATAAGCAGACAAAGCTTTATCAGTTAGTCCCAGATATGTAATCAGAATTTTCATTATTATTTTTCTTATTTTTTATGTGAAACATCTATAGGATCGGGTACACCTGATTGTTGTCGTGGCGACGACGCGACGACGGCATGCGCAAGCGACTGTGCGTAATCTCTCTTGCCGCACTGAGTTCGCATACCTATAGTGTAATTTAAGAATTTGAGTTTCGTACGTTTCAAACAGTTTCGATATTTCACATCTGCCAGATGTCCCGTGACAGCTCATTTTTTTAAAAATAAGATTAGTTATTACATGTACAAAATAAAACATTATTATATGACATATATGACGTTAGTTATGCTTTTCTATATATATATACAATTCTATTTAAATGAATAAACGGAATATCTATACAGGTAGGTAGATAGGTAGGTATACAGACAGGGCGAAACCAGTTAAATACATCTTCCTCCTCTGTTTCTTATTATTTTCTTCATTATGTTTTGTTTAATATAGCTTTAGTGTTTAATCAATTTTTTCTTCCTTTACCATCAACTAGTTGAAGCTTTTATTTATAAGTCTCTATTCATAATATTTTACTGTAATATTTGTACTTTCTTTGACAAAGAAACCTCAATAACAATGATATTTAAATAATTCATGCATTATTGTCGAATTTAGCCCACTGGACGACCATTAGTAATGTAATTAACACCAGATCATGGTAGTAGTAATTTTTCTAAGCCAGCGTGGTTAGATACCACTTTCGAGTTGAAAATCTGAACAAGAGATCTGATGTGTTCCTTAACTATACATATTCTGGCAACAGCACTTGAAAGCTAATCCCTATATAGTTTTAACCGGTGTTATTACAAAAAAGTTAAATTCGTATTAAATACATGCTTTAAAAAGGTTCCGTACTAAATGAACCGCGCTCGACCAAGGCAAGTTCGCGTCATATTATTTTTCGCAAGTCTAACCTAACCTAACCAAAGCGAGATTAAAGAGCAAGATGGCGAACTTTCAGCGAGCGCGGTTCATTTAAAACATAACTTTTTTAAAGCAAGTATCCAATACGTATTTAAATTTTTGTAATAACACCGAACGTGTTTAACATCTTAGACCACTTTTGCATTCAATATCAGGTTAGATTGTAATCAAACGGTAAAGTTAAAGCTATCTAAATAAAAATGTCTTCCCAAATGATATAAGAAACTGTGTTAGATCTACAGAGGTAATAAATATTCAGAAACGGAACAGGCGGCCTTTTCTAATGCGCGTTAAAATGCGTTTTAATAGATTGAATGGTAATTTGAGAATCTATTTGAATGTAAACGTTTTTTAATGCAACATTTTGGCACTATGCTACATATTTTGTGTATACTATGCTCCCGACGTTACGTAAAACTTAGCTTAGCTTAGCACGCTATCGACGATAGTCAATCTTGAGTTCTCGATGTATCTCGTCACAGTGTAGTGAAACATACTAAATAGCAAAATGTTTATAGCAGTCTCTGTAGAGGATGAAAACTTTTCAAGAGAGAAATCACCCAAAAACAAAATAAGAATACTGCGTATGTACTTTTGAGTACAATATCGAATGGTCAAATGTTTACTGAAATTAACTAATTGTTATTAAAAAAATCAAACCTGGAGAAAGCACTAATGGCGTAGAATAATACTAACGTCTTGCGAAACTTAGATTTACTTAAAAAACTAATGTGTAGCTTACGTTGTAGAAATGATTACAAGAGAAATTGAGATTAGCTCTATTTTTATCATTAGATTAAAACATTGGAAACCAGCAAATAGACCAATCGCTTCTTGTTAAAATGAACACTAAATAGTTTCTGACTTTAATATGAAAACTAATTTTTGATTGAAGTATGCAATACATTGCGCAAATCCATCATTAGATACTATAGTGGACGCTACTTAATATTCCCGCCTGAAATTGATTGACCATGAAAACTAATGTTTGTTTTAAAAGAAACGATAACAATTGTATCTCTTCATATCTCAGAAAAGTAACCGAGTGTTATTTTTACTGCTAAATTCATAATTTACTTTGGCTTTTTACCACACAACGTTAAATGAGGATGGTTTAAGCTGGTGAACAAAATAAATTCTAGAGACGAAATGGCTCTCAAGTGTAGCTGTTGGGACACGTTATAGATGTTTGGCGATAGATTTTTAATTTGCAGGTGATAACTGCCCAGGCAGGCATAGAGTTCCATCATCTATCCATCATACTGTGGCTTAATTTTTCATTACTTTAGGTTCCGTCATCGAAAGCTCAGTTTCATTCGTAAGGATTCGAACTTATGTTGGTCCATACAGTGTCCGAATACGCTAACCACTGAATCACTAGGAGACGTGTTTTTTAGCATTTTATGGATTTACCGTGCGGGTCCATAGCATGGCAGCGAGAAAAGCCCCGAGTAGTTCTCGAGACTTATGACATGGGTGTAAGTTTAAGGGGCCCTTTTCCGACGTACATCGACTTTCGACACTCAACTACTTGTATTTCTCTCCCTGCCTATTCAAATCTGTAACGAACCTTCTAATGCGGCTTTAGAAGCTTGTTCCAGTATAGAACTTGCTGCAGTTCTGGACAGACCAAGGTCTTCCAGCAGGTTATAGTAAGATTTCACTAGTATTACTCTCGCTGGCACTTCTGCGGTATACAGATTAATCATATAACCGTTTTTAGCCAACTTGTTTTACTTGTTCAACTTCATGTAGTGGTCTTTAGGAATATTAGTTTCCCATGGAACAGTTAGCTCCACAAGTACCACACACTTTGTATATATAGAGACAAGAAATATGTCCACTTTGTATGCGAAACGCACACATTTTCTGGGATTTTATAGTGTTTTTCATACGTGTCCATTAAAATGGTCCAATCGGGTGCTGCACTCAGAATTAAGTAAAGCTTGTTCTTAGAATTTATGGTTATTTTATAATTTATTTTTTATATTGTATTTTTATGGGTCATAATTACCATGTTTTCACGTGTGCTCAAGATTCATTTATATACACATTTGTATATAAATGATAGTAGAGGCATTAAGAACTAAGCCTTTGGAATCCTTGGCTCCGGTCCTGTCTTAGCTTTAGGCACGTAGTGCGCAAAGCCGTTGAATTACGCTGCGGCAGAAGCCCGACTTGGCTCAGTCTTATCTGTCAACAAAACATTACCTGGTATCTAACGAAAGGGTAACTGAAAATAAGGGTTGGTGTTGACTAAACTAGTAAGACATTATGTAATCTACTTGTTTGTTACGTAATGAAACCGTTTCGTGACGAAACTCTTAATAAATACTAAAGCCAAGATAGTGTAATAAAATAAAATAGTATGACGCTTTTGATTTTTAATGTCCTTAACATTTTGTTTAAGCAAAGGTTCCTTGTAGCTACATTTAAAATAAAATAAATTTGAATTGCACAAACATAAAAAGGTAAAAATGCACAACAACATACTTTCCTGATTTACACATAGTTTTATTAAATTTTATTACAAAAACAATGTGACTTTTGTATAACGACCCGGATTTAATTTTACAATAAAACCTGTTCACGTGATTTTTTTTTGCTATACCGATATCGTCGTATGCACTAAATTTTCATTGGGATGAGGAAATTATGGAGATAAGTGTTGTAACATATCAAAATGAGCTAAATCGTTCACATAATGTATATTTTGTTAAGGTTTAAAGTATACATCGCGTTCAAATTATGCCACCCATAAGATTTTTTTTTCAATGATCTTCATATTTTATATGTACAAAATTTGAAGATCTTGAGATATAATGTAAAATATTAGGAACGGCTAAAGTTGGAGAGCCGGTGTTTTTAACACTACGTGACACAGTGTTTACCCCACTATTATTCGTCATACAAAAAAATTGCCAAAAAGTCCATAGGAAATTTCATCTCAGATATGCATAGTTACTTTTTTTTTCAAGTTATTAATTACACGCAACATTTCCAGGTTACAATTTGTTGTGACGAAGTTCCTCTGAATATTTTAATGTTGTTATGACAAGTATTAAACTAATTAACAAAGTTTCGGTAAGTGTTTAGGGTTACACAAATACGGTGTTATGCCTATAAGCAGAAAGGGTCGTAAAACTTACATAGATTTAAATTACGGTAAAACTTATAATACTATCTATCGTTACTTTGTTCGTTTATAAATAAGTACCTATTTTCTGCGCCATATAATTCCGATAACTAAAGTGCGCTATTACATTTTCGTCAAAACGATTTTGCTGTTTAATGGAATCTAAGTGGATTATATTGAAGTGATATTTCTAATGCGACTTCCAACAAGATTGCGTTAAACGTTTAACGCTACCATGGAGGGTGTATGAAAACACCGTTGCGTTAAACGTTCAACGCTCCTAGGGAGTGGGAATAGAAAGAGACAGAATGAGAAAAGTAATCAAACATTTCGTATCTTACTTTAGTTATCATAATCCCATTGTAAATTTTATAGATTTAGATTTTTCTCCACTCGAAAATGCTAAAAGATGCGATCGATTGTCAATTGTAAGCACTGTTAATAAAGTTTGTCTTAAGAAAAACAATATGATTCGACTAAAAATCAATTTCTACCCCTTCCTATTTTCATTTCCACAATACAAAATTTCACTTTTTCCGCGCGGAGGGACTCCACGCACTATTTTATTTATAATATTACCAACGGGCCGGGCGGACGTTGCCCTGCCTTGATAATAAAAAAAAAAATCTAAAACTCAACCGCAGTGCCAATTGTGAAACAAATCTATTCTCAGATCTACAGGAACACGCACACAAAATTTCATTAAAATTGGTCCAGCCGTTTAGGAGGAGTTCAGCGACATACACACGTAGGTTTTGTACGTGGCCAAGCTGAAGCTATTACTGGTTTTAGCATGAATGGGGTCGACTCACCAGGAGTACTACCACCCTCCCATAGAAAACCGACGTGAAGTAACAGTGCTTGCATTGTTGCGTTTCCTTCAGTCAGTGAGAGTGCCGGAGACCCATCTCCGCCTTCCCCTTACTTGTTCTCTCCTTTCCGCTTCACTCATCTCTCCCTTCCCCCCATTCCCCCATCCCTCTAAACACAGGCCGGCAACGCACTTGCAACTCCCCTGGTGTAGCTGGTGTCTATGGACGGTAGTGATCGCTTAACATCAGGTGACCCACCTGTTCAATTGCCTCCTATATGATATAAAAAAATACTTATAGTTCATCAGGAATGTATGTATATAAATAACTAAGTTATAATTAAATTAGTGACATACTGTTTCTCTATTTTAATTTCTGGATATGTTTATAATAGGTCTTTACCTATGACATTGCCGTTCTGCAGTAGTTGCCATTTCAAATCAAAATAATTTTTGTTTGTCTAAGAATTCTAATTTAAAATTAATTTTATTTAAAAAAAAAAATGAATTCTTTTTCCAAAAGTAGTCATTTGTTTATTGATCAGTGTTACATTTTCATCGCATTTCAATCTTTTTGTCATCATAGATACGTTAAAAATTCCAGTAATCATGGAATATGAGTACCGTCGTGGCAGCAACGCGGCACAAGCGGCACCCATCATCAACGACGTTTACAGAAGTAACACTACAAACCAGCGTACCACCTGTTATTGGTTTTGTCGCTTCCGTTCTGGGAATTTCGACCTGAAAAATGAACCTTGCAGTCGTCCGAAGACTTTGGTCGACAATGACGAATTAAAGGCGATTGTGGAAGCTGATGATATACAATCTACGGCTGAATGAGCAGCAGCTTTCGATGTAGCGTAAAACAATATTGGTCCATTTGCGTCAAATGGGCAAGGTAAAAAAGCTTGATAAATTGGTGCCCCACGAACTCAATGATCGCCGACGCGAAGTACCCTAACACCTAAACAATGCCCTAAACGAAAACTTATCCCTAGAAAGGTGATGGTCACTGTTTGGTGGTCTAGCGCCGGTGTGATTCATCACAGCTTCTTACCAAATTGGGTGAGCATTACTGCAGATGTGGACTATGAAGAACTGAACACAATGATAGAGAAGCTAGCACATCTCCAACCAGCATTAGTTAATCGATCGTGTCCGCTGCTCCTGCACGACAACGCGCGACCTCATACTGCACAGCAAATGGTCTAAGTTGGAAGTACTGGGGTTGGAAGTTCTCCGTCATCCGCCCTACTCACCAGACCTTGCGCCTACAGACTACTACTTTTTCTAGAATTTGGATAACTCCTTGGCGGGAAAAAAATTCAATACCCGAGAGGCAGTACAAAATGCCTTTGAAGAATTTGTTGCCTCCCGTCCAGCTGTTTTTTTTTAAGAAGGGTATCAATAAACTGCCACTGCATTGGGAAAGATGCATTGATTGCATGGGTGATTACTTCGAATAATACAAATAAAAATACATAAAAAAATCATTTCAATTTTTTCATACAAAACGGCAATTTCATAGGTAAAGACCTAATATAATATCATAGGTACCTCGACGACCAAGCCTAGCGCGGTTATTTATAAGACATTTTAAAATTAAAATTAACTGTTAGATTTGCCTCACAAAATTAGCATTTTGTTACCGAAAAATAAATATTAAAAAATATATCGCTTTTGCTGTTCACTCGGATTCGAACTGGGGTTAGACGGATTTTCATAGCAGCCGATTTCCGTCTGAGCTATTTTTATTTTGACAGCGGCGGCGATAGTTACCCTTATATTCTAGCTATATTTTTTCATCGCCTGAAAACTAGGGTAAAAAAAGATTTTCTATGAATGTAATCTAGTTTGATCGATTTATCGTCCCCGAAACCACCTACATACTAAATTTCACGGAAATCACTGACGCCGTTTTTGAGATCCTGAATATATAACGATATAAAAATATACAAGAATTGCTTGTTTAAAGGTATTACATAGAAAAATATTTCGATTAGCTACATATATTTGTTTTCTCCAATTATGCTAGAAGCTTGGTTATATCCCTAAAAAGAGAAAGGAATTACTCATTCAATTATGTCCTGCATGTGTAATATTTTTATCTGAGAGCTACCGTGTCTCTAAGGGATTGTTTAGGCGCAATGTTTAGACATTCGGACGTGACCCTCGGCTATAAACGTGAAAGTTTTATGTTAATGACACTCTCTTGTGGCAGCCATCCGTCCGTATTGTATAAGTTTGTTGACTAATAAATTAGTTCTTTTCGTCTAGAGATAAGTAGGGAGACAAAGGATTACTTTGTTCTAAGAACAAGATAGTAACGAACTGTATACGTAGATCTATGACGAAGCGTAGGTAAGCTGTCCAGAGTAAGATAAAAATAAGACGGATAAATGTCGACCTTCCCAGTAAACAGTCCATAAGAAACGGGAAGGTATGACAACAGCTTTGTTTAGGTCTTTTATGAACAAGCGAGTACAATTCTATTACATATATTTACGATCCTATTTAGGAATGTTTATTGTGTAAAACAAATATTTTTGTTATGTTTTATGGTGTGAAATGTCTATAGGTATAGATCTATAGCTATAAATATCTATAGGTGCGGGTAAACTTGATTGTTGGCGTGGTCAACGACGCGACAATGGCATGCACAAGCGACTGTGCATTATCTCTCTTGCCGCATTGAACTCGCATACCTATAGTGTAATTTGAGAATTCGAGAATATTTGAAATTCGAACAATTTCGATGTGTCACATCAGCAAAGCGACCCGTGACGGCTCAATATTTTTCGAACTACTGGTCTGACGAGAATTTTAGCTTCATCGTACTGTTTGGGTGAGCGCTTAAGGCACTCATCCGAGTTAGCAACTAGCTTAAGGCAGGTTTCGTAACTTAAGAATTTTTACTCCAAATTTAAGGGGTAAATAAACGAGTACGGATTTTTTATGGGTTTTATGATTTTAGGAAGTTCTTTATGTACAAGTAAGGGCCCTAAAATAACTCAATCTCTTGAAATCATTTAAATAAACACATTATAAATAAGAGAAATATTGTATAATTCATTGTATATATAAACTTAAAAATATTTTTTGACATTTTTTTAATTTTTTTTTTGGTTATTAAGGTTATTTAAAAATATTCACTTCTAGATCTTTGCTAACTTCTAAGTCATAATTATTTAATTTAATTGTAAGAGGATTTTTAAATAACTGTAGCAATTAAGAGTGTTTTGCTTTATCTTCAGGGGTAAATATTTTAGATAATTGGTAACTCTAACAAAAGGGCGTCAAAGTACCCGGACCTTAACTTTTGCTGATAGTACTTTGCATGCAATAACGTGTATTATATATGTATATGCCTATCACCATATATGCCTCACGATCGAATGCTAACTAACAGAAGATGAAAAAAATATGGAAGAAATAAATACACTTAAAAATCTCAAATACAGACTTCTAATTATCTCAGAACTAGAGATCCAAAAGATAGCTTTGAAGCTACGGTGGAGATCAATAATCCATTTGTGAATACCTATATCATCTTCATAACCTTTATTTTTTTCTGTTTTTTTTTTTTTTTGTGTGGAGAGTTCATGTTTTGTCAACTTAAGAATTGTCATAATATAGGGCGTGAAAGCGTAGAAACGAAACTCATATTCGCAATAATTGTTTGAATTTTTGAGTGAATATATCAATAATATATTAGACTAATATAGATGAAAACGGGAAATGGGATTCCTAGAACTCAGAATAATTATATAAAAACAAATCGTCACGCGATTCAGTTGTTAAAGTAACAAAAATCCAAATATATTTTGCGTGTAACTTTCTTTCCAACTTAAGTGTTGCCTGTATACATCTAATAGGTCTTTAGGGAAATCTTGAAAACGTTTTGTTTCCCTAAACTCTGCTTGCTAGACACCTACTTTTCGCCGACTTCCACTGTTCACAAATAAATAATATACTAAGTGACAAACTTCGCATTCCTTTTTAATCAAGGTCACTGAATCTAACAAACTGAGAGCTATTAGAAACGTTTAAAAATCGTATGCTTCAGAATGACAAACATACGCCCTTCAAATGTTTTTGTTTATTTAAAAATATAAGAGAACATCTTTAAGTTCTTTGGTTGTAAATTTAAATTATCGGCAACTGAATGCATTCTAAGGTATTGTTTTTTTACACGATACATATTTTACATTATACTCGTATTTCATGTCATTTCTCTAGTGCATACAAAATGGTATATTTTTATGTTAGACTCAGTGCTTCTTTATTGCCTCTCGTATAGACTGCTGTAAATCGATATTTGTGTCTCCTAGAACATTCCCCGACAAGTTATTTGTGATAAACAGAACCTTTGAGCTGGCTTTTATAACATATGACACTGTAAAGTGCTATGGTCTAAGACGTCATGTTTGTTTATGTTAAAAATGATGGTTTTATGTGACAGTTTAGAGTTCTGATGAAACAGTACAAATTAAATGAGATTTAAGTTGTATTTTACAAATCAACATTTATTCCATTGTTTTGATTAATAAAAGAGATGAAATCATCGAAGCGTAGAATATATTGTTCTCTCTTATACATAATGTATACATTGTAAACAGTATAAAATCACCAGATTAGGCCCCATCGGCAGTGGCTCAAGCCTAGGTCCGTTCCCTCGGCGTGGAGCCTTTGAGTGCGTTGCTCATGCGATATAGTCACACAAAATCTTACATCACTGCAACAACATTACACATATCACCTCCACACACGGGCACGCATACACGCTTACACATGAAAGTGGAAGGGTTTTTGTTTCTTTCCCTTATCGAACTGAAATAGTTTAGAAAATTATCCGAAACGAAATATATATAAGAGTTGTTGAAGTATGCATGCTTGATACACAGATATGTTCCAACAATTCATAAATAAATGAATAGTAAGCTTTGGTTAAGCACAGATAGGTCGCGAATTACACTTATCAGGCAACAGCCCAAGCCTAGGTATGCCGTGCACCCTTGAGCTAGTTGTCAAATAAAATCGGCTGAGTGCCCTAAGCGCTCGCCTTAGTAGTCCCGTGAAGCTGTTAAGACCTTGCTAGGTCATTAGCATAGTCAGTTCCAGAAAAAAAAAACACTATAAAATAGTTCGATAATATAAAAACTTAAGATAGAGACAACTGGTTTATTGATAACAAAAGATTTTATTTATTACCATTCTTAAAATTACAACAAGAACAACATATACATTTACATATTTTCCTGTGGCACAAGTGTGTTAGGTGTTCGAAGAAAAATTTATTGACAACCACATAAATTTATTTACAAAACGAATAATTTCAAACGTGTTTTCACATAATTTGTTTTTGAACGCCGGTTACATCAAGAATTACACTACTCGAGTAGTATATATAGACTGCGTTCCGGTAGTAGCTCACAACGCTCACGCTCACGACCGCGAGTTTTCCCGTTCCACTAGCTCGCGAGCGTTGCGATCGTAAGAGCTAGTGGAACGCATTTGTGGGCGTTTTGAGCGTTCAGATAAATAATAAAAATGGCTATCTAGAAAAAATAAAACAAAAACTTTGAGAGGTTAAGTTACACTTTGTAAGTCTTAACAGTAAATTCATATAATTATGAAATTCATTTAAGTATATTAAAGAAACAATATATAATTCAATTTTTTTATTTTAATTATCATAAAAACATAAAAAATGACCTTATTTGTTAAATGAAAAATATTACATTACCATGAAATAATTATAAATTAATTTTTAAATTGAATTTTAGAATTCACAACATTTTTCAAAAGAAGTAAAATTATCAAAACTTTATTAACGTATTTCATTTCGTATTTCAATACAATATGTTATTTAATATAAATATCCTATACCGATCAAGTAATGACATTTTCACGGCCGCCATCTTTATTGAGAATCCCGCCAATTTTGACAACGCTCACGTCGACCCATGTCCAGACATGGGGCGTCGTGAGCTTCGCGTGAGCGTATGTTATGACGTCATCAATGACGTTTTCGCCACGACCGCAACGCTCGCGGTTGTCTAGTGGAACGGCGAAAAGGGCGTTGTGAGTGTTGTGAGCGTCTCCCGGAACGCGCCCATAAAAGGTCTTTACCTATGAAATTGACGTTCTGCAGTGCTGGTCATTTCAAATCAAAATAATTTTTGTTTGGCTAAGAATTCTAATTTCAAATTAATTTTATTTTAAAAATATGGAATTCTTTTTCCAAAAGTAGTCATTATTGATTAGTGGTTGGATTAGCGCTGGCAAAGGTGCATTGATTGCATGGGTGATTACTTCCATTATAAATAAAAAATAATTAAAAATACATGAAAAAAATCCGATTTAACTTTTTCATACGAAACGGAAATTTCGTAGGTAAAGACCTAATATTTTTTTAAAACAAGTGTGCAATTTACATGTGATAGAAATATAATATTTAAAAAACATAAAATATTCATATAAACGATAATGTATTCCATCTCATTTTGTCGCATGTTAAATCCTATATTTGTCTTTTCTAATACCATTTTTTCAGTTCATCGAGATTTAAATCACAAAGGAATTAAAGATTTCACTTGAGAATAATCTTGGAATTAATTTCTATTGTTCAGAAACACATAATTATACAAATCTTCCCACATATTTCTACAATCTTGTCATCAACTTATTAAGAATACATAGCTAAGTGTAAGTTTCACATTTCATTGTTCGGAACTCTCCATCTGCCTTATTATTGAATCTGTAGTTTAACGCGTCTCATTACCCGTAACCTTTTCTTCACTTAGATGCTAAAACGTGAACTAAACAATATAATCTATATTAATATTATAAAGCTGTAGAGTTTGTTTATTTGTTTGGTTGAACGCGCTAATCTCAACAACTACCGGTCCGATTTGAAAGTTTCTTTTAGTGTTAGATAGCTCACTTATCAAGGATAGTTATAGGCTACATATCATCAGGTTAAAACCAATAGGAGCGGAGCACTAATGAATAATGTCTCAAAATCGGGCTATTTTTAGAGCATCCGCTGCGTGTCAGTGTCAGTATTATATTCGTTGCCATGGTAACATAATAACATTCTGTGGGAAATATTATCACGGTTTATTTTGTGTTCGTGTTCAGAAGTTTATTCTACGTTATTTTTAATTCCAATTTTTGATTATAAGTAGTACGTTTCTGTCGCAAACATTTTTAAAGTCTATTTTGTGCTGCTATTCTAAAAGGTTAGTAGTAATAATATTCGTTCATTAATACAGGCGAAGGAAATAATCCATACTGCCAATTTGGAAGTTGTCAATATAGGTAGTTTTTATGTATTCTCTACCCAGTTTTCTTCTATGTCTAAGTTAATGTAAAGGTATAAGCGCCAAATCTTCTATATAAAATTTCGTAAATTTTTATCTTCTAATTTTCAAGACCCCAGAATACATGCTCCGTGGTATTATTTTTCATCCATTTCACTTATGCACAATAAACAAACCATATTACATACAACGCCACCAATTTAACACAATATAGAGTCAAATAACACAAGATTATGAATAAAATATAAAATCCTCTACATGACAGACTGAAATCCCGCCAAAAACACCTCAAAAAGTTTATTCTACGTTAGTTTTGTTCCCAATGTTTGGTTCATGATATATTACATATTATAAGAATGAAGTGTGTGTGTATATAATATTAAAATAAATACTTTTTGATGAATATCTGAACATCTGCGGTGCTACAAATATCAACATTTTTTTTAATTCTGTCGATATGTTTGTTTGTTTATTTGTTCCGGGTAATCTCCGAAACGGCTGGACCTTTTGAACGGTTTTTTTTTCTTAGAAATGACTACGCTATTGACCTAGCAAGATCTTAACAGCATCAACGGACTGCAAGTAATATTTAAACGGGAATTTTACGGGCAAATAACTAACTAATTAGCTGTTTTATTTTAAGCTAGCGGGTTCAGCAGACGATACCCGGCTTGAAAACGGCATGAAGATGCGTTTTTAATCTTATCGCGAACAGAACTATAGACAGACGTGGAACACGACTTTGTTGACACTATGTTGTGGTGAACTGTTATCCGTGCATTCGTATGTATGAAACTGACCAAAAATATGCTGTTCAATGTAAACATGCGCGTGTAACTTACATTGTACTCCAAGAATAAATATAAGTGAATGTCAAATGTTATATGTGATTTAAATTATAGCAACGTATATCTATAACTTAATTATTATATCTACAATATGGGCATATTATATTTATAGAATAAAAGATTTAACACATATTTTTCGATAATGTATAGGTTAATATTTTCATTACTCTCTTATATAGTGTAAGTGAGCACTGAGGGTGATATATAGTAGTTTAAAATTCCAGCTATGTGACTGATGATAAATCCCATCCCATTCGATACACTATTAGTATTCACATATATAATGTACATGTTACCTGTTACCGTTTATGATGTGCTTGTCGTATTTACAAATATTTTGAGAGAGTATTTCTGTAATTTACACATCTAATCACAATTTTAGATTTATTTAATATATTTAAAAAATGCGTGCGAAACCGCAGGTAACAGCTAGTTATAATATATAAATAATATAATTTAAACAATGACGTCATTAAACAAAAAAAAAGTTAATAATTAAATAGATAGATAAAAAAAAAACAAATTTGCTCACGGATACGTTTTTGACGTATACAAGACATTACACGTAAGCAAAAGTTGCGGACTAAGAGCTTGCAGAATAGAAAAAACTGAATAAAAAAAACAATATAATTGAGATAAATTGTTTGTTTAAGAGAAACGAGTGTTAAAATTTCGCTGTCAGTAGTCGAAACAAAACAAATATCCACCGCGAACTCGTGTATTACATTGTTTATATACTTTTCACATAACAATTGGGACGGGGGATTGTCTAAGCATGTTTTTGTCAACAGTCACGTTGCCGACGGTTACTTAATCATGAATGACACGTTTACGTATTCAGCAGGCTCGCACCACCCGCTAACGAGAACACGAGATAAGTTCACAAACGTCGCAATCTCAAATTCCCGAAGGCATTCAGTCTCGGCGTTGATTATCCAGGATTTCAAATTAACATATTAGGGTATTCTATGTACACCGGTTTATAACGCCTTGTAATTGTTCCTACTCGGCTAAGTGTTAAAGTAATATAATTTAATTCCTCTTTAACTTACTGTTGTAAATTGACTATAGTATTTTTTTTATTTAGTTTTTTTTTATGGCTAACGAACTTGTGGGTCACCTGATGTTAAGTAATCAACGCCGTTCATAGACACTAGCAATACCAAAGGAGTCGTAAGCGCGTTGCCAGCCTGTGTTTGAGATGGCGGAATGGGGGAAGGGGGAGGGATGAGGAGGAGAGGTGGGCCTACGGCGTACTCACTGACCGAACGTTACGTAACAATGCAAGCACTGTTACTTCACGTCGGTTTTCTGTGAGAGGATGGTACTACCTCAGTCGAGCCGACCAATAGTCAAGTCAATAGCTTCAGTGTGGTTCTACCACCTACTGTAAGTAAACCTTAATACTCTTTCTTGGTGAAGGTTTTTATGCTATCCACCTTGTTATATCTCAGTATAAGATTATATAAAGTTATCGTTAGTATATGTGTAATTCACATAATATTAATAAATATTCTTTAAATTTTCTTATTAATGTTACAGAATAAATTGTCTTTGTTAGTATTCTAAAGAGGTAAAGTTTGTATATGTTTGTAGGAAATATTCATTAAAACTTTTGCTCAGATTCCTTAAATTCTTTCACTAATAGTAAGTAAATTATGTTTAAGAACTTCATGCTGTATTTTATTCTTATATTGTATATTAAATTGTGGCGGTTACTTATACTTTGTAATGATAATACGTTGCTCGAAATTACAATATTTTAACATACATGCCAACACATTATCAAAATATTGCTGTTGCAAATACATCTATTCCTATTTAAAAAAATACATAAAAAGATTAAATATTTTACAAACATATATTATAATTATGCCTTAGTACTGCTATACATGTTTACTGAATATTACTTGTATAATACTTCTTTCTATTTTACATAAAATAATAAATCCAATAGATAAATTGTAAATTTCATGGTTTTGTAAATAAAAATTTTTTTAGAAATGAATACATATTTTTTTAATATTACATTTATTATATTCGTTGGTATGGGGCTTAAACCATTGTATTTCTTGGGACTCCAGGGGCTTACATATTTAATTTAAAAATATATCTGATATGACAAAATAATATCAAAATGTAGTATAAAGTATCAATAGGAACTAAAAACCCTTTCTTTCTTTGAAGCAACCAGTTTCACTAATGGATTAAAAAAAAATCATTTATATTATAGATTTTTTGGGCCGTGACGCACCCGGGTATCCCCTAAGCACCCTTCTAAATTTTTATCACATTCTGATCAGCTGTTTCGGAACACATAGAGGACAAACATACAAAATATTACTTTTATTTATATAGATGGACGACGATATAAATATGTTTACAATTTTTAATAGAAATTAATCATATTTGAATAATCTGGGGGATTTTGGCAACAGTATATAAGCTCTTTATAAATTATACATTTCTTTAAATATATAACTTACTACTTTAATTTACCATATTAGATTTTTTATCATTTCAATGTAAGAATGAAATATTTCAGATGATTAATTAAACTAGTGGTCGCCCAGTGGTCGAAATTCGACCATAGTTAATTGATTTTTTAAAGTTTGAACTTTATTAGGGTTCTTTTGTCAAAGGGTATATATCATTCTATAATCACAGGTTTCATCATGGCTACTCAGTAATTTGCCATTTGCCAATCTTTAATTATATAAACATTAAAAAAAATGTATGTGTAAATGAAAATTGAAAGTAATTATAAATTTGAAACAAAAACCACATGGTAAAGCTTCAAATTTTAAGCAAACATAACTTTACCAAAATAAAAAAAATTTATCGCAGCCCATGACACAATTTTCAATTAATTTTACATGACACCATGGGTGGGTGGTATTTCTGGGTGATATTGAATTAAATGTAGTCTGTTCATTATGAGAAACAGTGATATGCCCAGTATCATCGTTTGGAAAAGTAATGGATCGACAATACAATCAAATGGTGAATCCAAGACAAAGATGTTTTTAATACTACCATTAGCTTTTGAAAACAAATTCTTTTTATTGCTACATTAGGTTGAATTGGAACATTTTAACCGCGGAGGTCTAAGTCATGGATTACTTTTATGAACAAAATTCTTATTTTGATTATACAAAGTATTATTTAGCTCATATTTTTATTAAATCATCATTTGAAGTGAGTTCACCATAAAAATAATAAACATGACAATAATTGTTATATTTTATAATATCATTGTTGAATGTAGGATGAAAAATGGTAATTAGAACGTAAGAGTTAAAAAATACATATAGTCGAGCATAGCAATCTCCTTTCTTCACAACCTTTTTTGAAATTCGTAATTATTGACGGCTGTCAAAATGTCTTTTTTATTTACATGTGTATATATGTTGTGTAAAATTTGAGTAGTAGTGGGAGTAGTGCATATTTTAATTAATTTAATGTACTTCTAATGCATTTTATATAAAATATACAGCTTTCTGCACTTCTCCGCCATATAAACTTTAACTATGCCAAATTTCAAGTTCACCCGTTGACGGGAAATAGGTTAAAAAGGAGTACATTTTTTTTGCTTCACTTATTAATATATAGATACTTTATCAACGTAGATTGACGTATCGTTCGCTGACAGCTTTATTCACAAGGTCAACTGTTTCAGTTCACTAACATTGTACGCAGCCAACTGTATCTATAAATGAACAGTGGCATTAATTTTATTTACGAAGTATTAAAATATATATACGTATGTAGTATCTATTAAGTATATGAAATTTAAAAATAGATGAATTAATGCAAATACAAAGTATTAGAATTACTGTATTGATCATAAATAAATCAATAAATAGTCAAAACAAAATTGTTGTCCACGTATTCCTGGGTATGTATTTAGTTCTCCTAAACTATGAAATAGATTTTCATACAATTTAGTGAATCTTTTTGTTTTAAGGTTAACAAGAATTAGAGAGCAAAGTCAGCGTAAAGTAATCAATTCGTAAACAAATTTGTTAGGCATTTTCACTGCTACCTTTTCTTTAACCCTGGGGTACGCCAAAGCAATATACTACCAAACTGTATACATTAAAAATGTTTGCAAAACGAGCGTGACGACAAACGTATGTCTAACTCTTAAGAATACCACACGATATTCATTTTTATCGTTTACATATCCTTAAAAAATAATACATCATTTGCGTAACAAATTACAGCAAGGTAACGTTAATGTATAGACCATTAAATATTTTAGTCAAACTGAGCAGTTATTAGAAATTTAATTAACTTTTTATGGTAAATCATGTCATTAAATATCTTAGGAGTTTGTATTTTTTTTAATGTCAGGCAAACGATTCGGTGGGTCACCTGATGTTAAATGATCACCACCGTCCATAGACACTAGCAAAATCAGAAGAGTGGTAAGTGCGTTGCCAGCCTGTGTTTAGAGAGAGGGGTAGAGAGCTCGGGGAGGAGAGGAAAGGGAAGTGGGTCTCCGACATTCTCACTGACCGAAAGAAACGCAACAATGAAAGCACTGTTACTTTACGTCGGTTTCGTTACTGTGAGAGGGCGGTGCTTCCCCGGACGAGCCGACCCATTCGTGCTGAAAACAATAATAGCTTCAGCTTGGCTCTACCACCTACAAATATATATTGAAATTACGCGCAAATAGATAACAAAATATGTGACTATACAAAGCTTTTTCAACTAATCAACTGTTAATATCAATGTGTAAAAAAAACTGAATCAAAATGAAGGCGGAAATTATAAATGCATATTGGATTTTGAATAACGTAAACACAAACAAATTAATACATCAGAAATATACATCCTGTTCTTACGAACTT
>JACEII010000046.1:1889590-1934590 GCA_014332785.1 Antheraea mylitta
ATTTTATTAACACTGACTATTTTCTTTATTTTTTTATATCATAGGAGGCAAGCAAATAGGTCGGTTACCTTGTATTAAGTGATTACCACCGTCCATGGCCTGCACCACCAGCAACACAAAAGGAGTCGGAAGCGCGTTGCTAGCCTGTCTTTAGGGCAAGGGGGATAGGGGGAAGGGGGAGGGAGGGAAGGGAGAAAAAAAGGTGGGCCTCCAGCACTCTCACTGACAGAACGAAACGCAACAATACAAGCATTGTTATTTCACGTTAGTTGTCTGTGGGTCGGTTGGTAGTAAGTACCCCGAGCGAGTCGACCCATTAATGCTGAAACCGGTTATAGCTTCAGTGTGGCTCTACCACCTACCATTTATTATATTAGCTTCATTTTAATTCTATTGGTATGTGCTTGGTGTATAGGCCATTCAGAATGCCCACGCCCGCGTAACTACAGATCACGCCGCCGTGGTCTGGGGGTAAATTACGCTCCCGCACACCAGCTTAGGCACCCCTCGGCAGCGGCTCAAGCCTAGGTCCGTTCCCTCGGAGCCCTTGAGTGCGCTGCTCGCGCGATACAGTGACACAAAATGTTACATCACTGCAACAACAGTACACATATCACCCCCACGCACGTGCACGCATACACGCCTACACATGAAAGTGGAAGGGTTTTGTTTCTTTCCCTTATCGAACTGATATAGTTTGGAAAATTATCCGATACGAAATATATATAGGAGTTGTTGAGGTATGTATGCTTGGTACACATATATGCTCCAACAACTCATATATGTATGAATAGTTAGCCTAGGCCAGCTCAAATAGGTCGCGAATTGCACGTGTCGGGCAGCAGCCCAGGCCGAGGTGTGCCGTGCACCCTTGAGCTAGTTGCCGAAATAAAATCGGCCGAGTGCCGCAAGCGCTCGCCTTAGTAGTCTGGTGAAGCTGTTAAGACCTTGCTGGGTCAATAGCGTAGTCAGTTCTAAAAAAAAACCATTCAGAATAAAAGAAAAACCATTATATTTTCTACTAGCTTTTGCCCGCAACTTCGTCCGCGTGGAATAAATACTTTTTTGGTTAACGCTAATTTTAACTCTCGATTTCGTTTACATCAAAGGTAAATATATGTTTACGGTACGTTAAACGTTAACCCCGATTTTGAAACATTCATCATTGTTGCTCCGCTCGTATTAGTTTTAGCGTGATGATATAGAGCCCTTTGATAAATGATCTATCTAACACTAAAATAATTTTTCAAATCGGACTAGTACTTCCTGAGATTAGCGCATTTATAATATTAGTATATATTATTTGATGTGTAAACCATTATCAATAACTGTATGTTTAGTTTTTTCTTTTATTTTTCGAAATGACTACTGTATTGAACTAGCAAGGTTTTAACACCTTCAGCAGACTACTAAGGCGAGCGCTTAAGGTGCTCAGCGCTCAGTCAATTTTATTTTGACAACTCGCTCAAGGGTGCACGGCACACCTCGGCTTGGGCTGTTGCCTAATTCGGCGGACAAAGGAGACGGCCGGTGTGTACCCGGCTGTCTCCTTACAAGACGAGACCTGGCGGCGGCGCTTTTTCTGCTGGGCTAACCGCTGGGGCGGCACGATGAAGTCTATAGAGATCTCGTGCCGCCCCAACTATAACGGAAGATGTACACCGTGGGGTTTTAGCCCGTGCGAGTCGGACATAACCCACCCTCTTCCCCGGGAGGGTGGGTATCCATAAGGGATATCCCCACGTTAAAAAAAAAGATGGACTGTTGCCTAATTAATACAATTCATGGCCTAACTGATCTAGCCTAAGCTAAGCTACATATTCATACTTATACGAGTTATTGAAACATATATGTGCACCAAGCATACCTCAGCAACTCTTGTATTTATTTTGTGTCGGATAAAGTATGTTTAGTATTACAAAGAAAGATAAAATAAATAAAGGGCATTTCTAAACATTTGATAAATTTAAGGTCTGTTGAATTTTGCACGAAGCTTATCACAAGCGAACTCTTTAATAATACAATATTTATCTATTTCGAAACTCCTCCGATGAAAAGGATCGTAATTCATTGTGTATTCAATTTACTCGAGCAAATTTTAAACTCGAGCTCTGTGTTATTTGAAATTAAATTCATTATAATTTCCGAATTGTTTAGATATTTTAGTAGGTATAGTAATCCTAGTAGACCGTGGATAATGAATCATTAGTCCTAAACTAATATTAACCCCATTTGTTCAAATAAAGACTTTTAGGGCGTACCTATTATCAACGGGGTGACATATAAAATAAATTACTTGAGCTCCTGTTTCGTCTAAGCAAATGTTCTTTCATTTTCTAATGGATCGGCACTAAGGGAATATTTGCTAGCAAATTTTGCCAGACGAAGATATTTGTCGATATAACAAAGAGAAAGGCTTATAAACCGAGTACTTCTGGAGATGTATTATTATGAAGAAATTGGATCTCGTTAAATATATTTGTTTAACAATTCACACAATAAAGTTTATTTTAGATATAAAATATGATATTAATACTTGTTTGTATTTCGTAAATGTTTCTATTACTGCAAACATTTGTTATTTTTTACATGACGGTATCGTTCAATGTTTATTGATAACCTTTTGATTCTATACCATCGTATCTATATATATAATAAGAATGTAAATCTAACGCGTCTGTACTTCTCAGATTTCTATTTAAAAAAATTATCGGAGTTACATTTAAATAATTTTTAGATATGTCTATCTGCCCGTTTTTGAAGCTATAAAATTCTTTTGGCACGTTAAGTAAAAATTATGAGAGTATATTTTTATGATGTGCGCCCACTGTCACGAAAAACCGGCACCATGAAGTGAGCTATAGTCAACATTTCGTTTCTTTGTATTTGTTGTTTGTATTTCTTTGTATTAAAACTTTCAATATATTCAATTCCCTTTTTTGTATTGTTAGTGTCGTTTTTTCTACAAACATAGACTAAGGCGAAGGATATTTTTTTTTAAAGATTTTTATCTTGTTAAGCCAACGTAGTATTACTTCTAACGCGTGTACATAATATACGCACACATACTTTTTTTTGACAAGACATCACTATTAAAGTACTACGTCCTTGTTAAGCCCTCTCATGAAAATTATAAAGCATATTTTTGAGTAACATTTAGTCTTTATTTCATTGGTTGGGTTTATAAAAAGTTATTGTAATTTTAATGGCAATGCGACTTAAGTGCGAAAGAAAACTAAATAGTAATTAGACTTAATACATTCAGATGACCGTATTAGTCACTGTTTTGTATATCTGGTTCTATACTAACGACGTCACCGCCACAGCTAGTGTATAATATATTATTTTAAAGAAATCCCGCCCGCAATACTAAGTTATAATAAAAACATGGGGCTTATTCAATGGTCGCAAAAATAGATTATATTTTTATTGAACTTTGTTGTCGTCATATCTCCGTAAAGCCTAAGGGGAAAGGGCCTCCCTTGACAATGTTATCGGCACGCGGCAAAAATACTGGATAACAAACAAAGAGAAAATAAAGTTAACAACGTTATTTCTGTGTCGCTTTTTGAAATAAGTTGTAAAGGGTGGCCACCTTTGACTTTCACTTTTCATACAATTAGATTTGTTGAATATTTACTCGTGCTATCACAATACTATCTGCTTAATCCGAAAAACAAAATAGACGATTTTTCATATAAATATATAAAAAAATGTCATAGGAAGATTTACGTAATACAACAGAAAAACAACATTCAGCCGTTCTTGTTGAAAATGGAGAAAATTCATATAATATTCGGTTTGCTGTAACTCAAGAATGTATTAAAACACGCGCTGTATATGAAGCTTTAATTTAGTATACAGAATGAACAAAGTAAATCATAGGTGGTAGAGCCACGCTGAAAGCTATTATAGTATAAGCATGAATGGATCAGCTCGTCCGGGGTAGTACCATCCGACCCACAGAAACACCGACGTGAAATAACTGTGCTTGCTTGCATTGTTGCGTTTCGTTCGGTCAGTGAGAGCGCCGGAGGACCACCTCCCCTCAGCCTCCCTCCACCTCCTTCCCCTTGCTCCTTCCCCCGAAAAACAGACTGGCAACACACTTGCGACTCCCCTGGTGTTCAAATGTCTATGGACGGCAGTGATCATTTAACATCAGGTGACGCGCTTGTTCCTTTGCCACCTAAGACATAAAAAAAATAATAAAAATATTTTATCTCATTCATTAAAATTGGTAGTAGATCCAAATAATGCATCTGGGATTTATAGATACTCAATTTTTCCGTAAACTCCTACCGGTTTTGAAAGAATAATAATATTAAAAGTATTAAAATATGAAAAAAGTATCCATAGGTTGTATGTAGAAAAAGATAAATGATTAAATCTAATGGATGCGCTCCTCAGTTTAAATTTAAAAATTTAAGGCGCTGAGACTGTTTTCGTATCTCGGAGCTTATAAGAAGCTTTTAGTTAAATTAGTAGCTTCGCATATAAACAGTATGAAGTGTTCTATAAAATAGTTTTATGTTTCTGTAAGCAGGTTAATATTTATTAAACAATTTAAAATATCTTGTGAATACTCACAACATATATTGCATGGTGATTTTTTCAATTTCGAGATACACAGTGTATTTAAAACACTACTCATAACAGGACATTTATGCGTCCTGCGTTCCAAAGTAGATCCGGTGATATATTGTTCATATTTCATTTGATGTATTATAGTATTATAGTTACTACTAGGCACAATAATGTCACTCTTCCGTGCTGTTAAAAAAATGATTATAAATAAAAATCAATTACCGAACATATACAAACGCATGACTTAAGGAACAGCTGCAACTAGTTGGCTAATTCTTGTTTTTTGTCTGTGTAATTGTCAGGATAAGGTTTAAAGGAGAAAAAATATTTTAAAAATTCTACGTGAAAGAGGAAAATTTCGGTCAACCATTCTCCATAGTAAAAAATGTGTGTGATAGTAAATATTCGCATAATTGAGAGCTTTATGCTGAGTTGTCCAATTGTCGTTTAATTTTCTTACATGATTGTACAGTAAATGAAAGATTAGGTGTTATTTTCTTCGTTAGTTTCATGCGAAGCCGGGACCAGTAGCTAGTATAATAAGAAATTTATATTATTATTTTTTTTATATCATAGGGGACAAACGAGCAGGCGAGTCACCTGATGTTAAGTTTTTTTTTTCTCGAAATGACTACGCTATTGCCCAGGGGAGTCGCAATTGCGTTGCCAGTCTATGTTTGGGGGAAGGGATATGGGTGAGGGAAAGGAGAACCTAGGAGAAGGGAGGTGGGCCTCCGGCGCTCTCACTGACCGAACGAAACGCAACAATGCAATTACTTCACGTCGGTTTTCTATGAGAGGGTGGTAATACCCCGGGCGAGTCAACCCAATCATTCTGAAACCAGTAATAGCTTCAGCGTGGCTCTACCACGTACCAATATAATATTATAACCGTATTTAGGTAACAACACAACAATTTAATACTTAGCCGATAGTAAAAATATTATACTGAAAATGTTTCCTTATTTCTCGTATTCATAGAACTGGTGTAAAAATGTAACAGTGTCAAAGCGACATTCAACTCTGTTTAACTGTAAACGCCGGAGGGTTGGTTGGCCATCTAAGGAAACTTTTCCGGGACGATAACATTTTCATATCCATTTCGGGAAGTGCGTTTGTTTAATGTGTTTACGTTATTATTCTAATCGGAACATGGTACGTATTTTGAAGCTTCACTTTTATAATCTTTAAAATAAGGTTCAAAATAAAACAGTTTTTTGTTAGATTTATGATGATAAATGAGTATTTTTGTTTTCATAATAACCTCTTTTATTTAAAATGGGGACTAATAATCAACAAGGGTGCTTAAGAAAGTTCTAAATCAAGATGGGACTGTAAAGAAACAGTAATACCTTATGTTTAGTTAATTCCAATGTATTTAGAATATTTTTTACAGCCAAACATCTTAAAAGACACTCAAAATTTTTTGCTCTCATCCCTACAAGACACAATCAAAACGCCTTTATTTTTTTCACACTGGTGGTTGATTCTGCTAAAATATGTAATTCAAAAGTTAAATAGATACTTCAAATTAAAATAAAAAGTCTAGAGTTATTTTTTCTATAATTGCTATATGACAATTATATTATGAATTACCAGCTATCATTGAAAAATGTATTGAAATTTTGCATACACATTATCAGAGGTATAGAAAAGTTTTCATCCAGAAAAATATACGGTTCTCGAAGAATTGGTCCAATATATATTAACGCACGCGAAGCCACGGGCAGAAACTAGTTACGTATAGTATAACAATTATTTAATTTGACAACAAATTACTGTATCATATTTATTTGCTAAATTATCTATCAACTTTTAATGAAATTTTTTGTGCAATGAGAAAAAGTTCCCAAAGATTCATTTAATCGAGATCTAACGAGTAAAGGATGATAATCTGAGTATCCACAGTCATAATGTACTGAGCTAATCCGACTTCGTTCTGCACTGAGCTAACATCTACTTATGCTTATTTTTCCTAGCTCTTATTTCATTTTGAATTCATCCACTTCAGCTTGCTTATTATAATAAGTAAAGTTAGAAGCGTTTGTATAATGGAGTCTAGCACTTCGTTTTACGTAACTGTGTACTTGATTCATTGATTTTAGCAGATTGCGTCATTCAACAAAGATAGTCTTGAGACATAGAACTTTGCACTTCCAAAGTTTGGGAATGTATTATCACGCTTATCCACACATTTATGATGAAAGCTGACGGGATTAATTAGTGAAGAGTAACTGTGTCATAGAATATTTGTTTATTATATTGGATGTGACGTGTAAAACTGTTATAATATGTTTGATTAATCTAAATGATAAGACTAAAGTATTCTTAACACGTTGACTGCATTGAGACTTTTCACGAAACTGACCTGGAGAGTCATTTTGATTTAGTTATATTATATGTTACTAAAAATGGTAATTATAGTAAATAGTAATAATGAAAAAAGTAAAAAAGATGTTGTTTTTAGAAGAAAAACATGCTACGAATTATCTCGTAGCTGTATTTGAAATTTAGTATTATATTTGAAACAGGAACAAACAAGTTCATGGCAGGCAAACCTGTTTTTTTTAAAGCCATCGATTTATATTTAAACTAATATAGTATATTACGACTTTGCCCATACCTGTACAAATATGGCAACTAAAGAAAGGACGAGATAGCTTATGGTGGGCATCCAGGGCAAAGTCACAAACTGTGAGTTGTCCCGTAATTGGCAGGCAACGTTTTTTATTTCTTATCCGTTACCACAAAAGTAAATGTAAATAAATGTAACAAAAATATATAACATTCTAACCAAAAAATAGAATGAAAAGTGATGTAAATAATATTTATAGAAATATTATTGTAATACATTCTAGATGTCATCATTTTGACATTAAATAATACATTGAGTTTATCAAACTAGCTCGGAGGGGTGGGAAAAGCTGAGGCTCGGTGAAACGTTGAAATTTTGACAAATTACACTCGAGGATTATTGTGCGGGAATATGAAGAAAAGCACGAAAACCACGCGTTCCCGCAAATTACTGACTCGTGACAAATGTCTTAGTAGATGACCTACAATTTATTCGGCCTCCAGTTTAGTTAATGCCAACAGCCCGAAACATAATAATATTTGTAGGGAAATGACATGTTCATTGTAATTGGAACGTTCTTGAAGTTATTTATGCGCCATTTGGGAATTTCTTATGTCTTACATCTGAAATTATATGAACATATTACTCGCAGTGAATGTTAATATAGGAAGTAAATTACGAATTAGTTTTCGGTCGGTTTATTTTGATCAGTCTGAGACTGTTGTGATTCAAGGAATGCTCTAGAAAAATGAGAACTGAGTATTTAAGCTTGGACACTGATATGTGCAGGTATAGACTGATTTGTAACCTTACTGTGATAATGAACTAACGTTATAGAGGGCGCTCGTAACAACATGATAATTTAAAAGTAAACTTTATTGTTACATTACCAAAAGGTTATATATAAATTAAATATATGTATACATTTGTCACTTTTAAGGTATTAAAATGTTTTAAACATTCTTTATATAAATCATTACTGCACCATGTTGAAACATCATCTTCCAAAAAATCGCATGGCAAATCGAATTTGCTGAACAACTCTACAGAATTTTTGGAGACAAAGTCACTCAAATCGTTTTGCAATAAAAATTCTAGATTTTTTTTTTATATGAAAGGAGGCAAACGAACTGTTGGGTCACGTGATGTTAAGTGATCACCACCGTCCATAGACACTAGCGACATCAGTGACGTCGCAAGTGCGTTGCCAGCCTGTATATGGGAGAATGGGGAGGGGAAGGAAAGGGAAAGAAGGAAAGAGGAAGGGAGGTGGGCCTCCGGCTCTCTCACTGACCGAACGAAACACAACAATGTAAGCACTGTTATTTCACGTCGGCTTTCTGTGATTTTTGTAGATTATTATTTAAATTTAATTAAAGCAGGAAGTAAAGATTAACAGTTTTCAAAAGTTTAATTTATATTTTGTAAAATGTTTTGGTTTCAATTTTTCTAAAAACATAATATTCTGCCAAATCAGTCAATAAAACAGCTGAATTGAGGGTAAGTTAAGCTTTGATCTTGAATAACTTTTGACTGAGTTGATTGGTCAAAAATTAACTTCAGACCTTTTTTGTAGAGCGTTAAATTACCTACAAAAATGATGAATGGGTATTGCAATACCATATATCGTTCATTAGTTATAAAAATCAAAAGAAAAAAAAAACTTTTTTCCTGTGTTATTCTTATGGGACATCGAAAAGTGCGATGCGGACAACCTAAATATTAATATTAAGGGCTTATATTTTCAGAGGCCTATTTTGGTATTAAAATGAAACTTTTGAGCGTGGTTCCGAGGAAAAATTTTTTTTTGAAACGCCTTCCTATGCATATAATAAAAACGTAAATCTAACTTGTCTGTACTTTTTCGATTTTCGCGAAAAAAATTGTTACAGGTGTCTAAATAAATAATAGAATATATTTTAATCATTTTTAGAACTGCCTATCTGTTTGTATGACCACGCATCTCTACTAAAGTACTGACTGAGTTCACAATAAAGCCACAACAAGGAAATCGTAAAACATATCCTCAGGAGTAGCTTAGTTTTCATTAGAATTGGTCCACTCTATCAAAAGTTGTTATAACTTGAATAACGACTGGAGTTAAGTACGAGAGAAGAGTATTAAGTAGTCCGGTGAAGCTGTTAAGACCTTGCTGGGTCAATAGCGTAGACATCTCGAAAAAAAAAATATCTTCGAGTATACTAGCAATACTAATATTATAAAGCTGGAGAGTTTGTTTGTGTATGAGGTTGAACACGTTAATCTCAGGCACTATTGGTTCGATTTAATAAATTCTTTCAGTTATATATCATTACGCTAAGACCAATAGGAGCAGAGCACCGATTAAGGATGTTTCGAAATAGCTTTTTTTTCTTCTGAGAGCTTTCGCTGTGTGTTTGCGTCAGTTTAAAGTAACTATTCCACGCGGACAAAGTCGCAGGCAGAAGCTAGTATGATATAAAAATCGAACGTAAATCTATTACATCTTCGGGCAGTAATTTTAGAACAACGTGGATAGACAGATCTTCCAATGAAAGTAAATAAGAAATATTTAAACTTACACGCGTTAGAAACGTTTTAATAAGTACACTTTTTCATTATTATTATTTTTTTTTTTTGAGGATTAAAATCCAAATATTTTGGACTTAATTACAAAATATTCTATTGAATTACATTCTTAAGTAACATTAATTAAACATGTATTAATTTATGAACCATGCTGTATAATGCGTTATAGAATCACATATACTGTGCTATGATCCCATCTTGACAATTTGCTAGACTAGAAACTCAAACTTACAGTAAGATTAGAGCTGACAGTCTGCGACAATGCGTCTAAGCCTTAGCTTTGAGCTATAATCGATTCGGCTGTCCAATTAAGAAGTATAACTTTGACACTAGAAAGAAACGAATATATTGAATGTATGTGTTTAGATAGAACATATTATAAATTTATTTTTATTAGTTACTAGCCTCTGCCCGCGATTTCGTTCGTGTGTAATAGATACACTAACACGCAGCAGTTCTCAAAAGAAAAATACATCCCGATTTTGGAACATTTATCATCTGTGCTCCGTTCTTAGCGTGATGATATATAGCCTAAAACCATTTTCAATAATAGATACACTAACACGCAGCAGTTCTCAAAAGAAAAATACATCCCGATTTTGGAACATTTATCATCTGTGCTCCGTTTTTAGCGTGATGATATATAGCCTAAAACCATTCTCAACGAATGAGCAGACGGTTCCGTCGTCACCGCGTTCGAGGTCGTCCACGAGCACCGCTGCTCCGACTTACGCGACGATGCGCAAGTCAAGCGCCGCCTCGTCCGCTCCGCCTCTTGCGTCGAGCCGACGATCCACAAAAGGTTCTTTTCAGAGCCACCCAGACCTCTACCCAATGACTCAAGCTAAGCCCGCTGAATCTGCCGCCTCAAGAACCAGAACCACCCTAGCAACGACTATCGGACTCCGCACTACAGTGTCCGCCCCTCGCCAGTCGACCTCGCGCGCGAGTCTGCAGCTGCCTTCCGGGAGGTCTCCTACGACGGAGGCGTACGAGGGTGATATCCTCACCCTCGCCCAGCTAATTTTAGCTAGGACCCTGTCGGAGGAGATGGCTCGGTGGATGGCGGTGTTCCTGCGCATACAGGAAGCCGCATTCGAGGGCCGTACGCCCACCGCGGAAGACGCGGCAGCGCTCGCACGCGCCGCCAGCGGAACGCTCGTGTTACCCGCGATCCCGGACGCACCGTCTAGTCCACACGGTCGAGCGCTGCGTCGCAAGCGGATCGAACCCGAGGCAGGGCCCACCGTGGACCGCGCGACATCGCCAGCCTCACTATCAGACGCCCCGCCAAGAAACAAGAAAACCTGCCCAGAGAAACCCGCGCAGCTACAACCGCCGCGCGCCTCTACATCCGACACCCCAGCGAAGCAGGTGCGCGCACCCGTACCCGCCCCCGCTCCGCTGCGAAGGGTTGCCCGCGAGCAATCCTCGTATGCGTCGATCGCGGCGCCACCTGCGCGCGATCCGCAACCGTTACCGGATCTAAGCCTACGGAACCGAGCCACCGAGCGACAGTGCTGCCACCGCGTCCTCGGTTATTACCTCGTCCCCCGCCTCACCAGACGCAGCGGGTTCGCGTTATCCGCCGATCGTGGTCGAGCGCAGCTCCCACAACTGGAGGAGAAGTTGGGACGCGGTCCCAACGTCCGCGTCTACGGGGAAGGGGTCCGCTTCATGCCACAAGACACAGAAGAGTACCGAATCACAATTGATTTCCTACAAAAGCAGGAGGGGTTGGAGTGGTTCACCTACTCACCCCATGCCCTACAAGGACTCAAGATCGCCATTCGCGGACTTCCCTGCGGTACAGATCCGCAAATCATATTAGACGCACTCAGTAAGAAAGGCTTTAAGCCACAACACGCACACCAGATCAATGGACGTCGAGGCAGACCCGGGTGCATCTTCTTCGTCATCCTTAAGCGCACGCCCGGGTTGATTCCCGTGATTTATGAAATCTCGGAGATACAGAGCATGCCAATTCAAATGGAAGCCTGGAGGGGGGAGCGCGGCTTGCGCAGTATTTCCGCTGCCAACAGTTCCGGCACTCCTTGTTACAATGCCACAGAAAGATTGCCCGCGTCCGGTGCGGTGGGCCACACTCCGCCCGGCAATGTGAACGCCCTAAAGACGAGCCGGCGACCTGCGCCAACAGCGGGGGCGCTCACTCAGCTAACAATAGAAGATGCTGCCCCGTATTCAAACGGGAGTTGAGAAGTCACCGAGCCGGAACCGTATCCCGGATAACCAGATTCGGACGATCCAGGCCGGCAGCCGAGATGACGCTGGAGAATGCGGGGGCGTCATTGATGGCCCCGCCAACGATCCCTCGTCTAGAGGAGTAACTAGGAGAAGGCCTAGAACCTAGACCTCAAACAACAGGACAACCACACGCACCACACTATGCCCAGTACACGCACCGGCGACTGAACCATCCCATTGAGGAGGATAGGAACGACAGACCGGACGACAGAAAATCCACAGGGGCAAGCCATTTAAAGACGGCTCCATCTCCGCAAAATTAGACCCCTCCGTCCCTACGGAAGGCGAGTGATGCTTCAGCCAGAGGGGTTTCCCTGATGCTGATTCTCCGCAAAAAAAAAACGAATGAGCTATATAACACTGAAAGAATTATTCAAATCGGACCAGTAGTTCCTGAGGGTACCCCCTACAACGTCACAAACTCACAAACTTTACCTCTTTATAATATTAGTATAGAAAAATAACTTAATACTTACACGATAAATTATACCACAGCTAATTACGTCGAGAAAGATCGAGTTTAGCCAAATTCGTGTAATCGCACTGTATATAAAGGGGCAACTTTGTGTAGGCTTATAATGAACGTATGAGATAAGCAAACAAATTATTAATCTCATCCTCGTGACTTGAGAACTTTGTAAACAGTTAATATTTTAGTATTAAAATTGATATATGTATATTACTCACATTACCTTATTAAAACACTATTGATATAGGTAGAAATTACTATTTTTTTATATTATTTATCTATAGCCTTGTGAACTTCACATTGAATCATTTGAAGTAGGCCTGAAGGTTGGATTTTTTTTGGAAAAATAACGCATATCCTAATCCTTTGCATTTGAAAAAAAGATTTGCAAGTAAAAATAATTATATTTATGTTTTGCTTTTAGAATATGGTAACAATTTGGTTTGCTTTGAAAGTTTGGTAAACGCTTTTTAAATATTAGACTACAAGTTTAGATTCAAATAACTTATTAATTCAGGTTGTATTATATATATCGGACACACTCAGTAATGGACGTAGTCCGGTGAAGCTGTAAAGGGCTTGCAAGGCCAAGAGCGTAGTCAGTTTAAAAAAAAATAGTAATGGAGGTTACGGATATAGAGAGTAAATAATAAATATTTTCGGAAGATCTCAAATAAAGTATTTTATTATTTTATATTTATGCAAAAGCATAAAGTACCTATATTTATAAAAAATAAAGAGGACACAAAGTATTGTTGACAACTCTGTCTGAATGCACGCACTGTATGTACACAATGGTGTTTAATTTCATCTTTAAAGAGATATGTTTGTTACACAATAGCCATATACAGCTGAACATATATAGTATTTTACAATGTAAGTATACAATAAAAACATATTACATATTCATTTAAATTAAATAAAACAATACTGGCAAGTCAATTTGTAATTATGTCTGTACATGTAATTATGCTCCTACATTTTATTTATTTATATTTATCTCTTTATATATCCAGACTAACTTCTTTTTGCCTGTGACTTCATTCACTTGGAATAGTTATTTTTAGCGAACGCTTGAAGGTAGCGGAAGCTCTAAAAAAACGATCTTGAATCTTCATTGGTGCTCTGCTCTTATTGATCTTAGCGTAATAACACATAATATAATAACACATATATATATAGCCTATAGCGTCCCTCGACAAATAAACTATCTAATACTGAAAAAAAAAATTTTCAAATCGGACCCGTAGTTTCTGAGATTAGCGCGTTTAAGCAAACTCTTCAGCTTTGTAAGTGATGGGTCTTGGGAGAAATAAAGTACGATTGCAGGTATATAAACTGATTTAATATGAAAGACAATGACATAGTGTGAAGTAGTGAACAATAAGTGACATCTTCATAGAATGGTAAAACGACCAAATTAAAAACTGGCGCCAACTGACATCACAATAACATTTGACAGTAATGACATACTGAATTGGACTTGTTTGGTCTATACTATTCTAACATTAAGCATAGATTTAATTACATATCAAGATTTAGATCGAATATGATTTTATTTATTAAGTACGCATTTCCACAGTTTATAAGTTACTATGTATTGCTCAGGGTTTCGCTCGCGATACTGTAATTTAACCTAATCTTCGGGAATAGTGTATTTTTAATTGAAAGGTATCTTTTGTCTCCTTTCTGTACTCTCCTGACAACGCGTATGCAAAATTTTTAGACTGAGTAGTTAAGGTGCGATTTGTAAAACACAAACAAAGATAATTATATTATCATTTACAATATTAGAAAGGATAAGGAATAGCTATAATATTTATAAACAGTTTACAAAATGTATTTTTATCAATATATCAATTAAATTAAATTTTATATATAGACAGTGGGTAATGATATATATTTCTGATAATTATAGGCTATCAACTTGATCACTAATACTTTTAGAAAACATAAAAAATTAATAAATAATTACTCGGTAACAAATTCGAACAGAGCAGCCGCGAGCGTAGAGCTAGCTTTCATTAAAATGTTTGTTTATATATATTTTATCACTCCTTGAATTCGCAGTACCGACCTGTTTTTAGGTAATATATTCGTGACCGTATCAAATAAATAATAATTAGGTATTAGAATAACTTCGTGTGATAATTTCATTACAAAATTCAATTAAAGGATAATATTATCGTACTGGAATATTAAAAAAAAACATATTGCAATATGAGTAAGTGCAGATAAAATATCAAAAGCATTCTGGAAGTGAAAACTCCTGTAGTCACGTTGAGCGATTTTAGGTTGGGTTCGCGTCACTGATTGTGTTGTATGGTCATACATGCTCGGGATATGCGCTTGCGCCAGACTAGCAACGAGTAGAAGCCTGTCCAGCCCATCACTTGTATGATTAATCAATAAATTGTTTGAAAACGTGTATAAATATTGCTCAGAGATGTTAATAATTTTTAAAAGTGGTAGAGCCACGTTGATGCTATTATTGGCTTCAGTATTAATGAGTCGGCTCGCCCGGGGTACTATCGCCCTCTCCCAGAAAACCAACGTGAAGTAAAATTGCTTGCATTGTTGCGTTTCGTTCAGTCGGAGAGAGCGCCGGAGGCCCACCTCCCCTCACCTGCCCCCTCTCATTTTCTCTCTCCCCAACAAAGGCTGGCAACGCACTTGTGACTATCCCAGTGTTGCAAGTGTCTATGGACGGTGGTAATCATTTAATAGCAGGTGACCCACTTGTTCGTTTGCCTCCTATGATGTAAAAAAAACATAATTTTACAAATTATGAACTTGAAATAATTCAGATTATAATTGATTTTAAAGTTCAAAAAAGAGCACAGTTATTCAATTGTTTTTCAATCTGTAAGCAAAAGCTGGTATTAACTACTATATTGACCTTATTCCCTTATACATTTGACATTTCATATTGATCTATGAACAAGGAAGTAAATATAGTCAATTTCATTAAGCTCGTATACTGCTGAACGAATTTCTCAATTTATTTTGTTGTGTTATAAAAATAGGGATTTACTATATTATCATCTAAAAACAACGAGACGCGTTACACATCCCGATGGGAGATAAATATTTTATGTCATAATTCATCTGTCCCATAAAAAGGGTGAGCGCAAACACCCCAGTGACTCGAAATGATTTCGCTACGTTCGCGCGGAACGAGATGGTTATATTCGCGTCAATGCGATGAGAATGTTGATTTTTCTTTTAATCCAGTAAATAACATTTCACGTATGATGCTTTGTATTTCGTGGAATGTAAGACGTTTCAATTTAATACATGGTTGAGCAATCTATGTATATTTTTAATACCGATATGTAGTTTCCTTTTTTCAATTAAGTGTTTTATTTATAAGTACTTTAAGTATATATCCACATTAGTATTATAAAAACGGAAGTAACTCTTGTCTGTTTGTAAACCTATTCACGTCTACATTGCTAAATCGATTGTAATAATATTTGACCTAGAAGTAGCCTAGGATTTGAAAGAGGAATTAAGCTGCTTTTTGTCCTGAATATTCCACGAACATACAAACGAAACCACGGGAAAATGCTATAAACTGTACGTTTAAATAATGTGTTGACACTGGTTGTTATTTGGTGAAATGATTTAATAGTTAAGCGGGGTGCTTTCTGGTATTCGCTAAAATCCACAAGGCCGCTAAGATAGGGAAAAAAACGGGACTCACCTTTGGGCTGGTTTTCACGGTCGTAGGAGGCCCCAGAGATGCGCGCGGTGGCCACTGAGTGCGGACTAACAGCCGCTCCGGTGAGGGGTTGGAGGCAGGAAATAGGGCACTTGACGGATTTAGACAAGGACGGATAATACCGTTGTGCATTGCAACGTCTCTTACCATTTTAGCCTAAACATAATGTCTTATCTTGATTAATATATGCCTACATGATTTACAAATTACATTGAGCGCCTAGTACGTTCAAAATTTCTATATTAACAACCAGCGGGCACGGCAGACGTTATCCTACCCTGATAACAAAAAAAAAACCCTGCAATTAGACATATGCTGACTTTTTTGTAGGCATTATCAAACGCTAGAAGTTTTCACCAGAAGTCAATCATATATCTCTCATCGTTAAGGCAGAGTACGTAAAAACGTTTTCATTCGACCGTTTCTCTCAGACTTACGTTGCAAATCAGACTACTACAAAAAAAGTCTTTTTTTTTTTTTCTCGATCTGACTACGCTATTGACCTAGCAAGGTCTTAACAGCTTCACCGGACTACTAAGGCGAGCGCTTAAGGCACTCAGCCGATTTTATAATGGCAACCAGCTCAAGGGTGCTCGGCACACCTCGGCTTCGCTGTTGCCCGTTGCATGCAAAAATCGCGACCTAACTTAGCTAACCTAGCTAACTATTCATATATGTTTGTGTTGTTGAAACGTATATGAGTACCAGCATATCCGCCTCAACAACTCCTCCATACATTTTTATCGGAAACTTTGGAGAGTTTTTCAGTTCGATAAGGGAAAAAAAAATTAACAAAAATAACTCTTCCACCAAGATGTGTAGCGTGTAGGCGTGCACGTGTGTGGAGGTGATCGTGTAGTGTTGTAGCAGTGATGTATGGGTGTGTCACCGTATCGCACAAGCAACGCACTCAAGGGCTCCCTACCGAGGGATCGAACCTAGGCTTGAGCCGCTGCCGTGGGAGCCCTAATCGGGTGTGCGGGAGCGAAGTTAACCCCCAGACCGCGGCGGCGCGATCTGTGGTTACGCGGGCGTGGGCGTGAGCACGCTCTGTTTCGAGGGACAGGCTGGTACTGATCGTTCGCTGACGTGATATCGTCGGGAGGGTCGATGAAAATCTGTCGCGGACGTCTTTTATAACGCCCAGCGTTGGGCACGGGTTCTTAATTCGCGGCGGATACCACTAACGGACTGGGATGAATCGCGGCTCGCTCGAAATAGCTATCTGTAAGTGATTTTATATACGCCTAGATAGACGGCATCTCCAGGTCCCTATGGAGATCCGCCTTCCGGACGAACCAAGGAGCACCGGTGATTTTACGCAGAACCCGGGTCTGCAAAACCTGAAGCGTATCTAGATTCTTCGCGTGGGCGAAAACCGGACAACTATACGTCATAACGGGACGAATACAAACTTTATATATTGTGAGCTTATGTCTGAGGGACAGTTTGCTCTTCTGACAGAGTAGATAATGGAGGCGACCCAAGACCATAGCGGCTTTGTCTCGCACTCTCTTAATATGGGGATCGAACGTTAAGAGACGGTCTAAAGTGACGCCGAGATACTTGACCTCGGTGGTCCAAGGTATCTCGGAATCGTATAGCCTTATGGGCTTTAACTTGTTCACGCGATATCTGGGATCGAAGAGTATCGCCGCACTCTTGTCAGGGTTAATACCTATACGCCATCGAAGAAACCAGTCACCGAATACAAAATTACCGAAAACAGAATTACCTAAATTGAATAGCGCCTGCAGATCGGATTTGAGCAATACTTTATTTGGTGGTGGGTACGCGGAGACAAGAATAATATCAGAGTGGCCCGTCATACCAACGCGGCATACTGACACTTCCATATGAGTAAGCGCGGGCGGATCTAAAGGCATGCAATACAATGATCGCCTAAAATAAATTAAAGTGCCATCCCCGCGGGCGACACGGTCGTTTCTAATGATGCAGTAATTCGCGATTCTCGGATTACGCATGCTCGGTTTTAACATCGTTTCCTGGATGAGGAAAACGTCAATCTGTCTATCGCGCAAAAAGTCAGCTACTAGATCGCGCTTTGTCCGAAGGGATCTCGCGTTGAAAAACGAGAGACAAAGACCGCGTGGTTTGATTTTATTAATTCCCGGGAATTTTAAAATTAATATTTAAGAGACTGTGATCGGGCGAGGCGCTGTATGGTGGCTCCGATAGCCGGAAAGCGCGCTAGGGCGGCGATAAGGTATATCCCGTGCTTCTCCTCTACTACGGCGTAGAAGGCGAGAACCTCCTGCATATCGTGCTCTACGAGTAGGTGCTCCATCCATTCGAACTTATCTGAGAAAGATGATGGAGCCCGAGTCGCTTTAGGTGGCGGCGCCAGAGGTCTTGAAGAGGCCTGAAGCTGAGGTCTGGGGGTCCAAGGGGCCATAGGGGCCCGCCCAGGTTGAGCCGCGCGCGGCACAGAGGGTGGCGAGCGCGGTGAGGTCGTGGGTGCGGGCGCTACCGGGGCGCGGGAGGCACCCTGCAGGCCCGGGAAGGCCTCCACGGACATGACAGGTGGAGGCGGAGGGCGGGCGGCGGTTACAGGCGCCCTGGGTACCTGCCTCGCCTGGCGGGGGCGTTGTGTGCGCGGCGCGCGGGGACAACCGCGATAGTTCGCGGGGTGACCCGCGTTGCCGCAGAGCACACAGCTGGGAGGATCGGGAGTGCCAGGAGTGCGCTTGCACTCCTTGGTGGCGTGGTCTCCCAGACACTTGACGCACCTGGGGCGAAGATGACAATTCTTCGCGGAGTGGCCATAACTTTGGCAGTTATGGCACTGCGAAGGAATGTGGGTCTTACGTGGGGTCTCAACGGTGACCCCGTTGAGATCACACACCGAAGTGAGTGTGAAGATGGCCTTGCCCTCCTGCGACCGGTCGAGGAGAACGAGAACCATATTATAAGGGGCGCGAGTGCGTGGGTGGTACATGTGATGTACCTCACGCACCGCGTAGTTTTTCTCCTTAAGGGAGAGGGTGACATCCTCGACCGAGATTTCGGCCGGGACACGGCGAAGCACGACACGCAGAAGGCGCTCGTCCTCTAGAGCGTACGTAAAATACGCGAGTTTGGACTCTGTTAAGAAGCGAATTAACGCGCGGTGGTCATCCGACGTCGGACATTTGACACGAATGCCCGCCGGCGTGCTAAGGGCATTCGTGTAGTTAATATTACGCGCCTTTAATTTGTTAGAAATTAAAGTCCATTGGGACTTGTCCTGTATCGTAACAGGAGGCGGCGGGCGCGGCTTCCTACCTGTGGAACCTTGCGTGAGCGGGACGGAGCTATTCGCGTTCGGCTTACGCGACGGTATGGCCGCGGTCGACGGTACACGAGCGCCACCTATGTTGGCGACTTTTACGGGGCCTATGGAACCCGATTCCGTCGGGCTGGCCGGACGACACCTGTTGTACGAGATGGTCGTATATCCATCCTTGTCTGTCTGCGCTGAAGGCGCGGGAATCGCGGACTCGGTCGCGGTCGCGATCGGCACGGCGGACGCCGTCACGTCTAGCTCCATCTCGGAGCCGGCCTCCGAGTTGGAGCTAGGAATCGAGGCCTCAAGTAGACCTTTGTCGCGCGCGTCTAGAGGAGACTGCGGCGCGAGGGACGCAAAGGAATTCGCGGTCGGAATGTTAAAAAGGCCCTCGGTGGCCTGCGACGCTACGTTGCGGTAAATTGAATTTACAATCTCCTGATCTAAACCGCTCTCGAGGAGATTTTTACGATAATATTCTGCCACAGCTAACGGATCCATCGCGGTGGATCGAAGAGAGGGAGGGGCCGCGAAACAACCTCCCTGCCTTAAGGGCAGGGGGGCACGCCAAACGGTAAGCTACGGGACTATATCGAGTCCGGACCAAGAAAACTGTTTAAAACCAAACAAAGCGAAAACACAAAATAAATAAATGAGTGGGCGAGACAGGGGACCATGTATATGAGTAAAATACTATAACATAAATAAATAATGGTTAAATAAATAGATAAATAATAATAAATAGGTACTTACATAGATAATTAAACAAATAAATAATAGTTGGTTGTATATTTAAGAATAAGGAATAGAAAAATGAGTATATAAATAAACGGGTAAATATATAAATAAGGGAATGTCTCACTGACTCAGGTAGATTTTGTACAGGTGTGCCACAGCTGCACTCAACTTAGCACTAAACAAAGCACAACGAAATCGAGAACAAAAGATCTCGAGCAAAGGAGATATCGGACACGTGCGTTCGCTAGCGCGTCCAAAACCGGAGTCCTAAAAAAAAGTCTTTTCATTTTTCGGAATAATATATAATTTATGACACTCACAAATAACGGGGCTTTGATAAAAGAATTTTGAAAATCGGTGGAGTAGCTCCAGAGATTACCTACTACAACGTCACAAACTCACAAACTTTACCTCTTTATAATATTAGTATAGATGTGTTTATATTTGGTGCCTTCAGCACTCGCCTCAGTAGTTCGGTGAAGCTGTAAAGACCTTTCCAGGTCAACGGCGTCGTCATTTTGAATAAAAAAAATATTTGAATGTATGTATACATTTGCGCCACATTAAAAATATACACAAAGTATTATCCAGTCTTACTGATCTAACTAATACAACAACCTAAATCTCTAAAAAATAAAATATTTAAAAATGTATTTCATAAATGCAAATAAAATCTACATATATAACTTTGTATAAGAATTATTCAAGTTACCGAATATTCAGTTTATCATCTTGACCTTGATTTCACTAACCGGGAAAATTATAAGGCAAGTTCAGAAGTAGCCTATAAATATAAACAAGGTTCAACAAAAAGCGGGTAATTTAATGAAATTTCCATTATAATAATTGAGAAAGTTTGACCGTACGACGAGGGGTGGCCGCGGAAGAACTATTAAATTGCAGTTAACGCGAACTGAACGTTTTCTCGATACCATTATTCTAAAATACGATCTAATTGACTACCCATCTACATCCATCCTCTTTGACGGGGCAGTAATGAAACGAACGTTCTAGATTTCAAAACATTTCGCTAAAGGAATGTGATTTAAAATATCCCATTAAACAGCAATTTTTAGGTAGTAGAGACACGCTGAAGCTATTACCGGTTTCAGCATGAATGGGTCGGCTTGCCCGGGGTAGTACCATCTGACCCACAGAAAACCAACGTGAAGTAACAGTGTTGCATTTCGTTCGGTCAGTGAGAGCGCCGGAGGCCCACCTCTCTTCACTTTCCCCCTCTTCTCTTTCCTACCTCCTCCCCCCTCCCCCAACACAGGTTGGAAACGCACTTGCAACTTCCCTGGTATTGCGAGTGTCTATGGACGGTGGTGATCACTTAACATTAGGTGACCCAACTGTTCGATTGCCTCTTATGATATAAAAACATCCTAGAAGAAGACGTTGTATTAGTTTGATTTTTTTTTTAAAGATTATTCTATCTATTAAATATTTGTTTGTATTCTGATATTTAATTACTATTTTTATTGTTCTCACTTAACTATACTTGGGAACTAATATTAGATCCGTTAGTGTTTTTATTTAAAATTCAGGCTGTAAGTAAATGTATCAAGACATTTTTAATAAAGTAGCTTCAATTATGAGTAAAAAACTCCTATCCTACTAATTTCACTGCTGATTTTATCATCTTTCTTATGACTTTATTTACTTTAAAGAATACACAATACACGGGTTATAGCGTCTTAAAACATGAAGTGGATTCTTTCGTCGCAAATTCCGTTTTAAACATAAACGGTGTTATAACAAAAAAGTTAAATACGTATTGTATACTCGCTTAAAAAAGGTTACGTTTTAAATGCACCGCGCTCACTGAATGTTCGCCATCTTGCTCTTTTGTCTCGCTTTGGTTAGGTTAGGTTAGACTTGCGCAAAAAGGATAATGCGAACTTGCCTCAGACGAGCGCTGTGCATTTAGTACCTATTTAAAGCAAGTATTTAATACGTATTTAACTTATTTGTATAACACCGTAAATTTGTGGCAGAGATGGTTTTAAAATTCCCCGTTTTATTGATTAACCACAAATACTATTTATTATTATTATGTTCGATCTTCCTGACCGAATAATTTTCCAAATGTTGTTTTAATAAATATTTGATTCGTTCGTGTGTTCAATTTTATACATCACAAATAAATGGATGTTTTTTGAAAGTGTACAGAACATATTTTAAAATGATAGAATTTTATTTCAGTTTCCGTAGTTCTGGGAATTTATATGTAAATATTTAATTGCGAATGTAAAATGGTTTTTGAATGTATAACTTATTCCACATCCATCATTTGCCTTTACACCTCTGTTCAGCTTTATTAATACCTTGGTTCGTGTGAAAAAGCCTTTTTTGTTTACTATTCTTACTTAATATTTGATTTTAATTTTTGTTTCGATTCGTTATTCGATGGTGTTGCAATAAATTAACTTCTAAATCGTTCAACTTATCGCCACGGAAGTTGGTATGAACAGATATTTGATCAATTTTTCTATACTTCAATTACAGGAAAACCTGAATAAGCTAGTGTTCAATCTTTTTTTGCTCGTGGAGGTATCTCACCTAACTTTTATATACAAGTGCAGAGCTGGCTTCTCTCACATATAAAATTTTCAAAAATACAGCAAATATGTAATGACAAATAGAGATGTCTTTTGGAGTCATTATTCACTATAATTTCACATAAAAGCGTACGAAAAGAAAACATCAAATCGCATTAAAATTTGCTTAAAGAAAACCGATAATTTCTTCTAAATTTCTGTTTTTGTATTCTGTATGTATTTTTCCAGTTCTAACATTCTATTCAACTTTGTTTTGACAACACTTTCGAATAGAATACGATATAAAAACAATGTGAGGTAGTTAGTTCCATGATGTTTCAGAATAACTTACAATAACAGGTGTTAAATATACTCTACTGTTACTTATAGAGGTAGCAGTCTCAGTTATAGAGGGGAAAACGACTTGCTCTTATAGAAGTTTATGTTTTTATAGCGGGGTTTTAGCGGGGTTAAAATGAAGAGACTTGGCAATTACTATCATTTTAAAGTTCACTCGCTTATAAAGTTCTCACTTACTTAGGGTTTCACAATATTTATTCGTGTAATTTACAGCACTTATAAAAAGTACTCACAAAAATTGTTGGTTTTATATACATTTGTCACCTGAAGTTAAGTGATCACCGTCGTCCATAGACACTAGCAATACCAGGGGAGTTACGAGTGCGTTGTCAGCCTGTGTTTGGGCGTAGGGGGAAGAGTGAGGGGAAGGGTGGAAAAGGGAGGTTGGATGGGCCTCCGGCGCTCTCACTGATCGAATGAAATGCAACACTGCAAGCACTGTTTCTTCACGTCGGTTTTCTATGGGTCGGGTGGTACTACCACGGGCGAGCCGAAAAATACATAGCATAAAATAGGAAACCTTTTGTATACTCTTTGTAAAAAATTAAAAATCTTTTTTAACTGAGTTTTCTGGAAATGAAAAAATATAGCTAGAATATCAAGGTAAATTTCTCCGTCGCTGTCAAAACAAAAATAGCTTAGATGGAAATCGGCTGCTTTGAAAATCTGTATAACCTCAGTTCGAATCCGAGTGAACGAAAAAGAGATATCTTTTTTAATATTTTTTTTTAGTGGAAAAAGATGCTAATTTTGTGAGGCAAACTTAACGGTTTATTATAATTTAAAAATGTTTTTTAAAGAACCGAGTCGGTTGTCCAGATATTTAATATGAAACGCACTTTTTTATGTGTGTTTATGCGTCTATGCTTGTGACGGGTCTTCTTTTCTACTAGTTGTACCCGCGACTTCGTCCGCGTGGAACCTTTTGCAAAAAACAGTGATTAATAAAGTCATTTGAATGTATTAATTCCGATTACTTATCTACTTTTCTCTCGTACTTAAGCCACGTCGTCATTAAAATTACAATAACTTTTGATAGAGTGGGCCGATTACAATGAAGCAAAGACTAAGTTATTCTCGAATATATGCTTTATGATTTTTATTGTAAGCCCAGTACTTTAGCAGTGACGCGTGCTCATACATACAGACAGACAGACAGACAAACAGAAATTTCTAAAAATGATTGAAATATATTCTTTTACTTATTCCTATACCCCTGCAATAATTTGTTTCACGAAAATAAAATAAAATACGGACACATTAGATTTACATTGTTATTGTATGTGCAAATGAACGGCGTTGCAGATTCAAAAATTCAATTCAAAGCATTAGAAAGTTTTCATTACATTACAATACATATTAGCTTTCTACAACTAATAACATATTAGTGAATTTATCTAA
The DNA here is from genome assembly GCA_014332785.1 of Antheraea mylitta. Lineage (NCBI taxonomy): Eukaryota > Metazoa > Arthropoda > Insecta > Lepidoptera > Saturniidae > Antheraea > Antheraea mylitta. The sequence goes on from JACEII010000046.1 coordinate 1,914,107, forward strand.
AATACGATAGAGATAATTCTATTATATGATGAAATTGAGTAAAGGATTCCTATTGTACAATATTCTATAAAACAAGCTAATATTCCCCGAAGCGTATAATGAGAAATTCCTCCGCGATTTCTGAGCATCCGGGTTTGTTAACCAGAGATATTTGTGGTTTAAATAATGTAGTACGTTACTGTATTTTTATCAATTTTACTATCTTCTACCTGTCTATACATATAATAAGAATGTAAATCAAAAGTGTCTGTACTTTTTCGATTTTTGTGAAAAAAATTGTTGCTGTTGTCTAGGAATAAGTAATAAAATAAAATAAAATCATTTTTACAAACGTCTGTCTATTTGCATGAACACGCATCACTGCTAAAGTAATGAGTTTACAATAAAACCTTACAAAAGAAAACTATAAAGCATACTTTCCGGAGTAACATAGTCTTTATTTCATTAAAATCGGTTCGGTTTATCAAAAGTCATTGTACTTTTAATGACGACGCGGCTTACTATGCGAGAAATGTAAATGTAAATAGACTTAATACATTCAGATAGCTTTATTAATCGCTGTTCTTTACATTAGGTTACAAGCGAACGGAGTCGCGGGCATATCTAGTGTTATATATTTACATTATGAAACTAAACCGTTTACACGCACTAATCTCTGGAAATACCAAGTTATTTTGTTTTTTTTTTAAGTTATAATTCTTTTGGTGCGTTAGGGAAAAATGATGAGAGTTAATTTTACGATACGCGCGCACCGTCACGAAAAACATATACCCTGAAGTTAGCTATAGTCAAGATTTTGTTTCGTTATATTTGTTATTGGTATTTCATTGTATTAAAACTTTCAATGTATTAAATACCTTTTTTTATTGTTCGTGTCGTTTTTCTACAAACGTAGAATAAGACGAAAGATAAAAATTTTAAAAAGATTTTTATCTTATTACTCCAAAGAAGTTTAACTTCTAACGCGTGTACATAAGTACACACACACTTTTTTTTAATTTAGAATGATAGGAATCTCCTATAATCAGCGATGTCAACAATAAAAAAAAACAAAAATAGATTGTGAATTAATGTACTGTGTCAGCAACGCTATTGACGTGGTATATAGACAATTCAAAACCTAACAAAACCTTGCACACGCCAATCAACTACGCACACTCTTTTGCATTTTGCATTCAAGCCGATCTTTTATTATTCCCCACGATCCACTTTTGTTGTGAGTGAGATATATCGGTTTTAAAACCCTGAAGCACCTTACAGACATTTTTTTACTATATAATTTATGTATATTACTTGCTACATGTATTCAAAATTACTTAGGTATACTTATTTACATTAGTTTAAGAACTTAGTTATTAAGATTAATAAAGTTAAAAGTATATTATTTTTTGATTTTCAGTTTTTTCGGTGGTTTAATTTTTTTTATAAAGTTTTTTTGTGGCTATAATCTACTAATTACTACATGCTTAATTTATTCGTAACTAGCTGTTACCCGCGGCTTCGCACGCGTTTTTTTAATATATCAAATAAATTTAAAATTGTGATTAGATGTGTAAATTACAATAATACTCTTTCAAAAATATTTGTAAGTATGACACACACATCATCCACTGTAACAGGTAACATGTACATTATATATGCGAATACTAATAGTGTATCGAATGGGATGGGATTTATCATCAGTCACATAGCTGGAACTTTAAACTACTATATATCACCCTCAGTGCTCACTTACACTATATAAGAGATTAATGTAAATATTAAGCTATACATTATCGAACAATATGTGTTAAATCTTTTATTATATATTGTCGATATACTTAAATTATTAATATGCCTTGCTATAATTTAAATCACATATAAACATATGACTTTCAATTATATTTATTCTTGAAGTTTAGTACAGCGCACGTCATACGGGCATGTTTACAGTAAACAACATATTTTTGATCAATTTTACACAGACGAATGCACGAGCAACAAATCATCACTACATAGTGTAAAACAAAGTCCTGTTCCACGTCTGCCTATATGTCTGTTCGCAATAAGATCAAAAACTACAGAACGCATGTTAATGTCGTTTTCACCAATATATAAAATGATTCTTGGGCAAGGTTTAGGTATAGGTTAGGTATAGTTTGCAAGGTCTGCTGAAATATAATGAAATATATATATGCTTACTTAGGAAATTGTGCATTGTAGTCAATGATTAAAGTAATATTTTTTGTTTAGAATAATTCGATGTAACAATTATTGTAAACCTATGAAATAAATAAATAAATCTTAAAATAACACAGCTAATTAGTTAGTTATATGCCCGTAAAATTCCCGTTCAAATATTACTTGTAATCCGGTGAAGCTGTTAAGACCTTGCTAGATCAATAGCGTAGTCATTTCTAAGAAAAAAAACCATTGAAATAGGTCCAACCGTTTAGGAGATTACCCGGAACAAATAAACAAACAGACATATCGACAGAATAAAAAAAAAGTGTTGATATTTTTTGCACCACAGATATATGTATTCACCAAAAAGTATTTATTTTAATATTATTACATACACACACTCTATTTTTATAATACGTAATATATCACAAATCAAAAATTGGGAAAAAAACTATCGTAGAATAAACTTTTTGAATAGGAACACAAAATAAACACTGAAAATATTTGCGATAGAATGTTATCTCGTTACCCTGGCAACGTATATAAACGCTAACACGCGGCGAAAATCTTAAAATAGCCGATTTTGAGATATTCTTCATTAGTGCTCCGTTCTTATTGGTTTTAACGTGATGATATGTACCCTATAGCCACCCTCATAAATGAGTGAGCTATCTAACACTGAAATAAATTTTCTAATCAGATCGGTAGTTCTTGAGATTAGCGCGTTCAAACATACAAACAAACTCTTCAGCTTTATATATTAAGTATAGATAGATAGATATTAGTATAGATTGTTTTCCGACGCGCAAACACGCTAAGTATAATTTCCACGCTCGAAACTGGGAAACTAATGGAATTCTACTCGTACCTTTTCCACAGGAGCACTTCTTCTGCAGTAACGCTTGATATCATTTCACCTTGCTCGCATTTGTTGTTTGGTGTGCCGGAACTCGTTTTATTCTAAGCTTGTCTACTTAATTATTATTCACTTTAAAACACAATCCTGCCATACCAAGACGAATGTTATCATTAGCTGTCTCCCGGTGGTTATCAGTAGGATTTACGTGCGAGGTTGCTCGTAGCACATTTTTATTGACTTCGACGATCTATTTCAGCTCGTCTTTTCCTTGGCATTTTCAAACAATAACGGTAAATACATTTTTCACACACAAACTTATGATAGAAGTTTTTAATAACGATATAGTAATGACAGAATGATATTTAACTTTATAACCTTTCGTCTGACTTTTGACAGTCAAAATTTTGACAGGAAAATGGCTAGAACAATTTGGATGGGAAAATAAAATTGTTGTTTTTGCTATCTTACTCTACAATTTTTCCAGATTTTTCTCACGTTTTAAACCTTCCCTGGACTATGACGAACATTTCAACACCAAAATCAGCTAAATCGGTCTAGCCGTTCTCGAGTTTTAGCGAGACTAACGAACAGCAATTGATTTTTATATATATAGTAGATAATATGTAAATTCGTAATATACACATGCAACCACTGAAATAAATATTAATTAATTCTCCTTGGTTTTATTGGGTGTCAAAATTTTTTGGTAACAGGAGTGCTTTTATTTGTTTCATGGGTTGCGATATTTTTTTTATTTTCGTAAAGTTATGTTTACTTAGAATTTGAGAGCTTTACTACCTGCTTTTGTTTTAAAGCTATAACTTATTTTTAATTTTCATTTACACATAGATTTTTTTTTGTTTATATAATTATCTTGGAAAATGACAAACAACTAAGTAGCCATGATGAAAACCTTTGATTGTAAAAGTATATCCTTTGACGAAAGAACTCTGATAAGGTTCTAACTTTAAAAAATTAATTAACTATGGTTGAATGTCGACCACTGGGCGCCCATTAGTAATCATTAAAGTCGGAATATTGAAGTTATATCAATAAACTTGTAATATCGTTACTCACTGGACAATGGCAGTAATAGTCTACTAAATAGAAGACTGGTTGCCAAAAATAAAATAGAAGAAGAAGAAGAAGTCGGAATATTATGTCAAAACTTATGCGCGGTCATAGATATAATCAATGAATGTACAGTCAATAATTCTCATCATTCTCTATTTTCATACTCTTAGGGTTGATTTTTTTTTCCAAATTTATATGGGACCAACTCCGGGGTAACCCTCTCCAATAAAAAAAAGGATTTTTGAAATCGGACTATGTTGTAAAAAGTTATGAATACATAAAACATATATATATTTTAAATTAAACATTTTAAAATATACATATATATATACGCGTCGACTTCAGAACCTCCTCCGTTTTTTTCGTCGGTTAAAAAATAAAGTTAGAGAAATCTAAATACTATCAGAATCATTGTTAATTTAATCGTTTTGTCTTTTCTAATTGAAAATGTGTTCTAGTTTTAAAGTACCTCATTTGTTTTTTTTAAGTGTCATATTCATATTTTTTATCAATTTTTTTTTCCTTAATTATTTATGTAATTTAGCAACCACAAATACACACATATTTATTTAATTGATAAAGAAAAGTATTTTTACAACTATTATCATTATATTATCGGAAAATACTATCATAAAACAAAAGAATAGCAACAGTATCTAATGGAGCAAAGCTTAATCCCATTGGGGTTATTGGGGAGATATGGTGAAGACGAATAATCCATTTACTGATTTTATAAAATCAAAATCTGGTAAATTCAAATAGTTGTAAGGCCAGTGGACGTAGTAATATTATAAAAAAAGTTTTTATTTTCTAATTATAATGTAATAGGAAATGTAGTAATATTGATGCCACATGGTCCGCCAGTTCTTACCTCTTTATCGTCTCTCGTTTCTTTCTGACTAAAATTTGATTAGGAGATAGTCACCCCCTCAAAACCGAATGTGCTGGGCCCATTTTCATTCGGGGTAATGACCACTCTGAGTAAAACTGTTATTTAAACAGCAACATTAATAAATAAGGCGTAATTAATGTAAAACCCACTTACCTTACAGTCTCGGCGTTGTTGTTACGCTTCCACTGTGCTGTTCTGTGTATAGTAGTGTATGTGTAGTGTTTTTGTATGTAAAATATGTAGGAAGGACAAACACTGCTACTGACACAATAATGACAATAGTCTTTCCAATTGTTTATATAAAAGTGATACAACAAAAAAATAAATATTTCTAATATTAATATGTGTGGGGCGTCAAAACGCTTCAAAAGTTGTACAGGTATGTTTATATAAAATTAATATAACGAAACAAATATTATAAATACGCGTTGAACGTCAACACTTTTCAAAACCCGCACAGGAATTTTGCATCCGAGACGAAAGTAATACAAGCAACCAAAAAAAGGTCTTCTTAACCTGATAGTTTTTTTTTTTGCAACTGTTAAGGGTAACACGCTGACATTCCTTAACAATTTGTATAATAATTTATTTTATAACCCTCTTTAATATATATATACATTATAAAATACAATAATTTAAATTAACTTGAGAGGCAATGTTGTGCAAAAATGTGCCCACGTAAACGAATAGAAATCTCTTCATTTGAAAAAAAAACAAATGAAGTAAGATGTAAAAATAATGAAACCAAAATTCATTTTGTAAATAACTAAATTATCTCATAGACATTAGGTTTCTGTTAAAGCAACATAAAACGGCAGGGAAATCGTAGTAATACCTATCAAACGTTGAAAACTTTCGGTCGTACAGAAACAGTTTCACAAATTGCATGTAATTTGCGTGGTTGCCTGAAAAGGAATTTACTAATGGCTGAGCGGAATCCGTCCCTATAAGTTAAAACGTATAAACGTGAAAGTGGATAATTTTATTAAATCAAGCAACTTTTAATTGCCTACACTATATATAAATAAATTTATTTACAAAGGTTATATTCTTAAAATTGAGACTAACATAAAAAAGTGTGTGTGTGCTTATGTACACGCGTTAGAAGTTATACTTCTTTGACTTAACAAGATAAAAATGTTTTCAAAAATTTAATCTTTCGTCTTATTCTACGTTTGTAGAAAAAACGACTTTAACAATAAAAAAATGTATTTAATACATTGAAAGTTTTAATACAAAGAAATACAAACGACAAGTAAAAAGAAACAGAATGTCGACTATAGCTAACTTCAGGGTGTCAGTTTTTCGTGACGGTGTGTGGGCATCGTAAAAATTTATTCTCAACATTTTTCCCAGACGCGCCAAAAGAAGTAGGTAGAAGTAGGTATAACTTCAAGAAATGATCTGAGAAACTTACTACGGCAGTAGTTTGAAATTTATGAATACCGTGATCATCTAGGATATATAACTTGACCTTATAAATAACTAGAGCCATTTCAAAGATTCGATTTTCCCATTTAACTCTCAGTACGTAGATTAGGTCTGGATAGAAATGAAAACTTAATAAAGACGTAATCGCTGTGACACCTCATTACGCAACATATAATCGTATTTTTATACTATTATAACTTGTGTATACGCTAAAGCACTTAGGTTTCTGAGGTACTCGGTTAAAGTACCAATAGTTATTGACTCAACAAAGTTATCCATTAGATAAACTGTCAAATGGCTCGTTGACTCGTACTGACATTTATCGTAATATTGTGTGTTCAGACACGCAATTTGGTAAGTTATCGAACCGATAACGCTATTGAACGGATAAACTTCAATTATAGTACCTCGGAAACCGGGCATTAGTGATGTATTTATAAAATCTATTGTTCGAATTTTATATTTCGATCTTGTATAGTTTTAGCCTAGCTTCTGCTGCAAACTCGTCCGCGTGGAACAATTACTTTGGGCTAACGTTAACACGCAGCGGAAGCTCTTAAAAGGAAAAATCACACCGACTTTTGAACATAATTCATTAGTGCTCCACTCCTACTGGTCTTAGCGGAATCATCTATAGCCTATAGGCTTCTTCGATTAATGAACTATCTAAAACCATTTTTTTCTAAATCATATCTATACCTAGTTCCTGAGATTAGCGCGTTCAACCAAACGAAACCTCTATAGATAATCATTTAGTTATCACCTTTAATTCTAAACAGGTCAAATTGTAAATAAGGTATGTTGATAGCAGTCGTAAGTGCAAATGTAGTCTCATACGTATGTATATCTTATTATACACCCAATATAATAGAATTAGCTTGATGATAAGGTTTTTTCTAATGCCCATCTGGCTTGAACATTTATCTCCTAGCACCTAAAGACATGTTCAGGCAGCTGTCCTTGGGAGCCATTCTTCCTGCTGTATTAGAACACATTGTTAATTAATACCAGGTGAAATTGAAATCCAGGTGAAGGTGAAAACATATAAAAAAAATCTAAATGGGATGCCGAATGAGGTTCGATTTTATGGGGTCGATTATGTCTTCGATTCTATACATTTAATTACGTATAATGATCCTTTAGTACCGTTCTACGATGTACAGATACTATTAATAGAACTGAATGCGAGGAAAATACATACCTATTTCTTAAAGGGGTTATTTATGAGAGGCAAAATATTCAGACTGATTTTGTTAGAGTAGGTACTTTTGCTCTTCAAATAGAAATAATTTGACATTAATAATTGCGTAAATGTTATTCTTTAAAGAACAAAATAACCTTTGGCATACTAACCAAATAAAATGGAAAATATGTCGTATTTGCAATTGTACATGTAAATGTACGGTCACGACTGCGAATTACAGTATCATTACATAGAATAAAATAAGGTCCCCTACCGCATCTGTCTGTTCGCGATAAATTCAAAAACTACTTAACGGATTTTCTTATGGTTTTCACCAGCAGATAAAGTGATACATGAGGAAGGTTTTAATATATCATGTTTCTAGGACTTGTATAAACAAGTCAAGTTATCGAACCGATAACGCTATTGAACGGATAAACTACAATTAAGGTACCTTAGAAACCGGGTATTACTCATGTATTTACAAAATCTATTGTTCGAATTTTATATTCGATCTTGTATAGTTTTAGCTGTGTGTTAGTGATTTAAGTAGAACTATTATATGGTACACTAGCTTTTGCAGCGAATACGTCCGCGTGGAACAGTTATTTTGGGTTAACGTTAACACGCAGCGGAAACCCTTAAAAAGAAAAATTACCCTGAGTTTTAAACATTCTTCATTAGCGCTCCACTCCTATTGATCTTAGCGTGATTATTTATTTATTTATTCGAAGGAATATCAACAGCATTTCTTACATAATACAAAATACAATAATCAACTTAAAGCTAATTAACGATATTCACTAATAGATAATGAAATAGTTACAAGAAGATATTAAGCGCTGAACAATAATATAATAATCGTAAAGATAAAGCACAGTGAAAAGTTATTAAGAAAACTTATCAAAGAATGTTTTAGTGATCGCCTGTTTTGCTGCTGTTAAATGGAGTATTAAAAAGATCTAAATTAAACTCTTTACTAAGCTTATTATAATTAGAACTACTTCGTAAAAAATAACTCTTCTTTCTATAATTGGTACTTGAATGAGGTACATATATTAACGAGCTATGACGAAGAACAGTAGACGAAGCCCTTACAGAAATTTTTGAGAGGAGATCTGGACAATCGACCTTGTTTTGGGCAATTTTTAAAAGGAAAGAAATGTCAGCAATCATACGCCGTTTATCCAGGGGTAGTAAATGGTGCAATTTACAATGCTGCTCATAGGATTTACAATCATACCTGTCATGTGTACGGTAACATAGAAATCGTAAAAACTTTTTCTGAACATTTTCGATTCTAGAAATATATATATGGTACATGGAATTCCAGATCTGAGAGGCGTATTCCAAGTGACCGCGCACAAGGGTACAGTATAATATTTTTAAAGTTTTCACTTGATGAAAATCCCGTGAGCATCTCATTAGAAATTCAAGGGCTTTCATAGCTTTCGACATAATTGAGTTAATATGTTGATCGAATAATAACTTAGTATCGTGTAATACTCTAAGGTCTTGTACTATATTACTCCTCTGCACATATTCGCATTTCAAACGATATTTAAAGTGTATCGGATTTCGCTTTCGTGTGAATGTCATAACACTACATTTCGATGGGTTTAGATCTAAACCATGATCATCGCAGTATTTTTGTAATCGGTATAGGTCGTCTTGTAGTGCTGTAGTATCAGCCATTGTCGAAACCGTTGTATATAATTTCATGTCGTCCGCAAAGCACAATAGTTTGGAAGAGTGAAGATAGGTGTCAACATCGTATAAAAATATTGCGAATAACAGAGGACCAATCAAGGAACCCTGGGGAATGCCACTAGGTATAGGAACCCAACTTGAGATATAATTGTTAACGACTACAGCTTGAGTACGATTATCAATGTAAGAAGAAAACCATCTCAACAAATCACCACTGATACCAATGTTATAGAGCTTCTTGAGAAGGATGTCATGACGCATACGGTCAAAGGCTTTACTGAAGTCAGTATAAACTACGTCAGCTTGAGCTCCTTTGTGCATTGTTACAGTTAAAAAGTCATTGAGAAGGACAAGGTTGGAAACAGTGGATCGACCTCTAAGAAAGCCGTGTTGGCTGGGGCTAAAAGATTGCTTTAACGCCGGGTAGACCTGATTATATATAATTTTCTCGAAAACCTTAGATATGATGCAGAGCTTTGAGATTGGATGGTAATTGGATATATCCGTCTTGGCCCTTTTCTTGTGAACTGGTGTAATAAAAGCCTTTTTCCATAAATCTGGCATTATACCTGCACGGAGAGATTTACTGAATAAAATACTAATGGGTTCCTATATGGTATCAGCACATTTCGATAAGAAGATTCCAGGTAAGTAATCTGGAGATTCGATGGTCGTCAGATTTCGATGGGTCAATACCATGAAGTAGTTTCTTGACATCAGAAGCATCGACATACACTTTAGAAATATCACATATAGGTTGCGATGATGTAGAAACGGCTGTTGTATTAACTGGAGCATTGACAAAGTTAGAGAGGAAGAAATCGGAAAACGCATCACAAATATCGGTACCAGAAGTGAATAACCTGTCGGCGTGAGTCATGCTGCTTGGCATCGAATTCCAATTTTTCTTAGACTTCAAATATGACCAAAAGTGTTTTGGATTAGTTTTAATAGAGGTTTCGATAGTACGTATGTAATTATCATAACACGATCTCTCAAGATTTTTTACTCTTGCACGCAGTATTTTATAGGATTCGTTATCCGATATATTGCCAAAAGCTTTGTACTTATGTAAGTATTTAAATTTTTCTTTAATAGCGACTTGGTTTAATAATCTTATATGGTATGTAACTGAGTTTCAGTTTCTCAAGAAAGTTGTAAAAATATAAGACGGCGTAATCTAGTAAGAAGTCTGACAGTAAGCGATGCCAATCACTGCTTTGAATTTCATTATTAATCGCCTCGTAATTTCCGCGATTAAATATATATTTTCGCCTTGGGGCAGATTGAAGAATACAGTTATTGGTGAAATTAACTGTTAAGGATAAGGCTCCATGAAATGCATCAATTGATACAAACGCGTCACCACTAACGTCGTATACTGCTACAGAATCGTTGGAAAGCACTAAATCTAGTGTTCTGTTGTATACATTACGGATACCATTAAATTGCTTCAGACCAAGTAGAGATAATTCATCTGTCAAGAAGATTTCGTCCTGTGATTGACAGTTGTATGAATTATATGATTCATCATCGTCAGAATTAATATTTCATACTATGTTGCTCATATTAAAATCACCTAATATAAGAATTCTATCGGAAGGATTTTCAGTCATTAACACACTGCAAATGAAATTATGTAGTTGCTGTGAAAATGAATTACCTTGGCTTTCAGAGCATAGGTAAAGTACACATATATGGAAATTTGATGTGAATCTAGTTATATGAGAATAAATAGTAACTGTCAACCATAGGTCTTCAGCACTCGAATGATAATGTGGCTTTGGTATTACTGTGAATGATTTACGCGTTGCTATGAGTACACCGCCTTCCCGACTTTGTCCAGTATCAGCATAATTACGGTCACGCCGCCACACCATATATCGACTATCAACCAAGTCTCAGTCAAGACGATTATGTCATAATCACATAAATTTACATTACGGCTGAATATATTAGTCTTGGTCGTAGGCCCCTCGTGTTTTGGTAATAAATATTAAGGTTATTTATATCAGTAATGTGAGAAACTGTTATTAATAAGCCAAAATCGCATTATTTGTCTGAATAAAGTTATGAATATCAAAGCATGTCGAGACCTAACCGATGCAAATAATATTAGAAATAGTGGACAGACGTGGGTAAGTGTTAGAGATAAAGTCACTTGTAGGTAGATATACATTACTAACTGCGTATTTAGAATGTTAAAGCAACGAACGTCGTCAGAGTAAATATGCGGCGAACAATAGCAGTTCATTAGCGGATTATCTTGAACAGTGAATCTCAAACTTTTACATAATAATATAAATATAAATAATATACAATAAATAAATATAAATAAATAAATATAAATATAAATAAATAAATATAAATAAATAAATATAAATAAATAAATATAAATATAAATAAATAAATATAAATAAATACAGTAATATACACAATACAAAAATATTATTGACTATTATAATTACGCAACAGACTATATGATTTTGTTTAAATCACTGTCCTTATTTATAGTAACCACATGAGTCCTGTCACTTTTTCTTAAATGTATTTTCCCGAACTTAACCCAGATGTAGCGGTAGTTCTTTTCTTTTGCGATTGTTTGAGCCTGCGTTAGTAATTTTTTAGACTTTGGAGTAAGGTGGTCATTGACAAATAGGCGCTGCGTGCTACCTGTGATGCTGATAGAATCAATTGAAATCGCTTTCCGCGCCCTTGCAGCCGCTATGAATTCCTCCTTCACATAACGATTAATAAACCCGATGACTATTGATTCATCCTTTGAGTTATAGGTAGGGATTCTTGCGATATAATTTATTTGAGACTTATCAAATTTGTGCCCTACCAGGTTGCTTAGATTTTTGGCAATAGAGAAAAGATTTTCAGCGGCTCTGACTGTGACTCCTTTGATCTCTACATTATTCAGTCGGGACCTTTGGTCTTGGGAACTTAATTCCTCGCCCAGGAATTGCATTTCTTGAATCAGCGAATTTAATTTATCCGTAACTGTATCATAACCAGATGATCTACGTTCGACTTCCGCCAATCGCAGGCCATATTCATCTAGCTTAGCACAATTAAAGTCACAGGCAGTTCTAAGATCAGTGATTTCGTCTTTAATAGACATGACATCTCGAACCAACTCAGGAAGGCTATTTAGCTGTTGTTTCATTTCTCGTATTTCATCGAGAATTGTGTCCAGAGTACCCGATTCAGTACTGATACTGCCAGAAGCGGTTGTTAGGCTCATCTTACATTGAGGGCACTTCCAGGCAGCTCGACGCTCCAGTCCTAGTTTGCGATAGCCGGGTTCAGTAATACCCGCACAACGGTAGTCCAGGTGTCGTTTACAGCCTGTACACTGTACTCCATCATTAAACTCACTATTACAAAGTGCACACTTCATTAGTACGGTAGATAATTAAAATAGATAAAAAAATAAGATTGAGAGCCACTGTGCTACGGTAACATGCGGTAACATGCGGCTTGCACGAGCACTCAATATCGACTGACTATATATAGCCTATAGGCTTCTTCGATAAATAAACTATCTAAAACCGATTTTTTTTAAATCAGATCTGTACCTAGTTCCTGATTATAAAATCAGGGCGGGAATTCTGCTGGGCCCGCTAGTAAAATCTAATACCGATGAAATATACCTAACCATATTGCCCACGAAGAACATAATAATATAATGCTAAAGAATATAAGACTCGGTTCAGTAGCTTCAGAAATATTTACATACAAACAATCAAGTACAAACAATCAACTTTTTAATTTCATATTAGCAGTATAAATCTTTCCCGCAATTTCATTCAAGTTAAAATATTATAATAAAAATAAAAAATTAGCATTTATTCTAAAGTTGTCTCCATGTTATACATATAATGTAATACGTATACCTAACCTTGTGTACCTATATACAAAGTTTGTCGAGGATTGTATTTGTCGTATTACTAATTAATCGTAGGCTTATTTTTTAAAATGAAAACTTCGTTAACTCCGTTGTGCGATTTTTGGTAGGGCAAAAAATTTGTGAATCTGCGTTACCGATGACCTCGACATACTAGTGACGTACTGCGCTTGCGCCAGACTAGCGGCACGTAGTATAGTGGCCTCTGTACATGTAATGTTTGTATTGAGCTTGTGCAGCCCATCATATGGTTGATTAATTAATGAACTGTATTAAAATGTATATAATGTAATCATTAAGTAATCTCGGAGTGTCCATTTTAATAATTCCAATTTACCCATTACGAAATTTATAAAAAAAAAATCAGTTTCTTCACTGTTTTGAGTTTTCATTTCTATTTGTTGGCAGCACTTATGACTGCCTCGACTTTCGTTTAATTATTATACTATGATAATTGTCATACTTTACAGATGTCCTCATTATTGCTTAGTCTATGTGGACAAGATAACTATTTTTTTTTCGTTGCACGGCAAAATGACTGCACTGTTCCTGATGATAAGCATAGTATAATCCAAAAATAATAGCGACCACCGAGTGACACACTATCCATCGCCGGTCGCCACTATCATGCCGGCCTGCAAAAAGCTGGATATGCACAGGCTGATCCCGAAACGCGACGCGCAGAAGCGAATCAATATTACGGGCTTTTTCGCCATATTTATCCAAATATTATTTTATCCAATAAAATAATGTAAAAAACCCTCTACTTGTTTGACCATTTAGGATATTTTCAAAAACCAACACGTACATCAACTTTATTTATAAATTAATTAACACCATTACAATTAATAATATTGTAAATGGTATAAACCTAAAAGCAGCATTTTTTGATGACTAACATGACAGTTTTTATAAAGAAAATCCAGTATTGATACTGGCAAAGATTTTCATGTTGGTGTACGTTTCGGCACTTTTGTTGCCAAACCACGATTGGAGTACAAACAAGCAACCGATGTTTATAACAGTTGTTTGATTTAGTGTCAGAATTGGACATATAAATTCTCAACACTTCATACGACTATAATCTCAAGTCATGTTTTGTAGGTTTGCGTTCTGTGTTATTTTATGAATGAACATTATATTCCAAATGTGTGCCCGATGCGATTTCCCATCTGCAGTCTCATATTCCCAAATCTCAAGGTGCCATTTGTTTAACCTCCTTAGAGCATACATTTTCATACATATGCCATTTAAGGGACTATACTGTACAAAATTTCATATATCTAAACTCGTCGTCTTAAGCTGTCTGTGAGTCAGATTTTACAATTTTATCACGATTCTATGCATCTATAGAAATTTCCATCAAAATAAATATAGAAAGTATTTTCAGCAAAAATTACTTTAAGTAAAATAATATTCTACATTTAGAAGCCTAATGTAATAATAAAATAATGCAAAATAATAATAATTACTGCTTATCTCAAGTAAATCTATATCTTTATCTTATTTTATCACATTGTTTAATTATGCTACAGAGAACATCGCAAATTTACGCAAAACAGATTATTCCTAAAATAACATTAACTTATAGCGTATTTATACATTGTCCTACGAAAATCAGAGTCGAAATTCTCGTTTGCTTTACAAACTTGATATTGACACAAGATACGGAACCGCGGCGACACCTATGTTGAAAGGGAGAGGTGGATTAGGGTTCGCTTTTTGAATTAATTATAAATTGTTTGTACAAATACTATGAGGAGATTTTTGCAGTGCTATCTTATTCAGATTTTTGGTAACTTACTATACATTTCTATGATCGATTTGAGAAAGGAACACACTATTTACATTACAATCTTTGATAAGGTTAATGTTTAGATATTCCAAATTTATGTACTCTATGTTCCTTAATAGGTACGATATTTCGAACCATATAATTATGTTTTTCAATCGCCTAAAATCATCACTATAACGTATCTAAAGACAAGGCCCTTCATAAAATATACACAAGCCGAAAAGAAATCTTGATATGCCAATTAGTTACTTATTACTGAGTACCGTATTACTAACAATATATTCGTCAAATCTATAAAGATGACCTTTAAAATATATAATCTATAAGGATAACTGAGGTCAATCAATAGTACGTTAAAGGTTAGTTCGTCTTTTATCAAGTCCTTCAAACAAGCAAAAACAATGCAGAGCAAGGACTATTTCTTTTATCAACTGAAATAAATAGGGCGACGGTGCTACCAAAAACAAAGTTGGAATATATTTTATCATACTAGTTAGTGTGTAAATTTTATATTGAATAAGATTAATGATTTATTTATTCTCCATTAATAAAAAAAACTATACTGTGATTCTTAGAACGTTATAAATTACTTTTACTGAAACACATTGCATACGTAGTTATAATATTATTATAAGCTCAGTTTAACTATACGACCACTAAGTTCTATGGATATATTTACAATAAACTATTTTTCAATACCACTTTTATATAATAACTAGCTGTTGCCCGCGGCTCCGCACGCGTTTTTTTTTAAATATATTAAATAAATGTAAAATTTTGATCACATATCTAGTATAAATTACAATAATACTCTTTCAAAAATATTTGTAAGTATCACACGCACATCATCTACTGTAACAGGTAACATGTACTTGTACATTATATATGTGAATACGAATAGTGAATCGAATGGGAAGAGATTTATCATCAGCCACATAACTGGAACTTTAAACTGCTATATATGACCCTTAGTGCCCACTTACTCTATAAAAGAAAGTAATAAAAATATTAAGCTATACATTTTCGAACAATATGTGTTAAATCTTTTATTATATAGATATAATATGTCCATAGTGTCGATATAATTAAGTTATTATCATACCTTGCTATAATTTAAATCACATATAAACATATGACTTTCAATTACAACAGCGATACCCTTGGTGTTACAGTTGTTCATAGGCGACGTTAACCACTTACCATCAGGTGGGCCGTCAGCCTGTTTGCTGCCTTTTGGTATAAAAAAATCTTGGAGTCCAGTACAGCTCGTGTATGTTTACTTACAGTGAACAATATATTTTTGATTAATTTCACATGGACGAAGGCACGGATAACAGCTTATCACTACATAGTGTAAGAAAAAGTCCTGTTCCACGTCTGTCTATATGTCTGTTCGCGATAAGATCAAAAACTACAGAACGCATCTTCATGCCGTTTTCACCAATATATAAAATGATTATTGGGCAAGGTATAGGTATAGTTTGTCTTATTATCAGGGCGGGCAACGTCTGCTAAACCCGCTAGCTTAAAATAAAACATATAATTAGTTACTTATTTGTCCGTAAAATTCCCGTTCAAATATTACTTGTAGTCCGGTGAAGCTATTAAGACCTTGCTAGATCAATAGCGTAGTCATTTCTAAGAAAAAAAAAACCGTTCAAATAGGTCCAGCCGTTTCGGAGATTACCCGTAACAAATAAAAAAAAAAACAGACATATCCACAGAATTAAAAAAAATGTTGATATTTGTAGCATCACGGATATTTTTAATATAAAATACACTCACTTTACTTTTATTATACGTAATATATCACAAATCAAAAATTGGGTACAAAACTAACGTAGAATAAAGTTTTTGAGGAGTTTTTGGCGGGATTTTAGTCTGTCATGTAGTGGATTTTATATTTTATTCATAATCTTGTCTTACTTATCTGTATATTGTGTTAAATTGGTAGAGTTTTATGTAATATGGTTCGTTTATTGTGCATAAATGAAATGAAAGATAAATAATACCGCGAAGCATGAATTCTGTTGTCTTGAAAATTAAGAAGATAAAAATTTACGAAATATTACATAGAGGATTTGGCGCTTATACCTTTACATTATCTTGGATATAGAAAAAAACTACCTATATTAACTACTTCAGAATTGGCAGTATGGATTAATTCCTTTGACTATCTTATTGGATGAATATTATTACTACTAAACTTTTTGAATAGCGACACAAAATAAACTTTAGAAATGTTTGCGATATAAACGTACCACGTATAATTAAAAATTGGAAACAAAAATAACGTAGAATTAACTGTTTTAATAGGAACACAAAATAAACCATGAAAATATTTGTGAGAGATTGTTATAGCGTTACCATGGCAACACATATAGTACTGACATTTACACGCATCGAAAGCTTCCAAAATAGCCCGATTTTGAGACATTCTTCATTAGTGCTCAGCTCCTATTGGTTTAAACGTTATGATATGTAGCCTATAGCCATCCTCGATAAATGAACTATCTAACACTAAAAGAAACTTTCAAATCAGATCTGTATTTCTTGAGATTATCGCGTTCAACCAAACAAACAAACAAACAAACAAACTCTTTAGCTTTATATATTAGTATAGATTATTTTGGTAATAAATTTAAATAGCATTATAAAGTACATAATACCCAAATTTTTATATTGACAAGAAATTTTGTAGTTGGTAGAACCACGCTGAAGCTATTTTTGGTTTCAGCATGAATGGGTCGGCTCGTCCGGTGTAGTACCACCATCTTAGGGATGATCGATATTCATCGATGTTGAAGAAACATCGGTTTTTAGCTGAAAAACATCGATGTTTTGATATCGATATTTTGAAGTCGATAATATCAAACATCGATGTTTTGATTTCGATAACATCGACGTTATGATAACGTTGCATGTACTAGTTAACGACTACAAAATTATCAAATTTGTAAGGCGCACGAATAGGTTTTTCGTTGGATGACCTGACCTCTGTTTTTACAGACAATTTTAATTGCTGGCAGAAACATCGGTTTTTTTCAGACATCGATATTTTTCTAATATCGCTCATCCCTATACCATCTCACAGAAAACCGACGTGAAGTAACATTGCTTGTATTGTTGCCTTTCGATTGGTCAGTATGAGCGTCGGAGTCCTACCTATTTTCACCTTCCCCTCTCTTCCCGTCCAGGCTGATAACACACTCGCGGTCTCTACTGATGTTGCAAGTATCTATTGACGGTGGTGATCACTTAAGATTAAGTGACCTACCTGTTCGTTTGCCTTCTATGATATAAAAAAAAACCTATTATATTAACGGTGACATTAACTAATATGCCGTATATTTAAAAATATTCATCGCATCAATTATGTTCACCCACAAGCGAGATAAAAATTAATAAATACGAAATAAAAAAATGATTTCAACAAAAATAAAAGTACCTACATTTACTATACAACAAATCATTTCGTGGAATATTGTTTCATAGACCGTCTTCCGGTAATGTGTTCTTTCCTTCCTATAACAAGAGTTCTTCGAAGCGTAACATAAAGACATTTTCGTGTAGGCCGGCATAGTAACAACGACTGATGGATTCTTACTTTGTTTATGTTTGCCGTTGTTATAACATTTTACTAATTCTTATCATAAACTAAGAAATTTATACAATAACAGAACGACAGGTTTAAATTGTAAAAATATTATTTTGGAAATAAATAAGTTGTATAAGTTTTGTAGGTGATATAGTCACGCTGAGGCTATTATTGGTTTCAGCATGAATGGGTCGGCTCTTCCGGAATAGTACCACCCTCTCACAGAAAACAAACGTGAAATAACAGTGCTTGCATTGTTGCGTTTCGTTCGGTCAGTGAGAGTGTCGGAGCCCTATCTCCCCTCCAATCCCCTCTTCTCTACCTTCTCCTCTCCTCTAACCCCTCTTCCTTTCTCTCCATTCCACCAAATATGGGCTGACAACGCACTTGCGACTCCTCTGGTGTCGCTAGTGTCTATAGAGGGCGGTGATCGCTTAACAACAGGTGACCCGCCTTTTCGGTTGCCTCCTATATGATATAAAAAAGTATATTTTCAAAAAGAAGAATTAACCGACTTAAATATCAATAAAAAGCCCATAAGGCACTAAAAAGCGGAAAATTAATAGTTTATCAAATTAACCAAATTTAATAAAACATATGAATATGTGTGCAACCTAGAGATGTATTGGAAGTATTTGAAAAAAATGGGACCACACGGGAAGCACCAACTTTCTAGAAAAAGGATTATCAAAATGGGTTCGCCCAGGCCAAAGTTATGAGGCAACGAACATAAAAAAAAAATAGAGACGAATTGATAACCTCCTCCTTTTTTTGAAGTCGGTTAAAAAGCAGCTACAATTTAATAATAAAAGTCCATAAAAGTGTTTTCAGTTTAATTAAATTTTGTGCCAATGATTTAGATACGCAATAAACTTCTCTTTTCTGTGAAGCCAGTAGTCCGTTAGGTCTTATAAGTTTTCCAGCGTCTAGTATTATCTTCGTACTGTCGGCTCATTAACTTTCGGTGAAGCCGCACAACCTTTGATAACTTCACTTTTTACGAGCACGCCGTCTCGTCCCAGCGTTGAGCTTACAGAAAATACTGCAGTAAGATTCAGTTTGAAATAGTCGTTTGGCAGTTTTAAAAATGTTTTTTTTTAATAAATTATTATTCGATTTTAATCTAAGAACCTAGCATAGCTTCGATTAGAATTAACATTTAATCATAGTTTAGTCTTGCAAAACAAATAAAAAGTAACAATTTACTTTAAAATGTTTTGTGTATCTATACCAATATTATAAAGAGGTAAAGTTTGTGAGTTTATGACGTAGTGACGTTGTAGGGGGTAATCTCAAGAACAACTGATCCGATTTGAAAAATTCTTTGAATGTTATATAGCTCATTTATCAAGGATGGTTATAGGCTATATATCATCACGTCTTTAAGGCCAATAGGAGCGGAGCACAAATGAAGAATGTTTCAAAATCGGAAAAAAAATCTTGAGAGCTTCCGCTACTTGTTAGCGTTAGTCCAAAGTATATATACCACGCGAACGAAGACGCGGGCAGAGGCTCGTATTGAATAAATTTCGCACAATATTATGCAAATATTTCGTTTTAAACTATAACAACGCTAGTTGTACTTTGTTATAAACCGGAAAAAAGTAATATAGACCGGATGAAAACGAGGGTCGCTCCGATAAGGGGCCACGTTAGAACCTGATGAATCCTTGTTGAGGATTAGCCCTTACAATATGAGCACCATTTCACAAATGCCAAGGGTCTAAGGGTGACAAATGCTGGTGTGAACGTCGCGTAATTTATAGGCGGTATCCCGTTTCACATAAATATACCTCCCAACTGAATATAATTCCTAATAAAAATGGTAATTGGAAATATTTTTAACCGTCTTATGTTAGCTCACGT
>JACEII010000046.1:1939590-1993351 GCA_014332785.1 Antheraea mylitta
TGTACTTATGTACACGCGTTAGAAGTTATACTCCTTTGGCTTAACAAGATAAAAATATTTTCAAAAATTTTTCGCCTTATTCTACGTTTGTAGAAAAAACGACACTAACAATAGAAAAAAGGTATTTAATAGATTGAAAGTTTTAATACAAACAACAAATACAAAGAAACAAAATGTTGACTATAGCTAACTTTAGGGTGTCGGTTTTTCGTAAAGGGGTGCGCGCGCATCGTAAAAATTTAATCTCATCATTCATATCTAACGCGCCAAAAGAAGTACAACTTCAAAAATTCATAAGTGTAATATAACTATTAAATCATACTTATTGTATAATGAAATATGCCGGTTAGATATAATGTAATGAAATCGTTAATGAAAATAATAATATTGAAACGTAGGTTTTTGTTTTAGTAATTATATCTTATAGAATATATTAAAATATCGTAAGATAAATACATACAAATTAAAGTTGTTCAACATGGATGATATAATTAAACCAGCTCACTACAATTACTAAGCAAATATTAAAATAAAGCGGAGAAAATTCATTACAAACCAGTGCATAGTGTCAGTTTTGTATTGTGGCTGGATTTTAATCAGCATTTGCATTTCATGTTTACATATTCATTTAATGTAATATATCGTACTAGTTGAGCACGCGGCTTCGCACGCTTTTATTATACTTTGTCTGCACCGAATCGGTTATTACCTGTTTCAATTATATTTTTAAACGCGAAAAATATTAATAAACCTTATACCCGATTTCAGCGACATCTACCGTTTTCAATTGTAAATCCGAACTATACAGGGGCTCACTCAAATATATACCCAGTAGGTATGTGAGAAATCTTTAAAAATAAGCCTAAAACCCGTTCTCAGCTTCACCTAGCGGGTCCAATTAAAATAAAATCTAACCTACATATATTTCCGATAAATGTCTTCCCAGTATTGGCGATAAATTATTTTTTGCCGATTTCAATTACATTCCTTGTGATTAACTATTGAAAATATATATTTGCTAAAATAAACATTATCTATAACACTGAGGGATAATATACCTTTCTAACATTAAAAAAAAATTCAAAATCGGATCGGTGGTACCACGGATTCCCACGATAGAAAAAGATAAAAATATGAAATATAGCTTAAATATTTAGCTAATCTATGCTATATATACCACAAAGAAAATTTATCAAAATCCATCAAGAATTTCATTCGATACAAATATTTATCTTTCATCTTTGCGAGAAAAAGTAAACATAAACATAAAAAAGTACTCGCATATGTAGTGTTAATATTATGTATTTAATGTAAAACTTTTAATGCTTCAAAATATTTCAATTTAGCGCCATCTATGGACCCTTTTAGCTATACTTGATTGCTAATTATACTAATATTTATTTATTTAGGTAACAAACAGCCATACATAAACATGTTATAATTATAATATAAACTAAAAGGCCTGAAGTACCATTATTTGAAAAACATATTTTTAAACTATTTTTAAGACATCATAGTATTCATTTAATAAGTATTTACATATATGTGGATTAAATCAATCAGAAATAGTCTCTTTTTACATCTTGGAATGTACCTTTCTAACTTATAACATACACAAAAAAGCAGTAAAGAATTAAAAAATAAAAATACAGTAATATATACTTCATGTGTCAGTCTTATACAGCACATCAGCCACTTTCTTCTTATAAGATAATAAATTATTAGAAAATATGTCAACACTGTTAAGAAATTTGTTGTAGTGATTACAAGATCGTTGAAAAAAGGAATTCCTAAAATTATTTGTTCGAAAAAAGGAGATATGAAAAGTATCCTTACATCGAGTACTAGATCGTGGTATTTTAAAAAAGACTCTAGAAGTGGTGAGGAATCAATATATTTATGAATTATTTTATATAACGAAATTGCATCCAGATATATTCTTCTGTCTTTTAAAGATTGTAAGTTATGTCTAAAGGCACTTGTTTTATAATCAGAAAACAAGTTATTAGTTTTGAAATCCAACATCTTTAAAAATCTATTGTTTATTTTTTCAATCCTAGCTATATGTATTTTGTATTGCGGACTCCATACTACGCTTGCAAACTCCAATACGCTACGGACATAAGCGAAATATAACACTTTTAAAGTTTCTGGTCTTTGAAATGGTTTCCCGAGATGAAGAATTAGGCCGAGTTTTTTTAAGGCTTTGGATACTATGACTTCTATATGAAGATTAAAATGGAGCTTAGAGTCTAAAATAACGCCTAGGTCACGAATTTCATTTTTTCGAGTGATTATATTACCGGCAAGCTCGTAGTCGTAAATTAAAGGATTATGTTTTCAGGGGAAAGTGATAATATGACATTTGTCACTGTTAATAAAGAGTTGATTCAAGGAGCAATATTCGTTGAATATATCGAGGTCATATTATAATTCCTTACAGTCAGCTTTTGACTGGACAATTTTGAAAATCTTTGTGTCGTCTGCATAAAGTAGATGGCAAGAGTTATTGAAACAATTTCCAATGTCATTAATATATAGCGTAAATAGGAACGGGCCCATATGAGATCCTTATGGGATACCGGAAGGAATCGCGAGGAACTCAGATCGAAATCCTTTAAGTGCTACTGCTTGACTGCGGTTTTTAATACAGGATTTTTAATACGGTTTTTAATCCATCTTAATAGATCGCCGTGTATACCCATGGTCAATAACTTTATTTGTTATTGTTATTTATATGAAAAAGTAATTAATTAAACATTGTTCATCGTTCATTGTCTTAGATATTATTTATACGATAATAAACATATATGACCCGTGCAAATTCCGTCTGCACAAAATACATTATTACCCGTTTCAATTGTATTTTAAACACGAAAAATCCTAATAAACTCAATTACAGTGACATCTACCGTTTCCAATTGTGAATCATAACTATCCAAAGACTCAAATTTATAATGAGTTGGTATTTGAAGAATATTTTATATAATAAGCCTAAAACCTATTGCATATTAGGTACAGTTTCGTTCAACAACTTTGTTGACGTTTTCTATGTAGTTGATATTTTCGCATAGTAATATCATGTAGCCGTAGCCTAATCCTACTAATCGCTCGATAGACGGGGCGACGGATCGGAACCCGACGATTTTTTTTGTTATTCGTTTTTTTTTAAGTAGCATAGGGAGATGAAATATAGCTTAAATTTTTAATTGATCTGTCTGCTATATAGCATAAATAACATACCAAAATCTATTAAGAATTACATGAACTTTAAATTTTTAACTTTCATCCGTTATCCTGGAGAACTCCTAGTATATTTGAGAGAAAAAATATCTTAAATGTAACCTTGTAATATTAGTTATCACTATGTCCAATTTCGTCAAAATTGGTTCAGTACTTTCAGAGTAAAACGTGTTCAGATTCTAGAATTTAATCCGTTATCCTGGAGAACCCTTTGGGTTTTCTGGGACAAAAAGTATTCTAGATGTAATCGTGTAATATTAGTTATTCCTGTTTCAAGTTTCGTTAAAATTAGTTCAGTACTTTCAGAGTGATGCGTGTTCACAGGGACAGACAGACAGACGGACAAAAATTGTAAAAAGATTATTTTTGGCTTCTATATCGATAACAAAGTCTACCCCAATTAAAATTTTCAAAAAATATTTAACGTAAAGATTTGGCCTTGTTGCAGTTTTATTATAGTATAGAAGATAGCTTTTACCCGCAGCTTCACTCGCTTTAATGTAGATTTGAAGTATCCTTTGAGAACAGTATTCTTCTTCTAGGTGTAAGGGGTACCCTATGTCCTTTTTTTGTGTCTCCGACAATATATACAAAGTTTCATGATGATCGGTTCAGTAGTGAAGACGTGAAAGCCTAACAAATAAATAAACTTATAGTCGCATTTATAATATTAGAAAGGTTTCTGTAATTAAATATGCTCTATAATTTTCTGCTGTTACGTAAACAGCCTCAAATTAACCTTATTAGCAGTTTGCACCAAAAACCAAAAATATTTTTTTAATGTAGTACTTCCAAACGAATTACAATGAAGCTTCCGTAGTCCGCTGAAGCTGTTAAGACCTGGCTAGGTCCATAGCGTAGTCAATTCGAGAAAAAATAATGAAGCTTAAAGTATTTATACATATTCTTCATCAAATCACCACTTGCATCAGATAGCTAACTGAAAAGTATGTTTCTGTTACAAACTTAAACATTCAGACAGTCTTGTCTATACTAATATTATAAGCTGAAGTGTTTGTTTGTTTGGTTGAACGCGCTAATCTCAAGAACTATCGGTCCGATTCGAAAGTTTCTTTAAGTGTTAGATAGCTCATTTATCGAGGATGGCTATAGGCTACATATCTTCACGTTAAAATCAATAGGAGCTGAGCACTGATGAAGAATGTCTCAAAATCGGGCTATTTTGGAAGCTTCCGCTGCGTGTTAATGTCAGTATTATATGCGTTGCCATGGTAACGCGATAATATTCTATCGCAAATATTTTCATGGTTTATTTTGTGTTCCTATTCAAAAAGTTTATTCTACGTTAGTTTTGTTTACAATTTTTAATTATACGTGTTACGTTTATATCGCAAACATTTCTAAAGTTTAAGCTATTCAAAAACTTTAGTAGTAATAATATTCGTCCAATAAGACTGTCGAAGGAATTAACCCATACTGCCAATTCTGAAGTTATCAATATAGGTAGTTTTCTTTAATAGCCAGTCTTTTTGAATGTCCAAGTTAATGTAAAGGTATAAGCGCCAAATCCTTTATATAATATTTCATACATTTTTATCTTCTTAATTTTCAAGACCACAGAATTCATGCTCCATGGTATTATTTTTCATTCATTTCACTTATGCACAATAAACGAATCATATTACATAAAACGTCACCAATTTAACACAATATAGAGACAAGTAACACAAGATTATGAATAAAATATAAAATCCACTACATGACAGACTAAAATCCCACCAAAAACTTTATTCTACGTTAGTTTTATTCCCAGTTTTTGATTGGTGATATATTACGTATTATAAAAGTAAAATAAGTGTATTTTATATTAAAATAAATACTTTTTGGTGGATAAATATATCTGTGATGCTACAAATATCAACAATTTTTTTTCGAATCTGTCGATATATCTGTTTTTTTTTTTTATTTGTTTCGTGTAATTTCCGAAACGGCTGGACCACGCTATTGATCTAGTAAGGTCTAAACAGCTTCACCGGACTACAAGTAATATTTGAACGGGAATTTTACAGGCAAATAAGTAACTAATTAGCTGTTTTATTTTAAGCTAGCGAGCTCAGCAGACATTGCCCGCCCTGATAATAAGACAAACCATATCTAAACCTTACCCAAGAATCATTTTATATATTAGTGAAAACGACATGAAGATGCGTTCTGTAGTTTTTGATCTTATCGCGAACAGACGTGTAGACAGACGTGGAACAGGACTTTGTTTTACACTATGTAGTGATGAACTATTATCCGTGCAATCGTCTGTGTGAAATTAATCAAAAATAAGTTGTTCACTGTAAATATGTGCGTGTGACGTGCGCTGTACTGGACTCCAAGAATAAATATAATTGAAAGTCATATGTTTATATGTGATTTAAATTATAGCAAGGTATAATAATAACTTAATTATACCGACACTATGGACATATTATATCTATATAATAAAAGATTTAACACATATTGTTTGATAATGTTTAGCTTAATGTTTTCATTACTTTCTTATATAGTGTAAGTGAGCACTGAGGGTGATATATAGCAGTTTAAAGTTTCAGTTATGTGGCTGATGATATATCCCATCCCATTCGATACACTATTAGTATTCACATATATAATGTACACGTTACTTGTTACAGTAGATGATGTGCGTGTGATACAAATATTTTTGAAAGAGTATTATTGTAATTTACACTAAATGTGTGATTACTATTTTAAATTTACTTAATATATTTAAAAAACGCGTGCGAAGCCGCGGGTAACAGCTAGTTTGATATATTGACGCAGGATTATTTACGTATATTCGTCTTTTAATGCTTATTAGGTTTTAATGTTGCTCAACAATTACATCTGAAGTTAACCATGTGGTCGAAGATTGTAGAAACGTTGTTAAAACTGAAGGGGACTGGCTTCCTCATACATCTGTCGGAACATACTAACAGGAGCTAGGTAACCAATTTTCATCTCGAGGCTGGCAGGTAGCCAAGTGGATTTAGAAAAAGTCTTACCATCATGGCTTACTACCATGGTTTACCATCATGGCTTACCATCGTGGTTTTATCTTGATGATTCTTTTTATTCAAATGATTCGAACCTATGAAATATATACCTATATATTTAAAAGTTAGCAAAATGGCAACCACCGTGATGTTCTCTCGAACCTTTCTTATGGGTACGTTAGCGTTGTGAATTGGGTTGCCCAGGTCGGTTTTTCCTCAGGGCTATGATATGGGGCTCTTCAAGAAGAGACTGAAACACGTTCTTTAAGGTCAGAAACACAACAATGATATAAAAAAGAAACCTTCTGTGATCAACACGGTGTTCGAACATACAATTCAACTGAGCCATTACCGCATCTTGTTGCTAAGTTTTCTCAATAAGAAAAAAGTGAATAATGGTTACACATTACAAGAATATTATTTATGCCACAAAGATAACAAACACCAAACATAAATACGCATTATTTTTAGGAAGGAATACAACCAAGCATGAAAATGATGGAATGATTGCTATTTGCGTCGCTCGAATGAAAAATATTTCTACTGATCTTGTTTACCCTGGCTCCGTAATTTGTCCGGGCCATAGCACGGAATGCGCGCGTTATTACGGCGCGCTGAACAGATGTGAACATGTAGGGTTTACACAATACTATCGGATATGATTTGTAATAGAGATTTCCTAATATAAAGCATTGTATACTGTATGGCCACCGAGTAATATTAGTAGGACTGGACAATAAACATCTATATATAAGCAAATAATTAATAAGACTACTATTAGTTTTTAATTAACTGTCTTACTTTGCGTATTTAAAAACTTTAAAAATTTTATTCGTTTATAAATATACTTCTATTCCATTCATTCATTAAAAATAATTCAGATTAAAATATAATTTACCACCTGTAATCTATAATCTATCTTATACCTTTAAACGAGCAATTCTTGTATATGTTCATATTGTTATATATTCAGGATCTCAGAAACGGCGTCAGCGATTTCCGTAAAACTTAGTATGAAGGTGGTTTCGGAGACGATAAATCGGTCTAGCTAGATTTTATTGATAGAAAACTTTTTTTCTGAGTTTTCAGACATTAAAAAAATATAGCTAGACTATAAAAGTAAATTTCGCCGCCGCTGTCAAAACATATATAGTTCAGATGGAAATCGGCTGCTTCGAAAATCCATCTAACTCCAGTTCGAATCCGAGTGAAACAAAAAAAGAGACGTCTTTTTGAATAATTTTTTTTCGGTAAAAAAAAAAGATAATTATGTGAGGCGAATCGAACAGCTAATTTTGATTAAATAAATAATTTTATTTTTATAATTATAGGAAAGATATCTTTTTTAATATTTTTCTTATGAGAAATGCTAATTTTGTGAGGCAAACCCAACAGTTTATTTTGATTTAAAAATGTTTTTTTTTTTTTTAAACCGAGCGAGGCTCGATCATCCAGTTAATCAAAATAAACTAATTAACGTGAGAATGTGTCGTAGTCCGGTGAAGCTGTTAAGACCTTGCTGGGACAATAGCATAATCATTTCGAAAAAAAAAGAAAAAAAAGTGAGAACGTGTAGTGTTAGAAAGATAATAATTACATTTCACAATATTCTCATAGGAGTTAATTATTTATTGACTAGAAGTGAATATTAAGCGAAAATGGGAGTGTTCTATTGAACAATCAACAAAAGTAATGTTGGTAGTAAACAACAAGCGCAATAGTTGTATAATAATGGGAACAATGACATCTGAAAGGCAGCTGGAAATGATTGAAAGCGTAAATGGAATATTAGTAATGGAATACAATGGGCAAATATAAGAAACGCCTATTTTAGTACTGATCTAAATAGAAGGCTAACCATAAGTGACGGGAAAGGTGATTCAAAGGAAAGACAAGGTGATCTCATTTAAGTGTAATAACATAGAACTAAATAAAGGTGTCAGAATTAATAAACAAAAGTGGACAAGGTAAACTTATTACAGAAATAATTCTTAAAATTTATAGGAAAATAATTTCGAGTTAGCCCTAAATGTATCGCAAAAATGCTACGATCGTAGGAGGAAATCAAAATCCCTTAAAATTCAGAAGCATAAAGCTTAAAATTGAAATTTAACAAGCAACCATTTTAAAGTACTCATTCCCTTTATCGTTTATCTCAGTACGTATAGATATGTATATATATCGCCATATGCAAAAAATTATACATTACTTATTAACTAGTTTTTCCTTACGGCTTCGCGCGCTTTAGTGTAGATTTAATACGTAATAATCGTTATTGACATCTATAGTAATCATTTATAAGTAACAGTCATCGCTAATAACAATTATTACCTGATATATTTTCTTAAAATCTTGATTTCTGACAAATTTTAGAAAACATCCTTACATATTAATAAACGAATTGTGTAATTAACTAATAATTATAGTAATAGTGTAATCTGTTGTGTTGTTTTTTGAGAGAGAGTTTATGTTTTTTATTTTAAATTATATGCTTATGAAAATTGGAGCCATATTTATGAAAACTGCTGTCATGTGAATACTGTTGCTGTAACAGTTATAAAATTACGAAGGGCATCGTATACCAGGATATACAACATCTGGCCCACTGTTGGTACTGACTCCCAGGAGTGTATATCGGTTCTCCAATATCGATCCGCAGTATTCCGCGAGACAGGGTCACCTTGAGTAATATGTTGCTCTCCACCACTCACTACAATCATAGAGGGCAGATTAAAGACTATTCACGCTTGTGCCTGATACATAACCTCGGTATTCAAACCCACGTCAAGCAAAGCGATGTTTCCTATTAGTAAGTCATCGATGCTCCAATTGCAACATGGAAGTGGAAGGGTTTTATTTTTTTCCCTTATCGAACTGAAAAAACTCTAATTTTCCGATACAAAAATATATGGAGGGGTTGTAGAGGCGTGTATGCTTGGTACACATATGCGTCTCAACAACTCAAACATATATGAATAGTTAGCTAGGTTAGCTAAGTCAGGTCGCGAGTTTGCATGTAACAGGCAACAGCCAAGTCGAGGTGTGCCGTGCACCTTTGAGCTAGTTGCCCAAATAAAATCGGCTGAGTGCCTTAAGCACTCGCCTTAGTAGTTCGGTGAAGCTGTTAAGACCTTGCTAGTTCAATAGCGTAATCAGTTCGAAAAAAAAAGCTCCAATTGCAAGTCAAGTTGCTGTTTTTGTTTCTTTTAGGGTGAAATTTGAAACCCATAAAATTATGTCATATAAATAATAAATTTTGTTAATCATTGGTAACTGTACTGAGCTAGCTGTACCCGCGATTCCGTCCGCGTGGAATATTATGTAAAAAACATAGATTAATAAAGTCATATGAAATAATCTGAAAGTATTAAGTTCATTTGCTAATTTACTTTTCCTCGTACTTACGCCGCGTTGTCATTAAAATTACAATAACTTTTGATAGAGTCGACCGATTTTAATGAAACAAAGACTAGGTTATTATCGAAGATATGCTTTATGATTTTCTTGTACGTGGGTTTTATTGTGAACTCAGTCCTTTAGCGGTGATGCCTGTTCATACAAACAGACAAACAAACAAATAGAGAGACATTTTTAAAATATATATAATATATATAATATATATAAATGAAATATATTTTACTACGTATTCCAAGACATCTGCACATTTTTTTTTAACGAAAATCGAAAAAGTACATGTCAGATTTTCATTCTTATTATATGTATAGACTAGACTCTGATCGCGACTTCGTTCGCGTGGAATAGATACTTTGGGCTAAGGCTACACGCTACACGGAAGCTCCAAGGGGAAAAAAAAAGATTTCCAAACATGAATACTTAACTGGTGCTCCACTCCTATTGGTCTTAGCGTGATGAGTATGGCTATATGCCTAAAACCATCCTCGATAAATGCTATATATCATTGAAAGAAATTTTCAAATCGGACCAGTAGTTCCTGAGATTACCCCCTACAAAGTCACAAACCTCTTTATAATATTAGTATAGAAGTATAGATATGGTATGGATAAGCATAGACAAAACTAAAGGTAAGTAAAAAAAAAATTTTTGTTATTACAAAATATGGAATTTTGTTATTTTCAAACCGTAACTTTTAAAACTTATTGCAACAATTCAAACTGTATGCCGAGATCGCGTAAAGTAACAGCATAAAATAAATTTAGTGAAGGCACGTGGAGTAAATAATAAAGATAAAGCTGAGGAAAAACAGACGCTTTATGGCGGCTCTGCTGGGAAACGGGGGATTGTTTCACACCCATATATTTCGTACTGTCAATCACGCGTTCTGCGGCACACTGAATAATACATATATTTATTTGCTGAAAGCCAATAGTCTCGTGTCTATTTTTAATGATACGAACCAGGTTCCCATTTCATGTACTATGCATGAGTCTAGAAAAGTTTCTCAAAATCTGTACGTCATTGTATATATTCCGGTTTGTATGCCGAACATGCCCTCAGTCGTGAAGTTGGTACGCGGCAGTTATCTTTAGCACGATAAGAACTTCCAGTATCTTAACATGAGAAATTTCAAACAACGCTAAAATTGTGTTGTTTCATTTCGTTGAAAGATAAACGAACCAAAAATTAGACAAGTAGTTTATTTTAAAATCCAACACAATATCTAAGAATATGATTATATATAATGTAAATATATAGATGTTAACTATAATTTAAATCAAACATTGTTTTAGAAAAAAAAGAACTCATATTAATTAATTAGATGTTTATTAAGCTGAAATGTAAGTAAAAATATTTTTCTAATAATCTCTGTAGGTGGTAGAGCCACGCTGAAGTTATTACCGGTTTCAGCATGAATTGGTCGGCTCATCCGGGGTAGTACGACCCGACCCACAGAAACACCGGCGTGAAGTAACAGTGATTGCATCGTTGCGTTTCGTTCGGTCAGTGAGAGCAACTTTTTTTTTATTTTTCATGTGGGGAAATCCATTATGGGTACCCACCCTCCCGGTAGAGAGGGTGGGTTATGTCCGACTCTCACGGACTAAAACCCCACGGTGTACCGACAGACCGTGTTATTGGGGCGGCAAGAGATCGTTCTAGCTAATCAACCTTGTAGAGCCGCCCCAACGGTCCGCCCGGCGGAAGATGGCCGCCGGGGTCCTACCTATAGAGAGGCAGCTGGGTACACACCAGCTGCTTTCCCTCGTCCGCCGAACCTGTGCAATGCGGGGATGAGCCCCCCCAACTACATCCCCTCAGGTCCGGCTATGGTGGCAGGAGTTGGACAAAGCACCGCCTCCTCCTGCCGGTCCTCCGTTGGCGAAGACGGCTACTGAGGGGTCCGCCTCGCGGGTCCTCTTCGCCACCTCCTTTTGCGAAATGACTTCCTCGCAAAAGGAGGCCACTGCTCGCCACGACTGTTCGCTGCCGAGCATTGCCGCAACCACGCCCAGCAGCGTCAAATTCCCTCCCACCACCGCCACCAGAGTGCGGCACTCTCTCTCCCACGCAACACACTCGGAGAGAGTGAGCTGCGCGGTGTCTACCTCAGCGCCGCATTCGTGACAGGCGGCGGTCGGCTCCATGCGAGCGATACGGTGCAGGTACCACCCGAAACAACCGTGCCTGCACCAGCCTGAACGTCAGGGAGCCCCACTCCCGGTTATTCCACTCCCGCAGGACCGGGCGGACGGCGTCAATAGTGTACGTCCCGTAGCGCGCGTCCGCCAGGTCCTGGATCCACCTTATTAGCGCCCCATCCCTACACTCTCGCCTCTTGGCCTCTATCTCCCAGGGAGCCGGAGCCACTACGCTTTGTACGTGTACAAATTCACGGTGGCGAGAACCCCAGCTTCCAGCCCCCAGGGAAGAGAGGCAATTATCCTGAGGGAGGGAGGGATGTCCCTATGACCTTTCTCAAGATTCGTCCTTGATAGTTCTACCAGAATCTAAATGTAGTTGCGAAAATTACCCATATACCTATGTTTATTTTTATTTATGTTTAATATTTCGTGCAAATGAAATAAATTGCTGTTTAATTTCACTATATGTCTATAGTATAAAATATATTCATTTATTTTTTTCTTATATAATAATATAAACCTACACACATATATACAAAATACTAGCCACTGCCCACGACTTCGTTCGCGTGAAATAGTTACTTTGAGCTAACAAAAGCACGCAGCGGAAGCTCTCAAGAAGAAAAAATACCCTATTTTTAAATATTCTTTATTGGTGCTCCGCTCCTATTGGTCTTATCATGATGATATATAGCCTATAACCATCTTCGATAAATGAGCTATATAACATTGAAAGAATTTTTCAAATCGGACCTGTAATTCCTGAGATTACCCTCTACACCTTCACAACGTCACAAACTTACAAACTGTACCTCTTTATAATATTAGTAAAGGTATACTATATGTAAGTACAGTATATAAACGATTATAATATCGCATTACATCGAAATTA
The DNA here is from genome assembly GCA_014332785.1 of Antheraea mylitta. Taxonomy (NCBI): domain Eukaryota; kingdom Metazoa; phylum Arthropoda; class Insecta; order Lepidoptera; family Saturniidae; genus Antheraea; species Antheraea mylitta. The sequence goes on from JACEII010000046.1 coordinate 1,952,289, forward strand.
TGTAGTCCGGTGAAGCTGTAAATGCTTAGTAAGGCCAATAGCGTAGTCAGTTCAAAAAAAAGAAAAAAAAAATCATCGAAATCGATCAAGTCATTTCCTTGTGACACGTGCAACACGTGCAAGCGAACAGAGAGTAAATAATTCATAAGCCATAGAGATATTTTCTGTCACCGATTCTAAAATTCCATTGAATATTTTTTCTTCGAAATATCTAATGCACAGATTTCCTATGTATACCGTTTTACTATAAGTATACATACAAATAACTTGTAAGATAACATATAGTATATGAAGAAGTTTATCAAATTATGTATTCATAGTTTGTGTGAGAAAAGAGGAAGGACAATTTTTATCTTTCTACAGATGTTTATGGCTTCAATAAAGTACACGATGAATCACCAAGGAGTTTATTACCTTGTAGAAAGTTTTGTTTTTTATCTCTTTCCCGCTGATAAGGTGCGCTCAACCACGAAATATAAGAACCAGAAAATATAATATTTTAAAATAATTATGTCCGGAACGTAAAAGATATTCCGTCATACTTTTTTCTAGACTGAGTTTATTTTTCCTGTTGGTACTTACTCAACGTTGGGTTTTCTTTTAAGACATAACTGAAGCGGAACTTCCTCATTGAACTCTGCTTTGCTTTTATTAGTTGAAACCTTTAAAGTGAATGTTCATTCTGTAGAAATACCAGCTTTATGTTCATTTACTGTATTAAAATCTTCTTTGTTAATTAAGGAAAAATATAAGTAGTTGTATTCTTAATTGACTCATAAATAAATGGTTTCAAATTTTTTTTCAGACTTTTGTATGATAATTCATTAAAAACAAGTAAGGAAGCATGTTCTAAATTTGAAGATCTGTTAGACAGCAAATTTTTTTTATATCATAGGAAGCAAACAATACTAATAATTAACTAATACTTACCCCGGGCAAGCTGACCCATTCATGCTGAAGTCAGTAATGAACTTAAGGTACTTGGTCAACTCCAACTACATCATTACATAGTATAAAACAAAGTTCTCTACCGCGTCTTTCTGTTCGCGATAAACTTAAAAACTACTAAACGCATTATCATGACGTTTTGTATCTGTAGATAGAGTGATCAATGAGGCAAGTTTTGGTATATTTGGTAAGGTTTTTTTATTATCAGGGACAACGTCCGTCAGGCCCTCTAGTATGCAATAAATTACTTTAGACTCGCACTAAAACACAACTTGCTAAAATGAGGGTCATTGACCGTTTCTACTTCACATGTGCAGTCAGAGATAACTAATCAATTACACAGTGATTGTAACTGTATTGAGCATGTCTAGTCTACCATTCTGGAAATGTCTCAAAACAAAGTTCGTGTTAGTATAGAATCTAAACAAATAAAACTGTAAAGTAGGATGCTGCAGTCGGATGTATGCTCGCAAACTTCTCGCACGGAAAAGTAATTTAAAGTTTGTGAGCAACGTTAATTATTTGTATGCGGTTTTATTCCGTGGCAAATTTTAATAATAGCACGGGTTTCTATTTAATTTACTGATATGTTAAAAAAATTGCATGATTAATTTTCAGGACAATACTAGAAATCATAAAGAGGCATATGCAAATTCAAACTAATGATTTTCTATTATATTGTAATATCTCCACTACTTCATTCTCGTAAAAATGGTTTTACTATTTTTTTATATCGTAAAAGGCAAACGAACAGGTGGGTCACCTGATGTTAAGTGACCACCGCCATCCATAGATACTAGCAACATCAGAGAAGTTACAAGAGCGTTGCCAGCCTGTGTTAGGGAGACGGTGGGGAGGGAAACGAGGAGAGGAGAGGGTTGGGGAGGGGAGTGTTTCTCCGGCGTTCTTACTGACCGAACGAAACGCAACAATACAAGCACTGTTACTTCACATCGGTTTTCTTTGAGAGGGTGGTACTACCCCGGGCGAGCCGACCCATTCATGCTGAAACCGGTAATAGCTTCAGCGTGGCTCTACCACCTATATACATACATATTTCATAGGACTATGATTTTTATATAGATTAATTTTGAGCTGTATTTTATTTTATCTATACTGATATTATAAAGAGGTAAAGTTTGTGAATTCGTGAGTTTGTGATGTTGTAGGGGGTAATCTCAGGAACGACTGGTCCGATTTGAATTATTCTTTCAGTGTTAAATACTTCATTCATCGAGGAAGGTTATAGGTTATATATCATCACGCTAATCAATAGGAGCGGAGCAGAGATGAAAAGTGTTTCTAAATCGGGATTTCTTTCCTTTTGAGAGCTTCTGCAGCGTGTTACCATTAGCTCAGAATAACTATTACTACGCGGACGTAGTCGCGGGCAGTGGTTAGTCATTAATAAATAACTATTTAATGAAACGATTATGTGAGCTTCACTATACCACAAAGATTTTTACTTATTAAATTTTTATTAAAGGTTTTAGAGTACACATCAGCTTAAGTACACTTTGTGAATAAAAGATTCAATTAAAATTAATCTCAAAGTTTTTCATCTCCTATTTTATTCCCTTTATTTACTAAGAATTAAATTAAATCTGTACGTAGGAGTGTTTACTTTTTACTTTCGCGAAAAATCCCAGCAGACGTTTTCGGTAAAAGTAATTAACGTCGTAAGTAACGAATCACTGACAGAAAGTAATTCAACCGAGGAAATTATTAACACCGAGGAATTTAGTAATGTTGTTGTACTTGACTCTTCGAATGTTTAGGAATTTTTATCAACAAAATTTCTACGAACTTCTATAGCTGTTAGACAATAATATGATATATAACTTTAAAGAAATTAGGATTATTCCACTTCTAGAGGTCATACCATAATAATAATTTATGCTAATATTATAAAGAGGTAAAGTTTGTGAATTTGTGACGTTGTAGGGGGTAATCTCAGCAGCTACTGCTCCGATTTGAAAAATTCTTTTAGTGTTACATAGCTCATTTATCGAGAATAGTTATAGACTATATAACCTATGGAGATATCATCACGCTAAGACTAATAGGTGCGGAGCACTATTCAAAAATATTTCAAAAGCGGGTTTTTTTCCTCTTGAAAGCTTCCGTTGCGTGTTGGCGTTGTAAGCCCAAATTCTAAGCGGACGAAATTACGGGCAGGAGCTAGTTGCTTATAATATTCATCGGTAAATAGACTATGTAATGTAAAAAGATTTTTTTTTATTTGCGTATTCGTTTCTAAGATTAGCGCGTTGAACTAAACAATCTTTTAAGCTTTATAACATTAGTATACATGTATATATGTATATATATATATATATATATATATATATAGATGATACATCTTATATGCAAATCACAGATGCCCCACGTACGAAGTCCAGTGGAACAAGTGGCCACGATAAAGCAATATGAAATTCTTCACGTGGTGTTTAGAACGATGTAAAAACGTGCGGATCCTCTCGTACGGTCTCGTATCTATGCAAATAAGGTTAACAAAGGCATTACACAGATAACCAACGTCAATTAACCTGAATCTTTATTTTTTTTTAAAGAAAGGTAAACTAATTAGAGTTATTGAATATGACGATAGAAACTTTTCTTTTTTTTATATCATAGGAGGCAAACAGCAGGTGGGTTACCTGATGTTAAGTGATCACCACCGTCCATAGACACCAGCAACACCAGAGGAGTCGCAAGTGCGTTGCCAGCCTGTGTTGGTGGGGAGGGGGAGCGGGATAGGCGAAGGGAAAGGGGAGGGGGAAGAGAGAGGGCGAGTTGAAGAAGAGGGAGTGGGAAGGGGAAATGGAGAGGGGTGGGTGGGGGAGGGGAGGAGGAGGTGGTCCTCCGACGCTCTCACTGACCGAATGAAACGCAACAATGCAAGCACCGTAACTTTACGTTGGTTTTCTGTTGGTCGGGTGGTACTACCCCGAGCGCGCCGACCCATTCATGTTGAAACCAGTAATAGCTTCAGCGTGGTTCTACAAAAGCACGTGGCACTACTATTTTTTAAATTGTCTACATAATCCTATCTATTTTCTAAATGTTACTACTTGTATACTTTTATTTTATAATTTTATTCAATAAATAATAGTCTTCAAATGAAAGTAACAAAAAATCCTAAACATCGAAAATGTAGGTAAAACAGATAATACTTTCATATTTTTAATCCATCAAGGAGATCTACTCCCATGTGGTAAATGTCGAAAAGATTCAAATGTAATCTAAATGTGCCTTGTGGAATACCAAAACTGTTTAAATCATTCTCTTTTTATATTTTTATTTTGTTATGTATACATTTTCGAAATCAATTATTTCATTTCAATTTCAAATACAACATATTTCACGTGATAGGTAAACGGTTCAAATGAGTGATTTTAACAAACGTTCAAGAGCTCTTATCCTAGTCATTAATTAAGCCGCCATTTAACAAGCTGATGTTAGCCGTGCTAATTACCAGCCAATAGTAACTTAATTGAAAACCACGGAACCTGCTCAATTAATATGTCATCCACTTCATTTCATGAGTTAATTTGAAAATATTTCGATACTGAATTAATATTGGTTATATACTCATATGGTGTTATGATGTTGTTATATAAGAGGCTTTGTTTTGTATCTTTAGGACTGTAGAAACAAACTCTTAGCTATGAAAAGTTTATTAAATAATAACTGTGTTTGACACAATTAACGTATATATAAACTTTTAATGATGTGAAACATATTTCTATACGCCTTGGCATTTAATCGAATCGTATACCGTCACAGCAAACGGCGTGACACGTCTCATGCCGTCATAATTCCTCTACATCATTGCTCGATTCGCAACGTCTTCGCGAGTTTGAGTTTGTATATTATATATACACTTTGTTGCTTCTGTGTGTTAGCCGTGTAATATTGCTATCCAATTATACTCGATACGTATTTAATTATACATCATATATAATACGTGAAGCAAAAAAATGTATCCCTTTTTAAGCGAATTCTTTGAACGAATGAACTTGAAATTTGGCAAAGTTAAAGTTTATATGGCGGAGAAGTGCAAAAAGCTATTTATTTTATATAAAATACATTAGAAGTACATTACATTAATTAAAATATGCATTACTTACACTACTGCTTGAATTTTACACAACACATCGTTTTTTTTTAATGTTTATATAATTATAGATCATGGCAAATGGCAAATAACTGAGTAGCCATGATGAAAACCTTTGATTACAGAAGTATATACATCCTTTGACAAAAGAACCCTAATAAAGTTCAAACTTTAAAATATTAATAAACTATGGTCGAATGTCGACCACTAGGCGCTCACTTGTTCCAATAATTACTCACATGTATCGTGTCCTGAGATTAACAACTTTTCTTTCAGTTTTATGAACATTAATAGAGCATCAGTGAAAAGCTACATAAAATATAATCCCAACATATACATAAGCTGCGTTTATTTTCTGATTTTTTATTGTTCGGTGAAGCTGTGAAGACCCGTCAAGGAAGGATTTTTTTGTTTATACTTTTGTGTCCAAGTTCATTAACAATGCAACCCGGTCGTGAGGCGTCAGAAACACATACATTATAATTATTAATTATATACGGGTTGGACATTCTTCATCATATTTTGCTTCCTTGGGATATACATTCAATAAAATGAGCGTCGATACACACAGTATGAAATAATATGAACTATAATTATATTCTTTGAACGTGTAAACGTCCAAACACAGGATTGAATTTAAATATACTTATAAGATTGTTTGTTCATTTCTTTGTTGTCATTTTATAAGGGAATCGAGCACTTAAAAGAGTCTTGAATTCCATTTTTCGGCGAAATTATTTTTCTTCAGTAAGGATTTAAAATGAGGGCAAATAAATCTAGACTCGGTAAAATGTCTGTCATACTAGATTTCTTTTGTTCGATATCGGTTTTGTGCGTTTGACATTTACTATTTCAATCTTGAATGCTAATATCTGTAAGGGATGTTAGATTTTCAGAAAAAAAAGATCTTTTAAATTTACAAATGGGTGAAGAGATAATGAAATATAGTAAATTTTCGGTAAGTCCAACTTCAAGGGAAACGCAATTAAGTGCTAACTTATAGCGGTTTTTATTTATAAAAGGAGATTTTGACTTTGAAAGGTTTCTGTATTGTATGTTTGATAATCAGAGGTGTGCACTCTTTGCGAACAATTTTTTAGTTATGAAGAAGAAGTAAATATAGATTCTTGTTAAAAAGTTAAGTCTAAGTACAAGAGTTATTTTGAATAATGTATGTAATATCATCTTCACATAATATAAATCAAAGTCCTCTATCATGTCTGTCGGTTTGTCCTTTCTTTTTTCTTTTATATCATAGGAGGCAAACGAACAAGAGGGTCACCTGATGTTAAGTGATAACCACCATCCATTGACACTTGCAACACCAGGGGAGTCGTGAGTGCGTTGGCAGCCTGTGTTGGGGAAGGGTGAGAGTGGGGGGAGGGAGGGAAAAGGAGAGGGGGAAGGTGAGGAGAGGTACTTTTACTTTTACTTTTTTTACTTTTCCGGCGCTCTCACTGACCGAACGAAACGCAACAATGCAAGCACTGTTACTTCATGTTGGTTTTCTGCGAGAGGGTGGTACTACCCCGGTCGAGCCAACCCATTCATGATGAAACCAGTAGCAGCTTTAACGTGGCTCTACCACTACAAAAATTGTTTGTTCGCGATAAAGTCAATAAGTACTGAACGCATTTTCATGCAGTTTTCACCAGTAGACAAAGTGATTGACGAGGAATATTTAGTAAATAATTGGTCTACGCTTTTATGAAGACGGGATAACGTCCGCAGGGTCCGCTAGTTGTAGCTAATATTTTAACAGTCAATACCTTATTTTTTAATATTTATTAGCATCAAATATAGATATCGAGATACAGAGGTCAAATATTTTTTATAATGTTACAAAAGTAGGTATATACCGTAAACTAGATTAAGTTTTTTGCCGGTTTTTCTGGATGTCTGAGTTGTTATTAATAAGTATTTTTGACATTTAGATTTTGTTGTTATTTGACGGGAAGGTTTACGATTTATCGGGATTTCACTTACCGAGGTTCTACTATGACATTATTTAGATAAATGTGATAAATGATGATAAATGTAAGCCTGGGTTTAAATATCTTAGAATTACTGCGATTGTAGGTATGTGTGGAAAATGTAAGGAAAGCTTAGAAAGTTATCCGCACTGTTTCTTGTTCAACGTTTAGTCCTGAAATTACTCTTTTACTATGTAAGGTATATTTGCATGTACGTACGAGTATATCATCCTGTTAAGGAATGTGGGCCGTGATCACAAAAAACCGAGTTACAAAAAAAAGGTTCGCTTGCCTGCACGTTCCTTCGTTTCAGATGCGACACAATTATTGAACCGTGTTGACGTCCCTCGTATTTCGTCTTAATGACGCCCCACAAGTATTAATATTTGTTATATATTTTGTGTAATATATACATATTATATTGAACGTTTTGAACTATTGAAAAGACTATCGTCATTATTGTGTTTATTAGTGTTTGTGCTTCCTACACATTTTACACGAATACATACAAACACTACACACACACCATTATACACAGACCTAGCACAGTGGAAGCGTGACAGGAACACCGAGCCTGTAAGGTGAGTGGGATAACGATAATTGCCTCTTATTATTATAGAGTTGCTGTTTAAATAACGGTTTTACTCAGGAGTGGTCATCACTCCGAAGAAAATATTTAAAATGGGCCCAGCACATTCGGTTTTGTGTTGGTGACTATCTCCTACAATTTTTTGCGTGGTTTTGTTTTTTTTTGTTCACGTAAACGCATCTTTGAAGCAACCGTGGTTATTTCGCGTATTGTTTGTTGCGTCATAACTACTAAGGGTTGTCGTCCACTTTCTTAAATATAAATTCCTAATATATCTGTGCTCGGTTAATTTATAAGGATTTATTTTGTTGTATAAATATAATTTTATTTGTATTGTTTGTTGTGTATAAATTTGTGTTGTGTTCGATTATTAATTTTAAATAATTTGTTTGTAACAAATTTATTTGAACACTAGGCTCTGTATCCAAGTTTGCTTGGTTTATTATTAGTTTTAAACTTGGTTTGTATTTGTTTTAAATTTTGTTTATTTTCTTGTAGTTAAAGTAATTAATTAATATTTGGTTTTGGCTATTGTATACATTTTTTTAAATTATTATTTAAATATGACATCAACGTATACCAAACGAATTAGGACAGAGCTAGTGTGGGCGACTTCTGCTGCTGCCTTAGTAGGCAGAGTGGACAGGCAGGAGGCACTCTTAGAGAGATTTAAAGCCGTTGAAAAACGACAAGCGGCAGTTGACTCTGCCTATGAGTCTTTTTTGAGTACGTCGGCGGATACCGAATTGGCTGCCTCGATGGAGGCGGATGTCGGCCAATTTTACGAATTGGTTGACACAATCACACAAGGTACACGTAGTATCCTCAATGAAAGAACAGAAGCCGGTGGAATTGTGAAAGAAACACAGTGACCTCCAACACATCCGGAAATGCTGGGGCGTCTTCCAACTCTAGACATACCCAAATTTGATGGTAGCATTGAGGATTACCCGGGGTTCTTGGCCATGTTTAAGAGCTTGGTGGACGCCCGGAAGGATTTGGCGAATAGTCAAAAGCTGGCATATCTGCGGGCCGCTCTCAGTGGAGAGGCAAGGGATGTCGTAGCTCATTTGGATATGACTGACAACAGCTACAGTACCGCCATGGATTTGCTCGCCCGGCGTTACCAAAACGTTCGGCGCCTGGCGAATGCTCATGTTTTGCGTCTTTTGACTTTACCCCGCGTCACTAGTACTGATCGCTTACGTGTTGAGGTTTTGAATCCAGTAATAACTGCCTGCAACTCGTTAAAAGGATTAGACCTGCCTGTGGACCGGTGGTCCTTCTTGTTTCTGCACATTGTATTGAGATTACTCCCACGAGATCTCAAAATTAGATTTGAGCAGATTTGCGGTGGTGATGATGCTACCTACCTATCACCTTTTGAAAAATTATTGGGTTTTTTAGAAGATGAATGCCGGTTGATCGAAAACTCTGGTATTGCCAGCTCATCTTGAGTTCCAGAGAAGTCACCAGAACAATGGCGAAGGAAAGCATGACCTCCTGTAGATCCTCGTCGCCCCTCTATTCGTTTTGCCACCTGTGAAGTGGGAAACCGTTGCAGTTTCTGCCGTGAGACTGGACATCGAGTTCAGATGTGTCCTCGGTTTAAAGACAGACACGTAAAGGATCGACGAGGAATTGCTAATTCCCAAAAGTGGTGCTATTCTTGCTTGGGACAGCATTTGCAAAGGGAATGCAGGAGATCTCGTCCCTGCCCTCACTGTCAGGGTAAGCATCACCCTATTTTATGTTTGAATATGAATGGTGTTCGCCGTGTGGTGAATAACATGCATTCTCCTTGCATGGGCAGGGGAAATTATTCCGGTTCGCACAATGCGTATCGCCACCGGTCCCCAGTAGAACATCGTCAACGTCCAGTGAAATCTCCTCAGTCTCGAAGGAATCACTGTAAGGACGTTCACCCCAGAGGCGGGGGTAAATCCTCACCAAATAGTCAACATGGTAGAGGTTATTTAGCAGTTCGACGTCCGTCGAAGCGTTCGCTACCTTTGAGTGAATGGCCGCACCTAGAACAACGCCCTCATCAGTTAGGAAATCGCTCAAATTATAGAGAGCCTCCCGGCCGGAAAACATCACCTCAGGCTGAGTATCAGCGTCACCTTGATTGGCAGTGTTAGGTAAAAACTGCCCTCACTTCCACTTGGAGACCTCACCGTGGCCCGATATATGGTATCGGGGGAATAGAAGCCACGGCTCTTAAGGGTAATGTTGAAGTTAGGTTTTCTCCGTGGAAGGGCGAACCTTATATCGTGGCTAGAGCAGTCATTTTAGATGATATATTAGGCAGACATCCGCAAATTAGGATACCAGAAGCTGTGGTGAAATTGACGTCACATTTGGCTTCCGCAGATCCTAGATGGTTTGTTCCCGGAACAGTAGATCTTTTGGTAGGTGCAGATGTTTTGGGCCTGATTTTATCTGGGCATCTTCAAAGTTTGCAGCCGAATGGCTTAGTAGCCGCGCCAACAATATTTGGATTTAGTTTCTTTGGTCCCGTTTGTCCGCAGGTTGTTGAGGAGCAGTGCCTTGAAGTAGGGATTTCTCTTAATGAAACAGTTCAGCGCTTCTGGGAAGTGGAGCAGTCTCCTCAAGCAGCTAGAGTTGACCCACTTGCTCAAAGTGTGAATTATTTTATCAGAATAACACTGGTCGCCGTGTTGATGGTCGATTTGTTACCAGATTGCCTTTTCTAGCTTCATGACCTCTTCTCGGTCAGTCACAACCCATAGCTGAAAAGAGGTTTTTGTCCATAGAGCGCCGCATGCGAAGGGATTCGTCGTTTCGAGGTAAGTATATTGAATTTATGCGTGAATACGAAGACTTGGAACATATGTCATTATCCGATTTTGATTGGCGTTCCCACGAACACTACTTCTTGCCCAATCATGCTGTTTTGAAGAACCCAGATGGTAAAATTCGAGTGGTTTTTGATGGCTCAGACCCCTCGTCAAATGGAGTTACATTGAATCAGTGTTTACACTCGGGTCCTAAACTTCATCGCGACATATCGGATATCCTCACGCATTTTCGTCGCCATAAAGTGGTATTCGTTGTCGATATACGAATGATGTTCCGGCAAACTATTATCCATAGAGATGATCGGCGTTATCAGTTGATCTTGTGGCGTGAAAAACCCTGTGAACCTATAAAGGTTTATGAACTAAACACCACTACATATGGGTTGAGATCTAGCCCATACATTGCTATAAGAAGTTTGTTAGAGTTAGCAAACCGTGATCGATTAAAGTATCCCCGTGCAGCCAGTATTTTAGAGAATTCTGTTTTTGTTGATGATATTTGCACCGGGGATTCCAGTGTAGAGAATGCATGGATTTTGAGGGATGAGTCGATTGCGATCTTGAAGTCTGGTGGCTATGAACTAAGGAAGTGGTTATCGAATTGTCCTGACTTATTAAGCGATCTTCCAGAGTCACATCAACAGGATCCTCATCTTTTTGAAAACCCAGATACTCCAAATTTGGTTGCAATTCTTGGCATACAGTACCAACCTGTCCAGGATGTTTTTACGTATCGAGTAAAGTTGGATTGTCCTAAGACCTGGACTAAGCGTCTCTTATTGTCTACTGTTGCCCGAACCTTTGATCCAAATGGATGGATAACCCCTGTTATCTTTTTGGCTAAATGTTTCTTGCAGAAACTTTGGATAGCGAAAGTCACCTGGGATGAACCTTTGCAGGGAGAGTTGTTACGAGAATGGTCATGTATCGTGCCTTCACTCCCAGACATCAACCGTATCGCCATACCTCGATGCTTTCTTCCTCCAGGAAAGAGCCGAGTAACCCTCCACGTATTTTGCGACGCGTCTGAGCGAGGGTATGCCGCCTCAGTGTTTTTGCGGACTGTTAGCATGTCTGGACAGATAAAGGTACACTTGGTGATGGCAAAGAGTAAAGTAGCTTCTATTCGGTCTCGATTGACCATTCCCAAGCTAGAATTGTCAGGAGCGGCATTTCTTGTTTGCCTTCTTAATCATATTAGTTCCAGTTTGGGTACTGTCATTGAAATATCTGACGTCTATGCATGGTCTGACAGCGAAATTGTTCTTTGTTGGCTTCGAGCATCTATACACAATTTGAAAGTTTTTGTTGCTAATCGAGTTTTACAAATTCAAATCTCTGAAATTACATTAGTGTAGAGACATGTTCCCGGAGAATTGAATCCTGCAGATTGCGCTTCACGTGGCTGTATGGCTTCTTCTCTTAAAAAATAACTCCCTTTGGTGGAGTCCACAATGGTTGTCGCAACCTGAGTTGTCATGGCCTCAAAACAAATTTTCTTCTCCAAAAATTTTACCTGGCTTGCGTGTTGGAGTTGTAGAAAATTCATCATGTTATTATTTGGATAGTATTGTAAATAAATATAGTTAATCTGATACGTTGATTGGGGTTACTGGTTGGATTCGGCGGTTCATACATAATGGTAAGAATCCTCAGAATAAAATCTTAGACACGGTTTTGTCATCAGTTGAATGGCAAGAAGCTTTGATGTTTTGGATTCGCGTAGTACAAAAAGATCACTTTGCAGACATAATTGATAATTTGAAACGTGTTTTAAATTTGAAGGGTCCCATTGCCCGATTAAACCCATTCTTGGCTGGTTTGCTGAGGGTCGGAGGACGGCTTAAGAACTCCAATCTTCCTTGTGAATCTCGTCACCCATTGCTCCTCCCTAAAGGCGGAACTTTCGTTAATTTATTGGTGACTCAACGTCACATTCAGAATGCTCATGCCGGCCTCAACGCTCTTTTGGCTATGTTGTACCGTGAGTTCTAGATTTTGTCAGCTAGACGTGATATTAGGAGCATTTTGTTTAAATGTATGACATGTTACAGACTGAAAGCGAAACCAGTTCAGCCTATTATGGCAGATCTGCCTTCAGACCGCGTTACGGATACTCGGCCATTTGCAGGAGTAGGAACGGATTTTGCCGGTCCATTTGCAATTAAGTCATCGCATTTACGTAATGCGAAATCGCTAAAAGCATACTTGTGTGTCTTTGTGTGCCTCTCCACCAAAGCAGTCCATTTGGAAGTAGTAAGTGCCCTCAGCAAAGAAGCATTTGTTGCAGCGCTAGGTTGATTTGTTTTCCGTCGTGGGCTACCTTCGCTGATACGATCTGATTGCGGCACTAATTATAAGGGTGCAGATCGTTACCTCTAAGAAGTTGTTGATTTTTTGTCGAATAATAAAAATACTATTAACCATACGTTGTCCAAAATGGGAATAACTTGGAAATTTGATCCCCCGATTTGTCCTCATTGGGGTGGAATCTTTGAAGCAGTTGTGAAGTCTGCAAAAACGCATCTCTATCGGGTTATTGGTGAAACTATTTTAACATTTGAAGAACTTTCTGGCGTACTTTGTAAAATTGAGGCCGTTATCAACTCACGTCCACTTTGTCCAATCTCATCTGATCCGAATGACTTAGAAGCTTTATCACCAGGATATTTTTTGATTGGCCAACCACTTAACGCCTTGCCCGAGTACCCCTTCATGGACGTGAAGTCATCACGTTTGACTCGTTTCCAGCTGTTACAGCAGATGTCTCAGAGTTTTTGGCACCGTTGGTCTCTTGCGTTTCTGCATACTTTGTAGCAGCGCGTTAAATGGACGGACAAGACCAATCCTCCTAATGTGGGAGATCTTGTATTAGTCAAAGAACCTAATTTGTTGCCATTGCATTGGCGTCGTGGACGCATTGTAAAATTGATTTTTGGATCAGATGGTGTTCCTAGAGTGGCCGAAGTTATGGTTGGAGATTCGGTTTTGCACCGAGCTATTGCTACATTAGCTCGTTTGCCAATTTTTAGCGGACATAATTCTTATATCCGGGACAGGGGTTTGATAAGGAATGTAGGCCGTGATGACAAAAAACCGAGTTACAAAAAAAAGGTTCGCTTGCCTGCACATTCCTTCGTTTCAGATGCGACTCAATTTTTGAACCGTGTTGACGTCCCACGTATTTCGTCTTAACGCCCCACAAGTATTAATATTTTGTGTAATAGATTCATTTTATAGTGAACATTTTGGACTATTAAAAAGACTATCGTCATTATTGTGTTTATTAGTGTTTGTGCTTCCTACACATTTTACACGAATACATACAAACACTACATATACACCATTATACACAGACCTATCACAGTGGAAGCGTGACAGAAACGCCGAGCCTGTAAGGTGAGTGGGATAACGATAATTGCCTCTTATTATTATAGAGTTGCTGTTTAAATAACGGTTTTACTCAGGAGTGGTCATCACTCCGAAGAAAATATTTAAAATGGGCCCAGCACATTCGGTTTTGTGTTGGTGACTATCTCCTACACATCCGATGAAACTACAGCGTACACTTCTTACATAAGAAATTTGTTAGTCGAATAACTTCAAATGAACCGATTTTATAATATTTACGACTTTCAAACCTTACTATATTTGGTATAGTCAGGGCATTGATTCTCAATTAATATTGCTCGTTAATTACTATAAAATTGACGCATATCAACACACTTCAAGAACTTCAAGACTTGCGAAACTGGATAATTTATCTGACATTACGTATTTTTGCTCATTAAGTATCCTACAGTTACTCATGTATTCACTAAATAGTCCCTCTTCCATATTTTCCATATTTGTAGGTGGTAGAGCCCCGCTGAATCTATTTTTGGTTTCAGCATGTCGGTCGGCACCTCCGGGGTAGTACCACCACTCTCACAGATAACCGACGTGAAATAACAGTGCTTGCATTGTTGTATTTCGTTCGATCAATGAGAGAGCCGGAGGCCCACGTCCCGTCCTCTTTCCTTCTTCCCCTCTCCTTACCCTCCCCGTTCTCCCATATACAGGCTGGCAACGCACTTGTGACGTCCCTAATGTCGCTAGTGTCTATGGACGGCGGTGATCACTTAACATCACATGACCCACAAGTTCGTTTGCCTCCTTTGATATATAAAAAAAAAATATATGTATTATGCATATATAAATTCAGTATACAATTGTCTATTAGATTACTATGCTATATACGATCAGATTTTGACGCATCATATTCCAGTTTACAAGACACATTTGTGTACACTTTAAACGTCAAACAAGTCAAACAACTTTATTTTATATATCAATATGTTATTTTTGTATTTTTATAGGTTTTGGCGTTTCGCTACAATCCGTTCCGATATTAACACTTTAATTGCTATGACGTAATGCCAAGTTTCTTTTAGGACAGCATTGATAATATTAAGAATATCTAGTAGCGTTCCGGTCACTATTAACCACTGTACCGTAGCGTCACAAGAGAAATTGTTGCCGGTCATATATGACCAACGTGACAGCGAAAGTGTTAAATAGAGTGGCCTAAAATGGTAACTCGCAACTAAGAAGATCTGACTCTCAGATGGATCCATGGGAACACGCTTAGTAATGCTTGAACATAGATTTATAAGTTAAAGGTTTAACTAGCCAGATATGCTATTAGAAACAACCCTTCCATCATGCTGGAAGACATTATCACTATTTATATAAAACTAGCTTTTGCTTACGGTTTCGTTCGCATTAGTGTAGATTTGGTAACATTACTTCTTTTATGGATGAAATGTACCCAGGTTCTATTCCTATACCCTTTATAATACGTATGCATAATTTAATGATGATCGATTGAATAAGTAATGTAATAGTAGTAGTAAAAATGTGACAAACAAAAAATCTCGCTATTGCATTTATAATATGATTAATAAGGATAGGTATATAGTGGCATAATACATAATAACATAACAGAATGTACGACTGTCTAAGATGAAGAGGGAATTAATTCGAGTAGTTTGTATAAGACGACATATACTACAAATAAATATAACTATACAAGTTTATATACCTTTAATAATGGATATAGAATATTATACAAAATATTAACATTAGAATACGATTATAGAACTGTATATACCGATAATTGCGAGATCATAGCCATTTGCGACATAAAAAGTCACACTCGATAACTTTCCCTCAAACTCGCACGAAATGTAATTCCGTTGATAAATTAGATCGACACGGAGTCACTCCTTGGGGTCCAAAACAATGTCCGAATGCTATCCAACCATCCTTTCTATTTCGCTTATTTTCGTTTTTATTGACTGTGAACCAATAAACAATTTCAGTATTACGACATCGTATGAAAACATCATCGAATCGGAGAGCGGAAAAAATACACAGAGGTATTTATAATTCCCATTTAACGTCTGAGTAAGCAATTTATTTAAAACTCAAAGCGATCGAGAGGAAAGATGCGATTGAGTTCGATAATAATCATTTAACCGTAATTTAATTTCGAAGCGTTTCCGAGAACATAATTATGTCAAAAAGATTTTTATATGTATCTTACATAATTATATAAATACACAGTACCTGGAAGACAGAGTTTAGCTTGGTTCTTTAAAAAACATTTTTAAATTAAAATAAACGGTATGGTTTGCCTCACAAAATTAGCATTTTTTGTCAAATAAAAATATATTTAAAAAAGATATCTCTTTTGCTGTCACTTGGATTTGAACTTGGGTTAGACGGATTTTTGAAGGGGTCGATTTCCATTTGAGCTTTTTTATTTCTTTCGGCAACGGCGACGAAATGTACCTTTCTATTCTAGCTATATTTTTTCATTACCTGAAAAGTCAGATAAAAAAGTTTTTTATGAATGAAATCTAGATAGATCGATTTATCGTCCCCGAAATCACTAAGTTTCACAGAAATCATTGATGCCGTTTCCGAAATCTTGAATATATAACAACATAAAAATATACAATAATTGCTTGTTTAAAGGTGTTAAATTTAACGGTACTTGTTAATATCACACATGTCTATCACATTTCGTATTTGTTATGGATTACAAGATTTACCAACAACCACCCGTGAATCCGTATTCTGAATTATATAAAAATTTTAGCAATAAAATATACCATGTTATTCAAAGACAACTTAACTTTTTATTAGTGAAGTACTTTTCACGGTAATTAATTTTATAGGTTATCTTCACGTTTTTTTTTTTCGAAATGTCTACGCTATTGACCCAGCAAGGTCTTAACAGCTTCACTGGACTACTAAGGCGAGCGCTTAAGGCACTCAGCCGATTTTATTTTGGCAACCAGCTCAAGGGTGCACGGCACACCTCGGCTTGGCTGTTGCCTGTTGCATGCAAAATCGCGACCTATCTTAGCTAACCTAGCTAACTATTCATATATGTATGAGTTGTTGAAACGTATATGTGTACCAAGCATACACACATCAACAACTCCTCCATATATTTATTATCGGAAAATTAAGAGTTTTTCAGTTCGATGAGGGAAAAAAGTAAACCCTTCCACTTTCATGTGTAAGCGTGTAGGCGTGCAGTGTGTGGGGGTGGTCGTGTAGTGTTGTAGCAGTGATGTATATTTGTGTGTCACCGTATCGCGCAAGCAACGCACTCAAGGGCTCCCTACCGAGGGATCGAACCTAGGCTTGAGCTACTGCCGTGGGAGGCCTAATCGAGTAGGTTATCTTCACGTCGTTAAAACAATACTATGGATTAGAAGCTTGTGAAATTAAACTAAATAAAGAAGTATTGTAATTAAACGTAACAATTAAAATTAAGAGCATTATACTTCTCAATTATGAAAAGTTAAGTTTTATTTAAATGAATTAACCAATAAAATTTAGTAGGTGGTAAAAACACGCTGAAGTTATAACTAGTTTCAATATAATAATAATAATAATTTATTTTTATTTCAGGCAATAATATCACAATTTAAATTGGACAGCCAATATTATGTTAGTAACATCTTAATTGCTAAAGGTTAATACATATATAATACAATATTAAATCATAGCTAAGACTAACCGGGAACAGTAGGGTCAACATTACCTTGGCCTAGCCACGCGAAGACGTGTTCAGTGCCGCAGCATTGGAGAGTCCCACCTGTTCGCCAGTGTGCTTAGAATGCTGTTGGAGCTGTCACGAAAGCGGTTCAGCAGAGACGCACAGCGCTTTCTAATTATGGCTTGGAATCCATCAGTGTGTGCTTCGGCTAACATACCAGATGCACTACAAAACCGTGGCAAACCCATCAGCACTCTAAACCCATTGTTATATTGGACTCGCAGCGCGCTGTACGCTCTCTGAATATACCGGACCCACAGACTGCTCGTGTAAAAAGATTGGCAGTAGGCTTTAAAAAGCGTTGTCTTCATTGGTACTGTACAGCGAGAAAATCTGCGTGCCAGCATGTTGCATTGGACGGACAGCGCCCTGCGCTCTCTCTTAATATCGTCATTATCTCGCAGGTCATCAGTGATCCAATGGCCTAGATATTTAAACTTTTTTACATGATCAAGCACTGTCCATTCAAAGTAACATGCGACACATTCAAACAACATTTGGAGCCGGCTCTAAACACTATAAATTGGCTCTTCTGTACATTATATGTTAGACCGTGGTCCCCTGCATAGGACTCACATACGGCGAGTAATTTGCGCATAGCACGTATCGATGGGCTCAGCAACACCATGTCATCCGCGTAACTGATGTTGTTGATACACACTCCATTAATGTAGCATCCGACTCTTGTGCTGCTGAGCTCACTGATCAGTTTGTTCATATACAAGTTGAAGAGTCGCGGAGACGTGAGCCCCCCTTGCCTCACCCCACACTCCAACCCATACGCGGCCGAGTATGTGCTGGTCCACCTAACGCGATTCATTTTGTGGCTGTACCAGTAACGCAAAATCGACACAACATCGGATGGCACATCCGTCTTTGTTTGGAGTTTTCTCCACAACACTTTATATGAAACGAGGTCAAATGCCTTGGACAAATGGAGGTAACAGGCATAAACTAGCTTTTTCTGGACGTATAGTACTGGAGAGTTTGCTTAAGACATAAAATAGCGCTTTCAATAGATAAACCAGACCGAAAGCCAAATTGTGCATCATTTAAAGTAATGTTTTGATAGATGTTGGTCAAGCAAACTATCCAGCACCTTAGCTACAATCGTTGCCAATGATATTGGCCTATAGTTCGACAAACCCGAAACATCGCCTGTTTTATTTTTTATGACAGGTACAACTATTGTTTGCATAAGATCGGTAGGTAACTATGAGTCATACAGAGATTGAAAAATCTGGACAAAACTGTTGGAAAGTGCGGGCCCGCATACTGCAGGTGCTCAATGCTGAGATTATCGTGTCCTAGGGACTTTCCCCTTACCATATTCTGGATCACTTTTGCCACGTCTTTTGCAGAAAATTTACAACTCATGTCATCGAAACTACACTCATCATCAAGCACCTCAGTCCGAAGACCGAGGGGAGAGTTCACTTTGAAATGCGCTTGGAACTGTCGGCCTATATCATCAGGCTCCTGCATGCCAGCAACGCTCACAGGGTGGACCAACTTGGGATTCAGTTTATTTGTCGATTTCCGGAAGAGTTTAAAATCCTTTTCAAAATGATGTTTTGTAGTGATGTCCATTTTTAATTGTTGCTGGTTATTTTGACACCATTTGAACTTGGACCTAAAAACCCTCCTAGATTCGATCATATTCTTATATACACAACCAGCGTTAGGTTTGCCGTGGAGCTATCCCGTTCTCCTGAAATAATATTAGCGTTAAGATTCTGACCAGTAATGCAATTTTACATTTTATCAAGCTTATACCACATTCCGTAAGCAAAGGATAGTGGTCCGAGCAAAAAGTGTCATACAGCACTGTTGTACTCAGTACATTGCGCCGCGCGGCACTCGTGACCACACAGTGGTCAAGCCAGCGCTGGCAGCTGTGCGCATTACTCACGTATGTATGAGTGTCCGACGGTAACAAGTCCATATCGACGCACGTTCATTCCTGTTCCTCACAGAAGTTTCATAATTCACATGCGAACAACTCACCAGGCTGTGCGTTGAAATCACCGAGAACATAAACAGAGTCCACATTTTTGCTTTCAATTATAGCACTAATTTCGCCACGACACTCCGTAAACTCTAACAAGTTATCTATCGAATCGGTTGGCATATAAACCGAGAATATAATAAGTGACCTATCTCTAAGCGCTATTTTGATAGCAGCGAGACGCACACAACTGCACTCAATTAATGACACTGACGTGAACATAGATTTTCTCCAGAGTAGTGCCACTCCACCGCGCGGGCGCCCCTGCACCATGCCCCTGCAGTTGTGTCGACGGCGGACTCGCCGATGAACGCAGTCGCCGTCGATGTTCCCCAACACTGAGATGTCATGGGGTAGCAGCCATGTCTCCTGCAAAGCAACTACGTCCGCTAGGCGACATATATTTCTCACGCAGTCCATAGATCTCTTCACACTTCTACAGTTAAAGCTTAACATTTTTAATTTTTGTGCGACACCCATATTTTAGTTATTTTATTTTTCCTTACTATTGCCTCGCTGGGATTTATTTTTATTGAAGTAAATAAATCGCCGATACGCAATACCTTCTGGCCAAAAATCATCTTTCAGAAAAACATGACTATGAATGGGTCGGTTCCTCCGGGGTAGTACCACACTCTCACACAAAACCAACGCGGAGTAACAGTGCTTCACCCTTCTTCGCCAATACATGCTGCCAACGCACTTGCGACTTCTCTGGTGTTGCTGGTGTCTATGGACGGTGGAAATCACTTAACATCAAGTGACCAATCAACTCGTTTACCTCCTATGATATATTAGAGAAATACTTTATATATAATAACTGAGAAATAATTAAATGAAACTATGAAAATGCAAGCTTTCGATAGAATATTTAAAAGTATTTTAAATAGTAATTATGTATTCTTTATTAAAAAGTATTAGTCCAGCAGTCACACATTTTTTATGTGACACTTGCTATACAGCATATATATTACTTGACTTTTAGGTTAGCATTTGTCACACTTAGAGACCCGGGTTTTTGTGAAACTGCGCTCATATTGTTACGGCTAATCCCCGATGTGAATTTATCTGGTTCCAGCGTGAATTTTTTATACACGTAACTGTAACGTCTGACTAAAATTTTTCAAACTAGATATCATGAATCTAGTTTAAATAAATTCGCTGTCATAACAAAAAACTAAAGATACGTACAACCATTTAAAATAATATTTTCAAATTTGGAAATATTACTATTATTACGAATTTCTACTATTAAAAAAGAAGTAGGAATAATAATATAAAGATATGTAGAGGATATTTTTTATATTGTATTCATGTATTTTACCAGTTTTTAAGTAAACTCTATAAATGTAATTCCTTAAAACTAAGTGCTAGTTATCACATTAGAAACGTTCTCTTGTAAAGTATAACAATTTACAGTTCCAAAAGAGTTTGATTCAAAATTGATAATATATGTCTAATTAAGTATATTCATTTAATATGAAACCCATATTATAAATTACTTATTTGTATAGATAAAAATCTATAGGCATCATTTCAGGACGGCTGCAGTTAGTTGGCTAATTCTTTTTTTGTTGTGTTTGTTTTTGCCACGACATAGTTTGAAAGAAAATGCGTAAAAACATACAGAAAAGTGAAAAAAATTGGATCAGAAATCTTCGGTAAACAAATTCCGTTGTCTAGTCGCTATCTTAATTCGTTAGGTATATTGCCGTACTGGAAAGTTCCAAATCCTCATTTTCTTCATCAATACACATGTGCCAAGCTAGAGCGGGCTAATAACTAGTTTATATTAAAAACCAAATATTAATGCAATCTAATTGAATAACACACCTATTACGAAATGAGGATTGATGAATAAGCGATATGAATCGATATAAATAAATTATAAAGCATATACATGCATAGTAACTAGCTGACCCGTACCCACTTCATTGGGCGGTAAACATTCTTACATGTGATGAATTTATGAGTGTGATTCGTTTAGTACTGTGTGCTATGATTTATTTTAACTGGAAAAATGGGAAAAGTCTTTTGATTTAAACACTTGAGGTGATAAATTTACTTACTTTGATAAGAATTCATAATTGTTGTTGATAATATTAACAATAAACGTCACTTAAGTATTTAAATAATTTTTTTAAATATAAAAACTATTTTTTGTGACTTAAATATAAAAGCTAAACTAGACATATGCTAATTTTTTAGTAGACATTATCAAGCTTTCCAATTTTTTTTTAAACTAAATCTCTATCTATAATCGTTGAGGCAGGGTTCATAAGAAACGTTTTCATTCGACCATTTTTTTCTTTGACTGACTTTGCAAAATCGACTACCGAAAAAAAGTTTTTTCATTTTTTAGTTTAATATATTACAACTCATGCCTATTACACTCACAAATGATGTGGCTTTCTATTAGTTAAATAGTTTTCAAAATCGGTGTAGTAAATCCAGATATAACCACCTAAGAGGTCACAAACTTTATCTCTTTATAATATTAGTATAGAAGTATAGATTGATTATTGTGTTATATTCGAAAATCAAAAGCACCCATAAAATGGAACTATAGAGAGTCGTTATAATATTTAAATTATCATACTAGGTGTATTTCCACAAGTTTATGGTCTAATACTTAATGAATATAGCTTACAGATGCTTGCACACGTTCTACTAACATATTTTGTAAAGCGGTAGATGCACCAGCACGTGTATCAATAAACATTGTGAGATAAGACGACTTTGTCGTAACCAATTTAGTTTCATTCAAGAGGTAATTGGTACAAAGGGTTGTGTTCTCGATGACGAGGTTCCAAAGCGAAATTTTGTATAAATATTACAGGAACAAGCACTAATGAACGTTTATTCTTAGTTTGTCACTACTGTACAATTCTTTTTTTTATATCATTGGAGGTAAACGAACAGACGGGTCGCCTGATGTGAAGTGATCACCGCAGCCCATAGACACTTGCAACACCGTGCGTTGCCAGCCTTTGTTTGGCGAAAAGGGTAAGAGGGAGAGGAGTAGGGCGAGGTGAGGGGAGTGGAGGTGGGCCTCCGTCGCTCTCACTGACCGAACGAAATGCAACAATGCAAGCACTGTTACTTAACGTCGGTTTTCTGTGAGAGGGTGGTACTACCCCGGGCGCGCTGACCCATTCATGCTGAAACCAGTAATAGCTTCAGCGTGGCTCTACCACCTACAAAAAATTCGCCTGAAACTGAAATTATACCCGCACCACCTCAATAAGTGGAAGTCTTGTAAGGTGAAGTTCTCAAGATCATTTCTACCTTATACTTCGACCTTGTGGAATGGACTTCTAGCAACGGTGTTTTCAATACACTACGAATTACAAACTTTCAAAAACGAGCGTACATCTATTTAAAAGGCTGGCAATGCACTTGCGATTCTCTGGTATTGCTAGTGTCTATGGACAGCGGTGACCCACCTGTTCGTTTGTGTGATATGATATAAAAAAAAAGTACAAACCCATATCAAAATAGCTAAATTCCTAAATTAGGTTTACAGTCAATTAACCACAATAGTTACTAAAATATAGTACTACTAACAAATAATAACTTTATAGTTCAAATAGATAGCTCTTAATACTTTAAGAAGACGTATTCAGGACAGCCGAGTGACTTCTCTCTCTTCACGGATACACATTTATATCCATTTATTTGGCGAACAACCCTAACTGTGAGCCAACGACAGCGATGGAATAAAACGAATGGATAGGTTTCTATTGCCTTTGAGATATTTCATTGGCTTTTATAAATGCGAATGCCGCTGCGCCATCCAGATCGAATACTCCGATAGAGTGAACTGCGACCATAACCGAGATTCTTTTGTAACCAAAATCTATATAATATATGCTTTATTTTTTTTTCCAGATGGACGACAAAGTGACTGCACTGTGCCTGATGGTAAGCATAGTACAATCCAAAAACAGTGACGACTACCGAGAGACAGAGCCATCGTCGGTCGCCGCTGTCATGCCGGCCTTATTGACGAATGTCATCCGGTACTGGATATGCACAGGCTGATCCTGAAACGCGACGCACAAAAGTGAGTCACTATGACGGGCTTTTTCGCAATGTATATGGTGGTTGCGACCCAGTCGGGCTGTAAAACCCTACCACCCCGCTATCGCCATTGCCTCGTTCGTTGATCAGCAGAGTGCACCACGTGCAGGTGAGGTTGGCTTGGGTGTCTCAAGTCTTAAGATGTTACTCGACACCCCTTACACCCCAAATAAATTCTAAAAATTAAATTTATAGAAACTTCGTATAACTATTCCAGTCAGACAGTCATTTTGTTAATACTTTTTTTTCTTCTTAACACTAAAGCTTAGCCATAGGTGATAAGTAATAAAAGAATGAAGAAAATCAGATGAGAAACAGAGGAAGGAGATGTTCGTAACTTTTCTCCCACCATCAGTTTATAAATAGATTAACGTATATAATTAAATGAAAGGAAATTGGGAAACTTGTTATAGTTTGAACAATAGAGTTTTATGATGTACTTATTGGTCGACCAGTACTCGAAATTCGACGATAAATTATTATTTTCTTACATTCAATATTGTTATCTTTTTTTATCAAAAAGTATACAAATATTATAGATTAGAATATAAACTTATAAATAAATGCTTCGATTCGTCAATGGCATTAGAAACAAGTTTAGAAGTCAATACAGATGTCACTTTGAGTGTATAAAGTAAATAATATTTTCACTGTTCTGCAAATGAAAACAGATGAGGCACTGTGATTGGTTGAAAATAATCATTTATCAAACTTGTTAACGAAAACAAACTGCAACGAATATATGTCATTGGTTTTAAATACAATACTTGTTCTTATAAAATTCTTGAACTCCAACGAATACTGAGAAATACGATTTTAGCTTTAGCAATTATATTTCGTTTAGCTAGTAAATACTGTAAATTGTATTCATTCAATACTTTGCGATATTTATTCATAGTGAGATTTTAGCTTATAACGTTGACTAATCATTAAATTTTTTATAGAAAAAATAACATAAATTTCATTTATTCAGTACGGTATGAAATTTAACAGATTGTTATTTATGTATTTTGAAATTGTTACGTTGGGACTTTGAACTTGTTAAGGCTTTATATTAACAGTATAAATATTGGATGCAGCGAATTAAATTGTAGATTCAGTGTATTAAATGAATAAAAAAAATGTTTGCTATAACATTAAATGATTATCTCTTTGTGTGTAAATAATTTCACTTCACCATTTTAATGGATGTTGTAATTTAATTCGTTTAAACATTGAAATTTTAAAAATTATATCTACTACAAATATTTTGACATTTGAAACTGTTTTAAAACATTAAGGTGACTGGAGTAAAACTGCTGAGTGCCATTTTAGTCGAAAATTTCTGTTATACAGAACGATCCTGATATATTGGATGGTTCATCTTTGACAATAACTCAGAAGATTATAGTCTAGAATAATTTGCATGATATGTAAAAATATCATCTACTGTGGATAAAAGTCCAACATAATTTATCATATATTTGTAATTGTGAGTAAAATTTATTGCAGAAATCTCCTATTCTATGTCACTAAATAAAAAAAGCGTGTCTGAACTTATGTACATGCGATAGAAGTTATACTTCTATGGCATAACAAGATAAAGATCTTTTCAAAATTGTTATCTTTCACCTTATTCTACGTTTGTAGAAAAAACGACACTAACAATAGAAGAAAGGTATTTAATACATTGAAAGTTTTAATACAAAGAAATACAAAGAAACAAAAGGTTGACCATAGCTAACTTCAGAGTGTCGGTTTTTCGTGACGGTGTGCGCGCGCATCGTGATAACTTTAGGGTGTCAGTTTTTCGAGATGATGTGCGCGCGCATCGTAAAAATTTACTCTCATTATTTTTCCCTAACGCGCCAAAAGAAGTATAACTTCAATAGATAATAAATAAAAAATTCAATCTAAATTCACCGACTGCGTCTAAAATGTCAATAGGTAAAATAAGACCCGAAGATATACAGAGGTCTTGTGGGCGGGGTTAGGTCGGTCACACTGACCCGAATCCGGCAACGACAAGGAAAGGGTTGACCGACGAAGCCTTCGGGCATGTTATCGTAGTAATTATAATACCCCTTGAAAGAAAACTCTATATTCAGCTACGCATTTTTATGTCCAATTCACTCATTGCTTTAATTTTTTATTGAAATGTTAGAATCAATGCATATAAATAATAAATCCTTGTTTGTTTGTTTGGACTAATCTTAAAAATTATTCAATCAATTTTAATAAAACCCTTACAGAGGTTGTTGACGATCCCAAATCAACGTGTGGATAAAAGTCCTTACAATTTCGTAGACATTGGATCTCTGTGTGTACTTTACAGCATGTACAATGGAGAATGTTCTGAAGAACTTTTTGACATACCCTCATCGACGTTCCAAGTTTGAACCTCCCGACACTGGCTGGTAACTCATCCATACGCTTTAAAACCTAATATAACAGCAACAACCATAATGTTCTCCAGAACCCTTATTATACCTACGCTGACGTTGTGGAATGTGTTACCTGGTACAGTATTGAAGTTTCTTCGAAAAGGGATTGAAACACACTCTTCAAGGACGGCAACGCAACAGAGTTACACCTAATATTGCAGGTGTCCATGGGCGACGGTAACTATTTACCATCAGATGGGACATCTGCCTGTTTGCTGCTCTTTAGAATAATAAAAGGTAGAGGATTTTACAAAGTGTTAACTAGATTACATATAATTTGGTGATAATCAATAATTATAAAATTTAATATAGGTAATTCAAAATTACGATTAAAAAGACTACCATTTACATGAGTATATAGTTGCGGGCATTATATATTGGTAACAACATTTTTAAGTATTACATTCGAGACATTACGGGCGTACTTTACGATATTAAAGAGAAAATAATTCGAATTCAATAGAAGAAGTCCTAATACGCTAATTATTTCTTAAAAATACAATAAAATTCGAATCTCAAATTTTAGTCTGAACAAACAAGTCACTTATGCTAGCAAGACTTCCAGTACTGTTTATATTCTAGTAAATTGCTCGGATATCCGGTTAGATGGGTTATCCCGAAGGGTTAAGCTATATTTTGAACTTTATGTTTGTATTCAAACGGGCACTTTGTCATAAATATTGGAGCCATTGCTTGTCTAAGTTGAGCGAACTACATCAAACTGCTTTGTTGACACAAAGTTATTCGGTTCAATATCCTGTTCCCTGCGAACTGCGCAATTATGTATTTACATAATTGTTGCCGATAACGGAAACTTATTACCTGTAAAGTGGTCTATCTTTAAATGTTATTTTTTGGCATTTATATTTTTTTTATATTCAAAATAGTTAATAGTAATTTTGATAGTTACCTTCGAATGGAACGAACTTGTTTGTCAAAGCAAATTCTGGTCGAAAAGATTATACATGCAAAGACGTATGTTTTGCATCCCCTACTTCGTTTCAATCCAAGGAGTACTTGGAAGACTTTTATTGGCAATGTATGTAGGTTAGTTTTTATCTTAATTGGACCCGGTAGGTGACGCCGCGAACGAGTTCTAGGCCTATTTTAAAAGATTTCTCACATACCAACTGGGTATATGTTTGCGTTAGTCCCTGGATAGTTTGAATTCACAATTGGAAGGTTTATAAACATTTTTTGAGTGCAAAATTACAATTGAAACCGATAATCGATTTGGTGCAGACGAATTTGCACGGTCCAGCTAGTTGAAAAATAATATTTTTGCTATAATAGTATGATTGGTTGTTATATTTTGTAACTTCATTTAACAACTAATATGATAAATTGTATTTATTCTGTGCAGGCGTTTATTATATCGTTATAATTATAGACAAAATTATCGTATATTACTGTAAAATCGAGCACCATTTGAGAGTGTGTTGGTTGATAAATTCACATGTTGCTTTTATATCATCTCATTAACAGTAAGAATTGACTAGAATTTGCTGATACATATAAGGAAATTAATCAGCTTTATGATTTCATATATACAATTCAGATCATGTACACTATTATAATTAAATTTATCCTTTGCACGTTTACCTATTCACATTTTATGGTATGATCAAGCTACTCGGTATCCGGTCTGAAGTCATCAGTGTCGATAGTACGTGACTTTTATTCCGGAATACTTGAGGTTGCTCGTTCAATGCATTTTTCACAGGAATAGATTTAGTGCGAAGAAAAATTTCAAATTAATGCAATTTCGTGGCGTTCACTACACAAATCGAAATGGATTGTTTCATATTCTTAATGTATATAACAGTTGCGTATTAAAAACAATAACTATATTTTCGTTTCATTATTTAGTCAAGTAGAGAATTAATCACGATTAATAAATATATGTCACAATGTTAATAAAAATAAAGAAATTATAAAGTTGATGTAACGATAAGTAATCCATACGATGTTAATATAGTATTGTAACAATATAAAGTACAAAATAATTATAGATGTTAATTCATTCCTTATGTGACGAAATTTATATAGTTTCTTGGAATCGATGAAGCGTAAATAAATATAATAAAAATGCCAAAAAATGGCTTTACGTTACTTATGACGAAACATTAAAAATAGGTAAAGAACATTGCACTTATGCAAAGTCGAGGCAAGTCGTTGGTAATATTTAAATAAACTTGTAATTGATTATTAATTTTTTTGAAATCTTCATAGCTATTCAGATTTATCTATACAACTAATCAAATCTACTTGAGTAATTTGGATATAATATGCGAATATATTTTAATATTTAAATATGTTTAATTCCTGATTGAAATAGTACAAAACCAAAAATATATGTATTTTACTTCATTTCACTCAGAAATTTCTTGTTTAATTAATTTAATATATATGAGACTTAATTATACTCTTACCAACATTACTTATAATATAATAACTTAAATTAGAATTTATTTAAACCTTAATTAGTTTTGTAATCTGTAATTGAGTACAAAGAACTTATTGTATGAACGTGGGTCTTACATCAAAACTGAGGAACAAAAACATTTTTAACTAATATTTTGTTAAAATTTGTCTTGTGATTTACCCTAAAAAGTATTCATCCGGTTCTTTCAAGATATCGGCATTCTCGTCCAATTTTATTTGGACTCCTTCGAAACGACTTTTGTTAATATCAGCAAGAGTTTTCACAAACCTATAATAATGTACGAGACGATCATGTTTTGAGGTATAGTTCTTTTTAAACTGTTTCATATAGTCTGTGTATAAATTTTCGGCGTCTTCCAGATCATAAAATGTTGTTACGTTCAAGTCGTTTTGTTTTTTATTTCGTAAAGCATCCATTTCCTCTTGATCCCTCGCGTTTGTATCTGTTATTGGTATGATAGGTACAGTTATTTTGCTAGTTTGTAAGTCTTCATAATAAATTACTTCATTTTCAAAGAGGCAAAACTTTGTATTGTGTAGCGAATAAACATAGTTCTTGTTACTAACTTGTGGTACTTGTTATATACGTTCGTACATACGTAGTACGTACGTACGTAGGTAGTAGAGTCATGCTGAAGCTATTACTGGTTTCAGCATGAATGAGCCGGCTCACCCGAGGTATTACCACCCTCTTACAGAAACACCGACGTGAATTAACAATGCTTGCATTGTTGCGTTTCGCTCGATCAGTGAGAGTGCTGGGCCCACCTCCCCTCCCCTCACCTCTCTTACCCATTCCCCTCAAACACAGTCTAGCAACGCAGTTGCGACTTCACCAGGATAACGGATGAAAGTAAAAAAATTAAAGTTCATGAAATTCTTAATGGATTTTGGTATTTTTTCTTTATGCTATATATAGCAGACAGATAAGTCAAAAAGTTAAGCTATATTTCACCTCTCTATGCTACTTAAAAAAAAAACAAATAACAAAAAAATTGTTTGGTTCCGAACAGTCGCCCCATCGAACGTCGTCGATATGTATGAAGTCCTGTACGCTGACGACTGAGCTACGGTTATATATAATTTGTACCTGAAAATTTAACTACATAGGAAACGTTGACAAAAGTTGTTAAATAAAACTGTAACTAATATGTAATAGGATTTAGGTTTATCATCCATCTGGGCGTATATAAAATCACTCACGAGCAGTTTTTTCGAGAGAGCCGCGAATCACCCCAGCCCCTTAGTGGTATCCGCCGCAAACTATGAACCCGTACTTAACGCTGCGCGTTATAAAAGACGTCCAAGACACGTTTTTACCGACCCTCCTGATTTAATCACGTCAGCGAACGATCAGTACCAGCCTGTCCTTCAAAACAGAGCGTGCTCAAGTCCATGCCTTGCTGACCACAGATCACGCCGCCGTGGTCTGGGGGTTAATTTCGCTTCCGCACACCCGATTAGGCCTCCCACGGCAGCGGCTCAAGCCTAGGTTCGATCCCTCGGTAGGGAGCCCTTGAGTGCGTTGCTTGCGCGATACGGTAACACAAAATATACATCACTGCTACAACAACACACCATCACCCCCACACACGTGCACGCCTACACACTTTCACGTGAAAGTGGAAGGGTTTACTTTTTTCCCTTATCGAACTGAAAAAATTCTCAATTTTCCGATAGTAAATATATGGAGGAGTTGTTGTTGTTGTTGTATATGCTTGGTACACATATACGTTTCAACAATTCATACATATATGAATAGTTAGCTAGGTTAGTTAAGATAGGTCCCGATTTTGCATGCAACAGGCAACAGCCAAACCGAGATGTGCCGTGTACCCTTGAGCTGGTTGCCAAAATAAAATCGGCTGAACGCCTTAAGCGCTCGCCTTAGTAGTCTGGTGAAGCTGTTATGACTTTGCCAGGTCAAGAGCGTAGTCAGTTCGAGAAAAAAAAACAGTAAAGATAGCTAAAAGGGTCCATAGATGGCTCTAAATTGAAATATTTTGAATCTCCATTTAGAGTTCTGTGAATACGTATGTTGTATCGATATTTGATAGAATTATTTCTTTTATTTTTCCCTATTCTATATAGTTTAGAGGAATTTTTACGACACAAAATACATATAAGAGTTGTTGAAGCACGCATGCTTGGTATACATGCATGTTTCAATAACTCATATACATATATCTAGATAGGTTAGCTTAGGTTAGTTAGTTAGTTAGATAACGATTTTTGCACAAAACAGGCGACAGCCCAAGCCGAGGTTTGCCGTGTACCCTTGAGTTAGTCGCCCAAACATCCCAAATCGGCTGAGTGCCTTCAGCGCTCGGCTCGATAGTTCGGTGAAATTGTAAAGACCTTTCCAGGTAAACAGCATTTTCATTTCATATTGTTAAGTCTTGAAGCAGTTGGTTCAGGTTTTTGAATCAACGACTAAAATAATTTGTTTAGATGTTTTCAATTACCATACTATGATGTACCTATATACACTAATACTATCGGGCCCGGTAAACGATCCGTTATGATTATAATAAAAATCCTTGGAAAATTATATACTAAAACGGTCCTCATTAATCACTTTATCCACTGGTGAAATCCACATGATAATCCATTCAGTACATTTTGAGTTTATCTCGAATAGAGAAACAGACGTAGTAGGGGGTTTTGTTTTGTACTATGTAATGATGATTATATAGAGAGGTAAAGTTTAGTTTTCGGGCAATTCTTGGTACTACTGATTTGATTTTGAAAATTCTTTCACCGTTGGATAGATATATTATCCCAAGTTCAATATTTTAGTCGAAAAGGTGGTTGATATGTCAAAAGTAAATTAAATATGAACAAAATTATGTTTGGATGAAGATTTCATGAATACTTTACAAATTATTATAAAACAAATTACTAAATCAAAATGGAAATTATATGTTTTGTAGTCTGGTAAAGCTGTTAAGGCCTTGCCAGGCCAATAGCGTAGTCAGTTCGCCAAAAAAAAAGGAAATTTAATGTAGATAAAGTTTACTATTTACAGTACCTATGTCGTCCTGAAATTACAGGGGGTACTGCGAAGACATTTATCGGCAATATATGTAGGTTAGTTTTTATCTTCATTAAGCCCGTTAGAGGATGCTGTGAACAGGTTCTACGCTTATTTTAAAATATTTCTCACATACCAACGGGGTATATGTTAAAGTGAGTCCCTGGATAGTTAGGAGTTACTGCTAAATATCGCTGCAATCGGGTTTTAGGTTTTTTTAAGGTCATTTACATTCATGTACAATTGAAACAGGTAATAACCGATTTGGTGCAAACGAAGTTGCACAGGTCAGCTAGTAATACAATAAAATTCAAAAGATTATTTGCTCGTTCGAATGCTGTAATCTCTACAAGTACCGGTCACAATTTAAAAAATCCATTTTGTTTTTTATAACATTCTCAGTATTAGAGAACTGTGTAATAGTACGGGAGGTTCATACAACCTAACCTTATGAGAACTAAGAAAGACCGAACTGTAACCGCCTATGGTAGCTAGGTACCATACCACATGACTTATTCTTATGATCATTGTTGTAAGCAACAGATTGGTATATACTGCGTTTATTTAGATTTAACTAATTGCTTAGGCAATAGATCAAAGTTTAGAAATTAAATCGAAGGTCACATCTTGTAATAAGTTGATTCTAGTACCTATCTCATTGGAATTCTAATAAAATAAACATTTTAATTGGAACTTTTAACATCAGACTACCAAATTTTTACTCACATGGCTTAATTTTAACAGAATAATGTTCTTGAATGTTGTCGGCATCAAGATCTGAATATTTATTAAGAGTGTAAAGTGTTCCTCCATCCGCATTTTGTTTATTAAGGTCATTAATTTGGTTTACATTAAGACCAAAATTTTTCATAGCATTTTGTTCCTCTTCATGATTTTTAAACGACCAGTGGTACTTTTCTTTATAGTAATCAAACATTCGTTTTAACTTCTCATTACTATGAACGCCATTTAACATCACCACTGTAACAAGTAACATTAATTGACTTGATGATATTTTAAAACATATTTTTATCGTCATTTGATAAATATTTAAGTGCTAAATACAATATATTAATGTAGTATTTATATTGGTATTAGATTAATTATATATCTACCCAATAGAAACTACAATACTATCAAATCCCGTTATTTCTGATAGTGAAATGCTAGAAACGTACACCGTGTAATCATGAAATCTACCGTGAAATAGCTCAGCTTGATAAGGTTTAAGTGACACAGAGCTGTCTTTTATAAATCTCCTACTTTACATAGAACTCTGTTTTGAGCATTGTTTCAGTAACCGACGTTTGCGATCGCATTTGATACCTAAATTTAAAGTGTTTAAAATTGTTTACGTTAAAAATATCCATTAAAAATTATTAAAAATTATTTTATCAGTTATTTCTAGATACTTGAAACGATTTACTTTTGCGAAAATCGGAAAAATACAAACTAGTTAAATTTATTTTTATTATTATTATATGTATAGAAGATTCCACATTGTTTCAAACAAACTAAAAAGTATAAAATATATACTCTAAGCTTCTTGAAGAATATATTTTTAGCTATCAGACGTAGATTACTATCATATACGGTGAAGTCGCAGTCGAAGGCGAAGTCCTATACTATCCTATATAAGTAAATAAATATCCTAGTCCTATATAAGCTAAAATCAGAAGTGGGCTAGGACTTCGTCCCTATTAGCTTTGTTTGAATATAAATCTACTTCTAGTTGCTGAGCTGAAGTTTGTGAGTCTGTGACGTTGTAGGGGGTGGTGCAAATACGCCGTCAAAACTTGGTCAAGGCCTTGACTCCTTTTATGTCCATTAATAAGGGTTTCTCATAAGGAGAGATGTGGACTGTATTTTTTGTTGATTGCGAAGGCAAGGGTATTAACGGATAAATGCTCAATCGCAGGATCAAAGGGTATATAATCGATTGAGCTTAGTAACAGGATCATGCACACTTACTTGGCATATATAGTGAGTCCAATCGCTGGTTTCAGCGCTGCAGCGGTGTAGAAACTATTTGTCCAAGACACAAAGCGTTCACGGATTTCTCGTGGCACATACACTAAACATTCTGGCGTTTATATGACTCCGGCGCCTACGTTAAATTGTGATAAAACGTGCGTTGAATAGCGGTGCGGGCGATATAATGCCCTTTAGCGGTATGCTGAGGAGGGGAAAGGCGCGGGGGGGAACAGGAGTCGCCATCGCGTACCAAACAACAAAATTAACTTCTTATAAAATAGCTACCAGGGGGTAATCTCAGGAACTACAGGTTCGATTTGAAAAATTATCTCAGTATTATATAACTCATTTATCGAAGAGGGTTAGAGACTATATATCATCATGCTAAGACAGATAGAAGCAGAGTACTGATGAAAAATGTTTCAAATTGGGGATGTTTTTGTTTTGAGAGCTTTCGCTGTGTGTTAGCGTTAGGCCAAAGTAACTATTACTACGCATACGAAGTCGCTGGCAGAGGCTAGTTTTTCTATACCATTGGCGGCAAACGAACATGCACGTCACCTGATGGTAAGTGATCACCGCCGTCCATGGACACCTGTGACTCGAGAAGATTTACAGACGCGTTACCGGCCTTTGAGAGTAATATATATTTTTAATATCTAACAGATTATCCTAAAAGATTGTCATTGTAAAATTGAATGTACAATACATATATTACAAGGAGTAACAGTAGTTATCAATGTTATTAGAGAAGATACAATTTTATCTGTTCACGTTATCCAAATGAATTAGGTCCATAACAATTAGGCACAAACCACGTTAATAATCACGTGCCTTATTTAAAAAAAGTTTATAGTACTAAGTTAACCAAAAATAAACAGATAACATAATAAATTAATGAAATTTGTATAAATACATATTCATTTTTCGTAACACGTACAAAACTCGTACTATGAACTTAATTAAATTTTAACATTCATATGTAAATATGTAGAATCCACGGTATCACAACCGGGAGCATGAATTTAATTTTGGCTCTTTGATCTAATGTTCCATTGCGGATACGAACTTTAAATTCGTTAGGACCATCGCTAATCTCTTTATGTTCCATCTAAGGACGAGTGATTAAAATTACCCTTCATTAAGATTACCGCTTATTTCGTTGAACCAACTAGGATTAATGTAATAAATACTTTTTAGAATGATTTATCATGAATGTATGTATGTTTTATTACATAAATTATTATCTTTTGTTTGAGTTTGTGAAACCTACGGTCGAAGCTTACTATTTTTGAAGTTAACATTCTTATGGTGGGCAAAATTTTGCGTCACGCGTTAATCGTGAGGTAGGGATGTATTTGTGTGTAACTATGTACATATAAGTATCTGTCTGAATCTAATAGTATATCAAAATGAGTAAATGTAGAGTGTTTATACTATAGGATTTTATATAATTTACAAAAATATTTTAGTAGGTGAAGCTATAACCGGTTTCGGCATGAATAAGGTCGGTTCGCCCGGTGTAGGATCATCCTCTCATAAAAAACCGAGGTGAAGTAACAGTACTTGCATTGTTGCTTTTCGTTCGGTCAGTGAGAGTGTCAGAGGCACACCTCCCTCCCTTCGTCCTACCTCCTCCTTCCCCTTACTCCTACCTCCAAACATAGGCTGGAAATGCACTTGCGAATCCACTGGTGTTCCAAGTGTCTATGGGCAGCGGTGATTACTTAACATCAGGTGACCCGTCTGTTCGTTTACTTCCTATGATATAAAAAAAATATTTATATATATATGTATATAGTTTAATTTAATATAAATATATAAGCTAAAATATAAAAGCTAAAAAAATGAAAATGAACATTTCATAAACTAAATTATAGGGTTATATAATATTTTTCTGTTAACCAGCAAATAGCTTCATTTCTGCCAGAGACAAAACAAAAACAAGGTAGTGTCTGGAACAAAATATATGGGCAATTTTACGGTTGGTTGGTCTAATTTCATTGCCTACTATTTTGCTATTACAATGTTAATCAAACTCATAGGCTTACATATGTAGGTAGGTTACACAGGTGTGTATAATTAATACACGCACTGTTATTTTATTATATGTTATTTATTATATATTGTAGCATGGAAAACCGAATTAACTGTAATTTGTATAATACATAAAACATGCTTCTATTGCAAAATACCTATAAGGTGGTAGAGCCACGCTGAAGCTATTACTGGCTTCAGCATGAATGGGTCGGCTCGACCAGGGTAGCACCACCCTCTCACAGAAACACCGACGTGAAGTAACAGTCCTTGTATTGTTGCGAATCGTTCAGTCAGTGAGAGCACCGGACGCCCACTTCTCCCCACCCCCCCTCCTCTTCCCTTCCTTCCCCCCTCCCCCAACACAGGCAACACGCACTTGCGACTCAACTGGTGTTGCAAGTGTCTATGGACCGTGGTGATCACTTAAAATCAGGGGTCCCCTCTGTACGTTTGCTTCCTATAATATTAAAAAAAACGTAAAGATAGTTAAAGAATGGGCACAAAACAACTTTTCTCTATCTATTGCGTTAGTAAAGTCAAAACCAATAACAAAAGTATTCACTAACTTTTAGTTACAAGCGGAGTTCTTGCTATCGATATTTGATCAGTCTGTTTTATATCCATATTCCTGTTATATCTCTTTTTATTTGTATATATGCTGGAAATTGTATGTATTCCGTACCTTTTGTATGCCATCAAACTCAAACCTCATGGGTGATTTATAGGAAAAATATCGGTAGGCGTAAACGACCGCTAACGAATCGACGCGGAAAAAATGTTCATCTAAAATTATAACACACAATAAATCTGTATTTTATGGTGCGTATGAAAGCTTTCTATTAGATAGCCTTTAGAAGCGGGAAGAGTATGTAATCTATTACACATCTCGTACTTACTAATAAATTTGCAGAATTTGAAACCATTCTAAGTACATTTTAATTTTCACTATATATATATATATATATATATATATATAATTTATTTGTATAAATTAAGCTATATTGATTTTAGGTGGTAGAGCCACACTGAAGCTATTATTGCTTTCAGCATGAATGGGTCGGCACATCCGGGATAGCACCTCTCACAGAAAACCGATGTGAAGTAACATTGCTTGCATTGTTGCGTTTCGTTCGGTCAGTGAGAGCGCCGGAGGCTTGTGTCTCCTCTCCCCTCCTCCTCCCTTCTCCCCCTCCCTCAAACAGGCTGGCAACGCATTTGCGACTACTCTGGTATTGCTAGTGTCTATGGACAGTGGTGATAACATAACATCGGGTGATCCGCCTGGTTGTTTTCCTTCTGTGATATAAAAAAAAATTCGCTGATAGCATAATTTTACAGTAACACTAGAAGTTCTCTTAAATATTAATAGTCTAATATAAGCCTCTTCTAAGATCCTTGAATGCTTGCATGACGGTTGCATCATTATAAGCTGAAGAAACCTGTTTAATACATTTTTATAATTAGTAATAATATTTAATGATGCTATATCAGAGATACGTATAATCTAATCATAATATAAGAGGTGCCTTGAAAACAAAAGACGCACCTGCCACTTTTAATCCAGCATAACTCGTTATGTTGCGATCACCTATCTTATGGCGCTATTATTCTTTTACAAGTCGTTCGAAGCTTCCATAATACGTGACTTTTTTCAGAGATGAGAATACACCGGCTCACGACTAACACTTTATCGGGGTAAATTGATTTTGTACGGGAAATATTGTAAATTTTCTAGCGACGCTCGAATGGGCACGGTGTCAGCGAAACGTCACTGGAGATGGCGATGTTTTATAGTAAGTAAAATTATTTTACTCAATTCACTTGCAATACTAAAAGTTTCCGGATAAAATATAAAATGTTATCTTAAATTACTCGTACTTTTCAGAAGTTAAATAAAATGATTTATATTGCACCAGACCATACCACCCTCTCAAAGAAACACCGACGTGAAGTATCAGTGCTTGCATTGTTGCGTTTCGTTCGGTCAGTGAGAGCGCCGGAGACCCAGATCTCCTTCCCTCTCCTCTCCTCTCCCTTCTCCAAACAGAGGCTGGCAACGCACTTGCGACTCCTCTGGGGTTGCTAGTGTCTTTGGAAGGCGGTGATCCCTTAACAACAGGTGACCCGCATATTCGTTTGCCTCTTATATGATATAAACAAAAATAAAAAAAAAACCCGAGTCCAAAAATATAGCCGTTAATAAGAAGTCTAGTTTAATTTTCTTTACGAAAATCTTCTTATCTTTGCCGTACCGTGAAGCTGTGGAACAATCACCCGGCTAGTGTGTTCCCTCCTTCCTATAACATGGGGTCTTTCAAGCGTAACGTGAAGAGACATTTACGCAGGCCGGCATGACAACGGCGACCACCGAGGGATGGCGTGTCTCTCGGTGGACGCCATTGTTTTTGGATTGTACTGTGCTCACCATCAGGCACAGTGCAGTCACTTTGCTGTGCTACATTAAAAAAAAACGAATATACAATTTGTACATCATTATAAAAGACTTTAAAACGTTATGAACAAGTAGAATTGGGCTTGGTTCACTATAAAATATTACAAACCTCTTAAATATTATTACATTTTGCATACTGTCCTCGACAATCTATTTGGTCGCTCTGAATATGGCTGTAAGTTTGGACTTGCAGGTAATATAGTAAAGAATTATATATATAAGATTACATAATATAATCTCTTTTTTTATATATTATAGGTGGCAAACGAACAGGCGCGTCACCTGATAGTAGGTGATCACCGGCGTCCGTAGACACTCGCAACACCAGGGGAATCGCAAGAGTGTTGCCAGCCTTTGTTCGGAAGAAGGTGCATGGAAATGGGCCTCCAGCTGTCTTACTGACCGAACGAAACGCAACAACGCAATCTCTATTACTTTGTGTGGGCTTTCTGTGGGTCGGGTGGTACTACCCCGGGCGAGCCGATCCATTCATGCTGAAACCAGTAACAGCTTCAGCGTGGCTCTACCACCGTAAAACGTCCTGCACACTATATTCAAGGTGGCCTAAAAGTTTGGCGAGAACTGCCTTTTTAATATTTATCTTTTGTGGATACTATTGTAACAATCTATACTAATATTATAATGAGGTAAATTTTGTGACTTTGTGACGTTGTAGGGGGTAATCTCAGGAACTACTGGTCCGATTTGAAAATTAATTCAATGTTATATAGCCCATTCATCGAGAATAGTTATAGGCTATCATCATGCTAAGACCAATAGGAGCGAAGTACCAATGAAGAATGTTTAAAAATCGGGTTTTTTTTCCTCTTGAGAGATTCCGCTGCGTGTTAGTGTTAGGCCAAAGTATCTATTCCACGCGAACGTAGTCGCGTGCAGAAGTTAGTAAATTATAATGCTATAATCTATATGTTCAACTCATAACAAAAAATTACAAACTAATCTTCTAATTAATCTATCTATTTAATTAAAGAATGATATATGATCAAAATGATCAGACCTTTGAATTTCGTAGCCGGAATTAGGGAATTAGTTTCAAAAGCGCGTCGTCGGAACTTTTCTTTAGGTGATAAACGCTCTCGCAAATTGCTCGCATTTATCCGACGTTGCAGGAAACCACTGCTAATGTGGATCAAGAGGAATTCATTGTACTTCACACTCTTTTTAATACATTAAGCGCATTCGTTCATACAACATTGAACTTTATTGAACACTCGTTGCAAATTAATTGACTCGGAATTGCGTTTTAAAAGCGTTTTATGGTACAACACAGGATTATTGGAAAATGTTCCCTTTGAATTAATTTTATTCGTTTTATTTATAATTATCTCATTATCTCAAAATATGCACATCTGTATTGATTGATTTCAATAACATTGGCAACCAATGATATAACCTTTTTTTTATTGTATTATGAAGGTAAAAGTGTTAAAATTTGTTGCAATGGTTAAATTCATTAAAGGAATACAATGTTGTTATCTGTTTGATGAATAAATGTTTTTCGTGTTCTCTTGTTTTTGTATTCGTTATAAAATTGTGAAAATATTTAGATTAAAAAGGGGTTGGTATAGCCAGAAGATATAATATGGTGACGATAAAAGCTAAAAGACTTTCCGTATTATTGTTATGTACTTTTATATTTAACTTTTCAAACTTATACTAAAGAACAAATATGTAGTAACATTTGTAATGAGTTTATAATATAAGATATTTAGTTTAAAATTTTATTTTACTTCTACCTAATAAGTGTATCCGTTTTATTTGACACCCTTGCCAACTGTGCTATTATTCTCACTGAGGTTCATACGAGCCTCTTGAATCAATTATTCGTTTTATTTTTCATAGTTTGTGTAGATTTAGTACGGTGCTATATTTTATCACGTATCGTTATATATATCAGCATCAGTGTTTCAATTTGTTATTAAACTCGTAAGGAATAATTTATAAAGATTACCCAGTATGAAAATATAGCCAAAGTATTTTCTAATTAGTGGTGCCATGTGGCTTCACATGCGACAAATTACTCGATACCTCGCGCCATGCACCAAGCCACGCCAGCACTTTTTTTTTTAATTATCTGTAAAGCAGTAGAAGAAAACATGAAACAATTAAAAATATTGTATTAATCGGGTTTGTCACATTTTGTAGATGAGATTTATAGTTTAAAGTAACTATCAATTCAAGACATAAGGGGATGAAGGTGATAAGTAGTTTGTAATTTTACAAAAATACGTTCCAAAGTTCCATTATATCTTTGATTATATCATGTTAGTTTGCTTACATCGGTTATTGTAAGCCAATATGCGCTAGCCTTACACGAACAGAATACGTATATAACAGTTTCATTCAGGCCATAAAGTGAAAAATTAAAATAATGTTGCATGTTACCTTCGTCCTCTCATGTCCTCAATTTATAATATCTTATGTAGCTTATAAAGCTTTCAACTCAGTTTTGAAAGACAACAGGCATTTTGCTCTGTATGAGTAAATATAGACAGATACTATATAAGTTACGTCTAATATGTTTTACGAGATGAAATAGATGTGTTAATTGCAATTGCCTCGTGTATTATTATATGCTACAATTTATCCAACGGCTTAGTTGTTAATAACTTTTAAAAAGATTTTAAATACAGAGTAAAACAAAGTTGGTGATCAATTCGACTACAGATAAGGTAGGTAACATGCATGTTCAGTTTTTTTAATAGAAAATCGTTTAACATAGGTTATTTTATTATTAAAATCTACGTTTAGTAACAACAGTTTTAAAAGTTAAATTCGTAACACATTAATAATAAATAAAGCATACAATTATACTATATATTTTCTACAGTTTATTATCTAAGTTTTATAAGGCAATGTGATTTTAGCTTTCGTAACATACATTGGAGATACTTATATTAAAATGTATGAACTAAAAATAATGAATGGGACATCTGCATAGAAGAAGTGTAAAAGATATAAAATACAATGAAAGGAATAATAATTATTCTTAGTTATTAACGAAAAATATACTT
>JACEII010000046.1:1993361-2029877 GCA_014332785.1 Antheraea mylitta
CATGGAAGAGATGTAAAAGATATAAAATACAAAGAAAGGAATAATAACTATTCTTAGTTATTAACGAAAATAATACTTCTGATCATACTGAGATAGCGTTTAATACATGTAGAAGTAATAAGTTACATCATAAGTTTGAATAATGATTTAATATTTGGGTGTACAGCTGACTTTTCCATAGCTCTCAGCTCAGGGTCAATTTTTGTGGTAGGTTCAATTGTATCGTCATACGATAGATCAGCAAATCGATTAGGGCCAACTTTTTGAGAACCAGGCTCCGAATTGATTCTATTTATTCTTTTTAATGTCTCCACAAAATTTTTATACCGTCTCTCGTAGTCGTATTCCCCGTTAAATGTTTTGTTGTACTTATTAACGTATTCGGCGTATATTGTTGGTGCATTTTCAATATTATACACGAACGGATATTTCAAGTTATCTCCTTTGAGTGAAACTAATATTGTTAATAAAGATATAACCGAAATAATATACTGTCCCATAACTTTAAGTTACACTTTATGCAGAAACGAGTACGTAATTGATCGGTTACCGTTAATGTTTAAATTGATCCGTGAAATTTTAATCAAGATTCTATATTATCTTTTTGATTGTTTTCAATGTTAAATATTGCAGTTTTTTATTTTTACATATAATGGAAGGAATAAATGTCTGGTTGAACATAATTAGAATCAGACATTAAATTTTGTATAAATATATTGCATCATAAAATTTAAAGATAAAAAATCATGAGATAGCTTGAACGCGCTAATTTCAAGAACTCGAGAAAATATTTTAGTGTTAGATAGCTCATTTATCGAGGAAGGTTATAGGGTATAGGTTATATCATCATGCTAAGATCAATAGAAGCACCAATAAAGAATGTTTCAAAATCGTGGTTATCGTACGTATTATTCAAAAATAGTGTGTTAAAATATGATATAGGTTGATAATTAGACAAAGACATCTGTTACCCATAAAATAGTATTTATGTTGTGGAATAAAACATAATATAGTAAGCTTTTCATAGCATATTACACATTTATATAATCTCCAATATAAATTAAAACCAATTATTGAATCACTTCAGACCAATTGTACATATTTCAGTAATTATTTTTTTATGTTTGCTATTGTCAGGACAAGATCTATATAAAGGAAAACGGCTGTAAAATCGCACGGAAATATAAAAAATGTAGGTGAAAAATTCTTCATACAAAAAAGTGAGTTGATGAGACAGAATATATTTGCGAAATCATCAAAAATATTGTCAGAATTGACAGATCGAAGTACATTTGTTCAGTTACTATTTTATGTTATTACATTTAGCGAGCAGCTGGAGCAGAAAAAAACATTTAGTACGGTTGAAAACAATTATGACCCAAAATATTGTCCATTTTTTATATCATAGGAAGCAAATTAACAGGTGGGTCACTGGATGTTAAGTGATCACCACCGTCCAT
Organism: Antheraea mylitta; assembly: GCA_014332785.1. NCBI lineage: Eukaryota > Metazoa > Arthropoda > Insecta > Lepidoptera > Saturniidae > Antheraea > Antheraea mylitta. The sequence goes on from JACEII010000046.1 coordinate 1,994,822, forward strand.
AGACACTTGCAACACCAGGGGAGTTGCAAGTGTGTTGCCAGACTGTGATTGGAGGGAGTGGTAGGATATGTTGGGGGAGTATGGGAGTGGGGGGAGGAAGAGAAAAGGAGAGAGGGGAGGTGAGGAGAGGTGGCCCTCTGGAGCTCTCATCGACCGAACGAAATGCAACAATGCAAGCACTATTACTTCACGTCGGTTTTCTATGAGAGGGTGGTAATACTCCGGTCGAGCCGACCCATTCATGCTGAAACCACTAATAGCTTCAGCGTGACTCTACCACTACAAATTGTCCAGTATATTATTTTAAAATAGATATCGTAAAAGTTATGGAAACAATTCACATTCCTTTATAAATGTATTCTGGAAGAATTGAGTTACATTTTACGACTTGCTGAAAGAGCTAAGTGCAGTTTTGGCGGGTCACTGTGACTAGTGACCAGTTAATGGTTGCAAGGGGCCGGCCCTTTCCTTGTACCTGAGCGAGCGATCTTACACTGTCACCTAAACACTAGAAAATGGACATTGAATTGGTTCAAGAATTGTGTAATTTCACAGATCTGATTTGTCTGTTGGTTTTCACAGTTTTGGTTCACAAACAAATAATTATTAAAATAATGAGAAGAAAAACCAAAAGCTTAAAATGGTTTGCGATTATTATAAGCAAGTAAAGTCAGACAAATTTCACTTAACTCGCACTTCAAAAGTTCCGTTCTACCGCATTATGTATTTACCACAAAATGTTCTTTTCCATTCAGTTCGAAATAAATAAAGCAACCCGACTGCCGCTTAACCACATCTGATTTTTTTTTTTGTTTAATATTTTTGAATTTGCACTGTAATCCCATCCAGTTTGATGCTTATATCTTTTATCAGATATTCAGAAGTGAGTAACATAAAAAATCACATTTGTATCAAACTTCTAAATGTTGAAAGTGTTTAAATTTTCTTTTTTTAAAAATCAATTTTGATTTAAAATATAGGACGAATAGCGTAGGCTTCGCAATAAACATGTTTACTGGAATGGAACTCAAAAGTATTAGGTTAACCTTCTTACAAATGGTTCTATTTTATTCTTAATTGCCGTATATTGGTTCTGCAATGTGTGTAAACCTTGACTAAATTTTAAAGTTATTAAGTTATGAACTAATTGCCATAAATATTTCGTCTAATTTACTTGTCTGGTATTTGAAGTCCTCTTTCGAAAATCAATACAGTAGATAAGAAAACCATATATCGTTTTGTCTATCGTTCCGTTATCTTCCCCTCGTGACGACGTGAAAGTTTCGAAGCGAAAAATATTTGGAAGAGAATATATACTTGAGAGAGAATTGTAATACTATCAATTTTCTTTGAATATGAAATAGCATTTTTATGATCATAGTCATTGATAATATCTAAAATGTAATAATAATATTCAGTTAGGGTAAAGGAAGATAAGGGTTCTTTGTGCACTTATTTATTTATATATTATTAATATGGGGTGTAAGGGGTGTGGAGTAACATCTTAAGATTTGAGACACCCAAGCCAACCTCACCTGCAAGTGGTGAACCCTGCTGATCAACGAACGAGGCAATGGCGATAGCGGGGTGGTAGGGTTTTACAGCCCGAATGGGTCGCAACCACCATGTATATGGCGAAAAAGCCCCTCATAGTGATTCGCTTCTGCGATTATCATTATGGCGAGCATGACAGTGGCGATCGGCGATGGATAATGTCTCTCGGTGGTTGTCGATGTTTTTGGATTGTACTATTCTTAACATCAGGCATAGTGCCGTCATTTTGTCATGCTCCAATAATAAAAAAAAAAATAGATTTTATCTATCGCTAGGGAATTGTCCATATTTTTTAATTATAGGTAGGTCCTATCCTATGTCCTCTCGTGTACCCTAAATTTCATAATAATCGGTTGAGTAAAGGCGTTAGTTAGCGTAAACGTAAACAAAGTGACATTTTTGAGTTTATAGTATTAGTTAGAGTATCAATTTACATTATAGGGTTAATGTGCAGTTATATTTTTTAAACAACTCTATGAAAAATATTGAGCCGTCATGGGACGCCTGTCAGATATGAAACATCGAAATTATTGTGTAAAAGTTATATGCATAAATAAAATTACATCAGGAATCAGATATGGCATAATTAAAAGATACAACATTACAAATTTGTTCCATAAAATAATTACTGTTTATTTATTTTTTTTCTTATTTAAGCACGACAAAGTGACTGCACTATACCTGATGGTAAGCATAGTACAATCCAAAAACAGTGGCGACCACCGAGAGACAGATCATCCATCGTCGGTCGCCGCTGTCATGCCAGCCATAATGACGAAATTCACCTGGTACTGGATATGCACAGGCTGATCCCGAAACGCGACGCGCAAAAGCAAGTCACTATGACGGGCTTTTTCGCCATGTACATGGTGGTTGCGACCCAGTCGGGCTGTTAAGCCCTACCACCCCGCTATCGCCATTACATCGTTCCTTGATCAGCAGGGTGTACCACGTGCAGGTGAGGTTGGCTTAGGTGTCTCAAGTCTTAAGATGTTACTCGACACCCCTTACACCCCTAATTTATTTTATTACATAACTCTTCATTTTTATTCAATACAAAATACAAAAATTCAAATAGACGCAGGCGCGGTGTCTTTGGCGGTATTTATCAAACAATCTAGCATTGTTGACACGTGCCGCTTAACACTAATAGAACGAGTGGCCGATAAACAATTTGAATTTTATGTCTATACAGATAGGTTTGCAAATGCTTTTTTTGAGTATTTCGTTAATAGTGTAAAGTTCGTGTTTTGCTTCGCCACGTCAACAATCATGTTACTCGAGAGTAATTTTTTTCGAACTGACTACGCTATTGACCCAGCAAGGTCTTAACAGCTTCACCGGATCAAGAGTAAGCCTAGTAGACTAGAGTAGACTTTAGATGCTTAACGTTAAAAATGCGCTATATTTGGATTGTTTCTTGTATAATATATTTAACAAGTTCTCTGATTTAGCAAGTAATATTCAAATACATTTTCCACAGTCACTTCTGTTATGAAACTACGATCAGACAGAGAGTTGGGTAGTCGGTAGTTCCTGTGACTCATTCTATAACTAGTACGTGTACTTATAATACAAATCCTTATGGGTACAATGCCTATCACTTATACAGTATATTGTAATAGTAATATTATGTGATATTATTGAAGGTTATCTAAAAATAAATAAATGAGGTAACTTTTATCGATACCTAAGTTTCATTATAGGATTCGAACTTACATAAATTTAAGCGGTCACGGACCACGCCTTTACAGTACAATCTTCTTTTCATATCTATGTTTATATCTATAGCAGGTGACAGGTTAGACTCTCACAGTATTCTAGGATATAATACTTCATGGTCACATTTAACATATAAAATAATAATATTAAAACAAATACTAATAAACAACCAAGAAAACCTAATTTAAAATTTGGTCTAAGACTTTCAAAAGTATAGCTACAAAAGTGTAAATAAAATAATAAACTTAAGTGCAATAACTGATGCCAAAAGCTACTTTTGGAGACCCGGAGTTATAATAAGTTTCGCTAGTAAAACGAGTAATAAACCCTTTTATTTTGTTCCTGAAGTTCCCATATTCCCATTCAAATGACAGTGAAATCACGCGATAGCCATCGACAATGTACTTTAACATAGATGCGTAGAAGATGGTGTATAATTTTTGTATTTTTATTGAGAATTAGGTCAAATATTCTGGATCTATTTTTTTATTGATTTGGAAAGAGAATCGAATGCAGAGTGTCCTCCAGAAATATTGCTACTGTCTAAACAGTTCCCTAGTATAGACTAAAATATTGCATTTTTAAATAATAGTACTTTATACTTTTTAGCTTATATTATGATTATAACTTGTTTATGTATGGCTTTTGTTACCAATATAAATAAAAAAATCATATAAAGAAACCGTTTTTATAACTCATTACCATTCAGTCGAAACTACTGAAGTTAGGACAGACGATTCTGTTTATGCCATAGAGAATCACTAGCAAGCGATTTTTTTTTAAATTAAACCCCTTAGGTGGTAAACTGTCTTAGCAAATATTGTATGAGATATAAAAAGCATCACGCGTTTCCTTTAAATTTAGCACTAAAAGTTTCTAGTGAAACTATGTAACATTTGCAGCATTTGCCGATATTATTGTGCCATATTTGTGGCCGCTAATCGCTTTATAATCGATTAAATTTATATATTAGGTCACGTAGAATATAAACAAATATTATATTGAATTGAAAATTTCTTTAGGCTCGTCGACCGGTAGTTTTGGCAGGACATAGATCTATAATTTTGTCTCATAACTTGCTACTTAAGCATTATCGACTATATTGCGCTTGGGCGGCTTCCGTCAGAATAGCAACGCATCGTATAGGGGCATGTGTACATGTAACATTTATTTTTTGGAGCTCATCATACGTTTGCTTGATTGATAAACTTTATAAAAATGTATCTAATTATTGCTCCGAGCGCCAATAGATATGAAAACCCCAATGTCAATAACTTCAATAAACAAATTTTGAAATTTAAATATTGTCATTCATCATAATCATAATCATCATTACAATTATCCCACCTAAGTAGGGTCGGCACAACATGTTTTCTTTTTCCACTCTCCTCTATCAAATGTCATCTCAGTATTCACACCTTTTACGCACATATAATTTTTCACACAAGCTATCCACACCTTTTACGGTCTTACTCTACTCGTATATCCTTCCACCATCATACTGTTATTAGTTTCTAGTTACATGTTTCTCATCTCTTCTCATGACATGCCCATACGATGCTAACCTATTACTTCTCAACTTCTCTGTCACCGGTGCTATTTTCAAACTTCCTCTGATATACTCATTCTTAATCTTACCCATTCTAGTCACACCACACATCCACCTTAACATTCGCATCTCTGCCGCATGTAATTTTCTCTCATCCGTTTCTTTCGTATCCCAGCACTCAGATGCATACAGCATGACCTGTCTTATCATAGTTTTATAAACTTTCCCCTTGAGTTTCATTCATACTATAATTATTATGAAAATTCAAGAGAGAACATATTTATTTCATTGTTTAGAGTTTTCACTCCTGTCGGCAGTCTTATTTTTTTTAACCAGCTATATAATGTTCAAGTAACATACATAAACTTTGGCGAAAAGCCACACCATATTTTTAACATCAGAAAAGTCTGAATAATCACACTTTATGACGCTATAATTATATTTAAGAACTATAAAAGTGTAGTTAACTTGAACAAATGGTATCGTAATTTTGTTCGACTAAAATTTTCCCAGCGGAATAATATGCTCTTTTGTTACTTTGTATGTTCCAATTAAGAGCAGTAAGCATTCTTTTTAAAAGAATAAACCATTTTCTGTATAAGGCTTCTTAGTACAACGGTTTATTATTAAATCGAGTTGTTTAAATATTTGCCACCTTTTCCTTGAGTGGATAAACAATCTGAGTCGAGATGGATTATATTTTTTCTATGTAAACGTATGTGGGATCCCCCATTTTGTTTATTTACCTTATAAAAAGGATTAAATATTATACAGCACGATACACTAACCGGAAATTTCTTAGCATTTTTTCATTGAAATTTACTCTATACGTTGTACTATACTGTTAAAAAAAGCCAAGGTCGAAATACTGGTAGATACCGCATCGCTGCCACTTATGTTCCATCTATCTTCTATATTCTTGTACTTATCCATTATTATGTTATTGACCAAGCTTTTTTATATCATATGAGGCAAATGAACAGGCGAGTCACCTGATGTTAAGTGATCACCGCCGTCCATAGACACTAGCAACACCAGGGAAGTCGCAAGTGCATTGCCAGCCTATGTTTGTGGGAGAGGAGAGTAGGGATAGGGGGAACGTGGAAAAGTAAGTTTCCGGCGCACTCACTGACCGAACGGAATGCAACAATGCAAACCCTGATACTTCACGTCGGTGTTTCTGTGGGGCGGGTGGTACTAACCCGGGCGAGCCGACCCATCCATGCCGAAACCACTAAGCTATTAGCGTGGCTTTATAACCTACAAAATCTGAAATGTATACCTTATTGTTCCTAATTTTTAAGTAAAACTTTATATGGGAGGGCTTAAAATTTTAATCCGCAACCTTTTTGTGTGACAAGGATTGGCAGGGGTGAACACTGTGTCGGGAAAGCATGGGTTCAGTGTCTCGCTTGAATTTACGTATTAGAGAAATGGTGAAACATACGCTTTTCTCGCTTTCTTTAATTCTCAATGTCCGTGATTACGTGTAAGAGGTTCAGGCAGTGTGGCAATCACTGAATACAATCTATGCTACTCAATAGTTATTGCTGAACAATGAAAATATTTTCCATTATTACAAGAGTTTCACTTCTATCGTGTGTCTGTACGGCACACCCTATTTTACTGTATTCTAATATTACAATACAGTGTAATAAGAAGTAAGCCTTTGTTATCTGCCGTTCTTTTTAAATATTAAAGAACCTAGTTGGCAAAACCTTGTAATATGCGGAACATTAATTCTGTATAGAATAATGACATACATGAGTATTATTAATTTAATAGTATAATATACCCGAATAAGTTATTTTAATATTCAGAACTTCTATCAACATCAATTAATCCAAGTTTCCAATATTTTTAATAGGAATGATTAAACCTCGTTAACTCTAATTATAATGTAGATTCGCCGATACCTTAATTCGAATATTTCTGATAACATTACTAATTAAATAGTCATCCTATTTCTAAAGGTTGTGACATCAGCTTTTCGTGACAAAAATTCAGTGATTTATTTTATAACTTCGGTAAAGCTTAGTACGGCGTCGATTCGTTAGCGGTCGCTGACGCCTATCGATATATCACCGATAAATCATATGTAAGGTTTGAGTTTCCCCTCGTTTTTAAATCGGAATATCTCTAAAAATTTTTGTAAACATTAAATACTAATTACAGTTACAGTGGAAAAGAGAAAGATATCTTAGGCAAGTAAAGTTTTGTACCCGGATTTCACAAGGTCGTAATTGATTAATCAAGAATTATGTCCTACAAAATCAAAATCAAAAATTCTTTATTTAGTTTAGGCCCTAATAAGGTGCTTATGAACCTTAAAAACTACCACCGGTTCGGAAAACAACCCAGCCATCGAGAAGAACCGATAAGAAACTCGATCGGGTACATTGTTTTTTACATTTATTTCCAATACATCATTTTTTTTTTTTTCGAAATGTCTACGCTATTGACCCAGCAAGGTCTTAACAGCTTCACCGGACTACGCCAATACATCATACAATAGCTTATAGTGGATGCACATAGAGGAGTCAATTCCAGACATCACTATCCTTCAGATACTGATCCACTGTATAATATCCTTTTGATACTAAAACCAACTTCACGTGGCGCTTAAATTTGCAATCCGGCAAATCGGTAACATGTTTTGGGACTTTATTGTAAAACCTAACACTGTTACCTAAGAAATTAGTAATAGTTTTACTAAGTCTGAAATATGGGACGACCAGTTTGTTACAGTTTCTAGTATTTAAATTATACCGGTCTTTTACTAAATTCAGTTTTTCAAAGTTTCTACGGACATACATTAAATTATCAGGAATGTTTTAGGAGAGTAGAGTTAAGATACCGAATTACTGGAACTTCGTTTTTAATGATTCGCGAGGTCCCATATTACAATATATACATACAAACATACAATACTTATATACAAATAATTAAAATATACGTTACTAGCTGTTACCCGCGGCTCCGCACGCGTTTTTTGAATGTATTAAATAAATTTAAAACTGTTATTAGGTGTGTAAATAACAATAATACTCTTTCAAAAATATTTGTAAGTATGACACGCACATCATTTACAGTAACAGATAACATGTACATTATATAATATGTTCATATTGTTGATATAATCAAGTTATTAATATACCTTGCTATAATTTAAATCACATATAATCATATGACTTTCAATTATATTTATTCTTGGAGTCCAGTACAATGTACGTCACACGCGCATGTTTACAGTAAACAACATATTTTTGGTCAATTTCACACATACGAATGCACGGATAACAGTTCATCACTACATAGTGTCAACAAAGTCGTGTTTCACGTCTGTCTATATGTCTGTTCGCGATAAGATCAAAAACGCATCTTCATGCCGTTTTAACCAATATATAAAATGATTTTTGAGCAAGGTTTAGGTATAGCTTGTCTTATTATTAGAGCGGGTATCGTCTGCTGAACTCGCTAGCTTAAAATAAAATAGATAATTAGTTAGTTATTTGCACGTAAAATTCCCGTTCAAATATTACTTGTAGTCCGTTGAAGCTGTTAAGACCTTGCTAGGTCAATAGAGTAGTCATTTTTAAGAAAAAAAAACCGTTCAAATAGGTCCAGCCATTTCGGAGATTACCCGGAACAAATAAACAAACAGACATATCATCCACCGGATTTAAAAAAAAGATGTTGATATTTGTAGCACCGCAGATATATGTATTCTTCAAAAAGTTTTTATTTCAATATTATATACACACACTTTATTCTTATAATACACTAGCTGTTACCCGCGGCCCCGCACGCGTTTTTTGAATTTATGAAAAAAATATTTAAAATTGTTATTAGATCTGTAAATAACAATAATACTCTTTCAAACATATTTGTAAGTATGACACGCACATCATCTACTGTAACGGATAACAGTTCATCACTACTATGTAAAACAAAGTCCTGTTCCACGTCTGTCTATATGTCTGTTCGCAATAAGATCAAAAACTACAGAACGCATCTTCATGTCGTTTTCATTAATATATAAAATGATTCTTGGGCAAGGTTTAGGTATAGTTTGTCTTATTATCAGGGCAGGCAACGTCTGCTGAACCCGCTAGCTTAAAATAAAACAGCTAATTAGTTACTTATTTGCCCGTAAAATTCCCGTTCAAATATTACTTGTAGTCCGGTGAAGCTGTTAAGACCTTGCTAGGTCAATAGCGTAATCATTTCTAAGAAAAAAAAAACGTTCAAATAGGTCCAGCTGTTTTGGAGATTACTCGGAACAAATAAACAAACAGATATATCGACAGAATAAAAAAAAATGTTGATATTTTTAACACCACAGATATATGTATTCACCAAAAAGTATTTATTTTAATATTACATACACACACACTTCATTTTTATAATACGTAATATATCACAAATCAAAAATTGGAAACAAAACTAATGTACAATAAACTTTTTGAGGAGTTTTTGGCGGAATTTCATTCTGTCATGCAGTGGATTTTACATTTTATTCATAATTTTGTGTTACTTGACTCTATATTATGTTAAATTGGCAGCGTTTTATGTAATTTAATGTTTGTTTATTGTGCGTAAGTGAAATGAATTGGTTTTGAAAATTAAGAAGATAAAAATTTACGAAATATTATATAGAGGATTTAGCGCTTATACCTTTTCATTAACTTAGACATAAAAGAAAACTGGCTAAAGAATATATAACAATTACCTAAATTGACAACTTCAGAATTGGCAGTATGGATCAATTCCTTCGCCAGTCTTATTGGACGAATATTATTACTACTAAACTATTTGAATAACATGATGATATGTAGCCTATAGCCATCCTCGATAAATGAGCTATCTAACACTAAAAGAAACTTTCAAATCGGACCGGTAGTTCTTGAGATTATCGCGTTCAACCAAACAAACAAACAAACTCTTCAGCTTTATAATATTAGTATAGATAATATATCACAAACCAAAAATTCAGAACAAAACTAACGTAGAATAAAATTTTTGAAGAGTTTTCGACGGTATTTCAACCTGTCATGTAGGGGATTTTGTATTTTATTCATAATCTTATGTTATTTGACTCTATATTGTGTTAAATTGGCGGCGTTTTATGTAATATGGTTTGTTTATTGTGCATAAGTGAAATGAATGAAAAATAATACCACGGAGCATGTATTCTGAGGTCTTGAAAATTAAGAAGATAAAAATTTAGGAAATATTATATAGAAGATTTGGCGCTTATACCTTTACATTAACTTAGACATAGAAAAAAACTGGGTAGAGAATACATAAGAACTACCTATATTGACAACTTCAGAATTGGCAGTATGGATTAATTCCTTCGCCTGTATTGATGGACGAATATTATTACTACTAACCTTTTAGAATAGCAGCACAAAATAGTAATACTTATAATGAAAAATTGGAATTAAAAATAACGTAGAATAAACTTTTGAACAGAAACACAAAATAAACCCTAATAATATTTCCGATAGAATGTTATCGTGTTACCATGGCAACGCATATAATACAGACACATAGCGATGATATGTAGCCTATAACCATACTCGATAAATGAGCTATCTAACACTGAAAGAAACTTTCAAATCAGAACGGTAGTTCTAGAGATTAGCGCGTTCAACCAAACAAACAAACAAACTCTTCAGCTTGATAATATTAGTATAGATTTACTACATGTTTTTATTTACATTGTGTACATTTTTAATAGATTATAAATAATGTAATGCAGTTTAGCGTACTATATTATAATGCCAATGTACATGCAAGGGAGCGATGAACCATTAGGAAATTGAATGTACGGCTACTTAAAAAATTGCTTGTAACAAGATAATTGTTATAGGTTACTTTTAAAAGTCGTCATTGTAAAGGTTATTGGGTCGCGTGATAGCATTTGTTTTTCTCGCTTAACACATTGTTTATATAAGTTCTATTATTATAATATGTTTCTATAAAGTGAAGCCTTGTTTCTGAATTTTAGTTTTATTTAATGTAACTATAGTATTGGTAAGATTAAGAATTGTGTGTAATTTGGAAGCACTACAAAGTATTCATAAATTGTAGGGGAAAATGAGGGAATTCGGAACACTTAACTTCAAACGCTAAAATATTATTTACATGCGTTATAACTGATGACAGAAATTATATCAACAATACAACAATAATTGTTCGACTTACCGTGACAAAACTAGTGCGTCTTTTCAATCCCACGTTCGCATACGCAATGAATGGCTCTGCATTCAGCCGTAGAATAGGTTCACAACAGTGTAGTACGGGGAGATGTACTATTTATCTAACTGTTCCCAATTACCCTACTCTCCCTTACATATAAAACTTGGCGTTTGATATAACTAAATACTTTAAAAATATTTATTATTAAAGTTAATAAAAATACAACCATCAAAAATGACATTCTAGATTAGGCTAATACAATATGTGTAGGAAATAATAATCACTACAAAATAATGTATTATTAAAAAATATTAATCAAGTCAATGTCAGCTTAAGAGGCTGTCGGCTTTAGAGGCTTGTATCCAGTAACCTTAATACATTAAAAAGCGCATGGAAACCAACGCCAATGATATTTTGAATAGAGGGGAGTTTTTGGCGGGATTTTAGTCTGTCATGTAGTGGATCTTATATTTTATTCATAATCTTGTGTTACTTGACTCTATATTGTGTAAAATTGTCGCTAAAAAGTGTTCATTAATTATGCATAAGTGAAGTGAATGGAAGATAATACCAAGAAGCATGAATTCTCAGAGATGCCGCAAATATTCCCTGGAATGTTCTAACAAGGGAACCATCATCTTGTTGAAACATTGAATCGCACGACATATTAACTAAATATCAATCTCCTAACCTGTCCTTATAACTTCAAACCTGTCTTTGACGATATCAACTACACGCTTAGAGATATTTAAACAATTTTGTTTAAAAAGACTTGAAAATTACAAAAATAAAAAATGTCTCAGATATTATATAGTAGATTTGGCGCTTATGCCATTACAGTAACGTACTCCGGTGAAGCTGTTAAGACCTTGCTGGGTCAATAGCGTAGTCAGTTCAAAAAAATCTTTACATTAACTTAGACATAGAAGAAAACTAACTAAAGAATACATAAGAACTACCCATATTAACAATTTCAGAGTTGGCAAAAAAAAAAATGACTTAAAAATGAAGAAGATACAAAAGATAGTTAAAAATGTACGAAATATTATATAGAAGATTTGGCGCTTATACATTAACTTGGATACAGGTGAAAACTGGCTTAGGAATACACAAGAACTACATATATTGACAACTTCAGAATTGGCAGTATGGATTAATTCCTTTGCCTGTCCTATTGGACGAATATTATTACTTCTACTATTTTGAAGATAACGTTAAGCCGGAGTTTTTGGCGGGATTTTAGTCTGTCATGTAGTGGATTTTATATTTTATTCATAATCTTGTGTAATTTGACTCTATATTGTGTAAATTTGGTGGTGTTTTACGTAATATAGTTAGACTATTGTGCATAAGTGAAGGGAATGGAAAAGAATACCACGGAGCATCAAATTCTGAGATGCCACAAAAACTCCCTGGAAGGTTCTAACAAGGGATCCACCATCTTGTTAGAATATTGATTCACACGACACTTAATACTGAAATGATCACACGCGCATCACGACGCTTGTGATATTATTGACTACGTGACAATGGCAGTAATAATCGGAAAGATTGGTTGCCAAAAATAAAGTTAAATAAAAAAAAAACGTTAAGCCTCGTTAAGACTTCCGTACATTGTAATATTAAAAAAGAAATAAATAGTTGTTCTCACTTATTTATTTTATTACCTCACCCATATATACCAACACCTAATTCCCTAATTAGAGCCATAAACACTTACTTATAAACTCGTTTCTAAGAAATTCCATAAATACGAATTAAATAGAACTCATTCATAAATTCATATAAACGCGAGAAATATTTTCAATGGGATAGTATTACATGCCTGAATATACAAACTCAAATATATTTCTTACTGTTTTCATGACTCTGTTTACCCCGTAAATAAGGCAACGTTCTATTTTATGACTTAATATGTTACATTTTGACGAAGTACGTAAGCAAAACTGTTTGCTGTCGTCATGCACTTATTCACCAAGAGCTAAGTGAACGTTTTTGTATAGGACTAGTTGTACCCGCGACTTCGTCCGCGTGGAATCTTTTGCAAAAAACAGTGATTAATAAAGTCATTTGAATGTATTAATTCCATTTACTTATCTACTTTTCTCTCGTACTTAAGCCACGTCGTTATTAAAATTACAATAACTTTCGATAGAGTAGACCGATTGTAATGAAACATAAATTAAGTGCTCATACAAGCAGAAAGACACGCCAGCTACGCCCCCCCCCCCCCCTCGTACGCCGGATCTGTGCAATGCGAGGATGAGCCCCCCGACTACATCCCCTCAGGTCCGGCTACTGTGGGAGGAGGAGTTGGTCAAATCGCCGCCTCCTCCTGCCGGTTCTCCGTTGGCGAAGACGACCACTGAGGGGGTCCGCCTCGAGCGCTCTTTCCGCCGCCTTTTTTTTTTAATATTTTACAGGCGCATGCGCTTGGCCACAATCTCACCTGATGGTAAGTGACGATGAAGCCAACGATGGATCGCGCTTACCTGCTAAATGCCTGTTCACTCTACTCTTGAACACTCCCAAGTTATATTATGACGGGAAGACATACGCCGGGAGTGAATTCCACACCTTAGCTGTACGTATAATAAATGTAGAAGCAAATCGCTTTGTACGAATCTCGGGAATATCGACCACATAAGGGTGGAAGCCCTCACGACGTCTTGTCGTCCTCTGATGGAATGGGGACGGTGGGATTATAGCATACAATTCCTGTGCACACTCTCCAAAGTGTAATCTATAAAACACTGAAAGACTAGTTACTTGCCGTCGATGTTCTAAATTGAGCATTTTGGTCTCCCACAGCGTTTCGTCATCGATAAGCCAACGAGCACGGCGCTCAATGGAGTCAAGAGCGGCCAGCTGATATTTGGCTGATCCATCCCATAGGTGACAGCAGCATTCCACATATGAGCGTACCTGTGCTTGGTACAGGCTGAGAAGCTGTTTCGGTGTGAAATATCGCTTCACCCTAAAGAGGATCCCAAGTTTCTTCGCAGCTGTTCTTGCTTTTTGCTCAATCGAACGGCCAAAGTTGAGATCAGATGTTAAATGGATCCCGAGAAGCTCGAGGTTGCTCGTAACTGGTAGGGAAACCCCTTGAAAAGTAGGAGTTAAGTTGAACGTACTCCGTTTTGTAGAGAAAAGACACGTCTGTGTCTTTTCTGCATTAAAATTTACCAGGTTTAAATCACCCCAATCAGCAACAAACCTAAGATTCTTATTTAACCGTTCGATCATGGCTTCTCTCTCATTAAGGATTTCCGGTAAGCTGGCCCGAGGACTGGATAAATACCTCTCAGGTACGGTGCTGTCATTCGCGTACTCAAAGATACCGGGTACAAGCAGATCGTTGATGTGCATCAGAAATAAGGTTGCTGAGAGAACAGATCCCTGAGGAACTCCGGCATTTATAACCTTGGGATCAGACGAGCAGCTATCAACAACTATTCGTATGTTCCGTTCACTAAGGAAATCACAGATCCAAGTCCGAATCTGACTTCCTCACAAAAGGAGGCCACTGCTCGCCACGCCTACTCGCTGCCGAGCATGGACGAGATACACTCGGCAGCGACAAATCCTCTCCTTCCACCGCCGCCAGAGTGCGGCGCTCCACCTCCCACGCAGCACACTCAAAGATTTCATATTAGATATCACGACTAGGATACTCGTTGTGGTTAGGGTAAAAATATTTTTGAAAAATATATTTATTGAAAGATGTTTTTTGTTATGGGATATATTTAAATATTCTCTTTAATTTAAATACAATTGTTGTGTGACTGACTTCAAGATTGTTTATTATAACGGCTAAAGAGCTTACTATAATAATAAAATAACATGGTGTTTCATAAGACATTATATAAGTGAAACTAATGTATTAAAAGGAAACATTTTAATTAAAAAAATACAACAAAAAGTCAACGTGACGCGATGTTTCTAGTCGGTCACCCATCCAATTACTGACCGCACCAAAAGTTGTTTAACTTCCGTAATCGCACGAGAAGTGGTGCTTTCAATACACTATCTGACACAGTGTTTAGACAGAAGTTAGTTATGTGCTGAATTCGAATACACAGTCTCTTAGAGTCATTACTAGAGCTTATTAAAACTGCGCTACAAATCCGTTCACCTATTATATACATCATAGAGCACTTTTCTCAAAAAACACAGTTTTTTTTTTAAATTTTACTTTTTTTAAAGGGACTTTTATTCCACCAAACATATCATCCCAATTATTCCCCACCATTTAGTTAATATCTCGATATGTAAGTAAATTTTAGATTAGTCATTTTTAGAATTCAAACACCTTAACGGTTACAAAAATAGTGTCTCAATATAAACTTACGGAAACCCTTGAAGCCATGTATCTGTCGTAGCATATTGTTTAGTTTTGCAGTCTTGTTTTGAACGGAATTAAACTCACAGACAAGTCGCAGTTGCGTAGTTTTATGGAGGTAAATAAATCAAAATAAAATTGTATTTAACAGAACTTATAAGTTTAGTACCAATGTTTCGTCTATTATCCCCGTTTGATAGTTTACTATTTTCTTCTCGTACAGATAAATAAAAATTGTGACGAGGTATTATATATCTACTACATTATTATATACTGAAAAGTCATTTATCTGTAAAGAACAAGCAGTAACAAAGATTAGTGCGGACAACCAACAGATATTTATTTTTTATATAAATCTATACTAATATTATAAAGAGGTAAAGTTTATGACTTTATGACGTTGTAGAGGGTAATCACAGGAACTACTGGTCCGATTTTAAAAATTCTTTCAGTGTTATATAGCTCATTTATCGAGGAAGGTTATAGGCGTCACTAAAAGGAAGATTAATAGGAGCGGAAAAACAATGCGTTAGCACAAAGTAACTATTCCACGCGAACGTAGTCGCGTGCAGTGACTAGTAAAATGTAAACAGATGAATCTGAATTAAGTGCAAAAATTGCAATGGAGTTGACCAGTTTATAATATCTTATATTGATTCAAACCTTACATATATTACACGGACGTACCCGTAGTAATTTTCGTTGAGAGAAGGCATGTTACCATTTAAATTAGAGTATAATTCATACCTCAAAAGTTATGCATATGAATTTATATTTCACATGTTGGTAAAGCATAAGAGTAGGTGCTTTTAACACATGAATAGTTTTAAAAACCTTTTTACATTTACGTGTACGTATGTTAAATAATGTGATACATAATTAAATTTTCTATTTTAATGGTGTTATTTTTTATATCATAGAAGGTAAACGAACAGGTGGGTCACCTGATGTTAAGTAATCATCACAGTCCATAGACGCTTGCAATACCAGAGGAGTCGCAAGTGCGTCGCAAGTTGCCAGCCTGGGTGGGGGGGTAGGGGGGGGGGGGGGGGGGCGGAACAAAGGGAGAGCCGGAAGGGGGGGGGGGGGGGGGGGGGGGGGGGATAGAATAAAAAATAAAACATTCTAAATGTATATACTAACTAATTATTACCGGTGACTTCCACCGCATGGAATCTATTTAAAAAAAATATTGTGTAACGCGCGCAGTTCCGAACACTGCTTTTATGGTTAACTATATTTGCGCGGAATACTATTTTCTTTTAAAATAAAAGTAGTCTAAGCCACTTCTTATGACACTAGCTATCGGTCAATGGAAGTATTATCAAAATTAGTCCAACTGTTTTAGATATTAGTTGGAACAGATAGATAGATAAACATTTTAATTTTTTTTTTTTTTATACATATCGTATAAACTTGACTATTCATTTAGTAAATAACTGTTATTTTGGAAAAACAAAGAGAAAGAGGAAGAAAAACTTCAGCCGTATATTTGATTCGATTACCGTGAACACCAGATTGAAAGCTTCACACGGAATGTTCGGCAACTATACAATTTCTCTTGGGATGTATCTATAAGGTATACGGTTTGAACAAAGATCGTTACGTTTAGTATCCCGAATGGTTCTCCGATCCGATACTGTTGTACGTAACGATCGTGATCGGGGTCCGCACCGATGTGTTTGAGGACAACTCGAATATAAACATGTCTACCCGTGTTTTCAATTTGTATTTGTATTGTGCCGCCTCGCTTCACCAAGGTTAATCAAGATTCACGTGGGTTCTGTATATATTTCGACTACTAGGTTCTGTAAATATATGATAAAAAAAACATTTTTTGTGAACCATAAAACTTTTTAATGCTTACTATTTATATTATAGTTGGTAGAGGATTTGTAGGTGGTTGAGCCACGATGAAGCTTTTATTGGTGAATGGGTCAGCTCACCCGGGGTAGCACCACTCTCTCACAGAAAGCCGACGTGAAGTAACAGTGCTTGCATTGTTGCGTTTCGTTCGGTCAGTAAGAGCGCCGGAGAACCATCTCCCCTCTCCGCCTCTCTCTTCTCCTTTCACCTCTCCTCTAACTCCTCTCCCTTTCTCTCCACTCCCCTAAACACAGGCTGGTAACGCACGTGCGACTTCTCTGGTGTTACTAGTGTCTATGGACGGCGGCGATCGCTTAACAACAGATGACCCGCCTGTTTATATATATATATAATAAGAATGTAAGTCTAACGTGTCTGTACTTTTTAGATTTAGTGAAAAAAAAAATGTTACGGTTGTCTTGGAATAAGTAATAAAATACAGTTCAATCAGCTTTAGAAACGTCCGTCTGTCTGTCGGTTTATTTGTACATTCATCACTCTACACAAAATACAGCATTCATGATAAAATTTCGCCCAAAACACCATACAGCAAACCCGAGTAGCATTTAGTCTTTTTTTTTTTTATTAAAATCGTTCCAGTCTATCAAAAGTTATTGTAATCTGATTGACGGCTTGAGTTAAGTACAAGAGAAGAGTAGGTAAGTAAATAAAATTCAATTTCTAACAAAAACAAGGATATTGAATGTATAGACAATATCTATGGTACAGTAAACGAATCTTTTTGCATTAAATCCACGCCAAAGTCATGGCAACAACTAGTATTTAATAATTTACCAACAATAACAGATCTTGTTCAATTGAAATATATGGAATATTAAAAACCGCCTGGCCCATTTGTCCACGGCAAAAAAGTACACAACGTAGTTCTTATACAGTCGTAGTTTTTTCAACTCCAATAGCTGTGTAGTAAATTAAGCTGTCGTGATAATTATCTTTTTGCTAAAAAAATTGATATATCGACTTATTTTCGATTGATGCGCTCAGAATGGGAGGCCTTTATCACTTTATGTTCGTCCAGTGGTCCGAACTTCAACCGTACAGAAAAAAACTTTGCCATTTTTATAATAACAAAGCTCGTAAATTAAAAAAAAAAAAAAACAAAATAATAAAATAATGCAGAAAACTGGCTGAGGAACAGAGGAGGAAGATGTCTTTAACCATTTCTGCTCTGCTTATTTATATATAGATTAAACTATTTATAAAACTACTTTTATTTACAAAAAAGTGAAATCTAATAACGCTTACATTTTTTTGTTTTGATAAAATAACAATTTTTATTTTCAAAAATCAAACCATTTACTAAAATTATATAAAAATGATACATAATATTTATGTTATGATGATATTTACATTTTTATGTAATTTTTTTACAACTATCCAGAAATATAATATGAATATAATAAAGTAAATAAAATTGCGATTCTGTGTTAAAATTCAACTCACTCGAGTATAAAATGTTAGTACGTGTGAGCATCGTATATTTATAATCAGTAATATTTAAAACAGCGATAGTAAATAACGTAATTCTGACATAAATCGAATACACATACGTTCTGACAGTAATAATTATGAATGGTATGTAGATATGGTATGGTATTTAGGTTTGCGTAATAAAAAGCTAGTAACTTTTGTCAGTTATAAAAACAATTGGATTTGGAAACAACAAATTGTGAACATTTATGTAAATTTTAATGCAAACATTGCCTTTTTTTAATTATATCTCCACTCCATGTTAATTATTCACCGCAGCTTGTAACAACATATAACATACACAAAAGACCGTAATCGGTTACTCACAAGATAATGCTTTTCGTGATCAGAGTTATATCGTGTGTCAATGTATGCAGCAATTTTTTGACTTTTCTAACTATAAGAGTTATAATATATGAAATCTAATCTGCAAAGCTTAATCAAAGAAAATTTTGTCGTTATACAATAAGAAGCAAACGTTCCATAGCACCCCAAAATAATTGCAGTCTTTACCTATGAAATTGCCGTTTTGTATGAAAAAATGTAAACGAATTTTTTTCATGTATTTTTTTATTTGTATTAATCGAAGTAATCACCCATGCAATCAATGCATCTTTGCCAACGCAGTGGCAGTTTATTGATGCCCTTCTTAAAGAAATCAGCTGGACGGGAGGCAACAAATTCTTCAAAGGCATTTTGTACTGCTTCTCCGGTATTGAATTTTTTTCCGGCCAAGGAGTTATCCAAATTCTGGAAAAAGTAGTAGTCTGTAGCTGCAAGGTTTGATGAGTAGGGCGGATGATGGAGAACTTCCAACCCCAGTTCTTGCAACTTGGAGACCATCTGCTGTCCAGTATGAGGTCGCGTGTTGTCATGCAGGAGCAGCGGAGACGAGCGATTGACCAATGCTGGTTGGAGATGTGCCAGATTCCCCATGATTGTGTTCAGTTCTTCCCTGTACACATCTGCAGTAATGCTCACCCCGTTTGGTAAGAAGCTGTGATGAATCACACCGGCGTTAGACCACCAGTGACCATCACTTTTCAAGGGGTAAATTTTCGTTTTTTTTATATCATAGGAGGCAAACGGCCAGATGGGTCATCTGATGTTAGGTGATCACCACCGTCCATAGACACTTGCAATACCAGGGGAGTCACAAGTGCATTGCTAGCCTGTGTTTGGGAGGAGGGCGGGGGGGACAGGAAGGTAAGGAGGAAGGGGAAGGGGAGGGTAGGTGAGTCTCCGGCTCTCTCACTGAGTGGCGATCATTGGGTTCGTGGGGCATCCATTTGTCAAGTTTTTTACCTTGCCAATTTGACGCAAATGGACCAATATTGTTTTGATGCTAACGTTGAAAGCTGCTGATAATTCAGCCGTAGATTGTGTATCATCAGCTTCCACAATTGCGTTTAATTCGTTATTGTCGACCAAAGTCATCGGACGACCGCGAGGTTCATCTTTCAGGTCGAAATTCCCAGAACGGAAGCGAGCAAACCAATAACAGGTGGTGCGTTGGTTTGTAGTGTTAGCTCCGTAAACGTCGTTGATGTTGCGTGCCGTTTGTGTCGCGTTGCTGCCTCGACGTACTCATATTCTATAATTACTCGAATTTTTAACGTATCCATGATGACAGAAATGATTGAAATGCGATGAAAATGTAACACTAATCAATAAAGAAATGACTACTTTTGGAAAAAGAATTCTATGTTTTTAAAATAATATTAATTTGAAATTAGAATTCTTAGCCAAACAAAATTTATTTTGATTTGAAATGGCTAGTACTGCAGAACGGCAATATCATGGGTATCATACCTGTTATTAGATTCATAGATACACTTGTTAATAATTGTTTGTATTTTGCTTTGCTTGAAGGATATATATTAAAATAGATTTATGTTAATTTAACCCGGCTAGGGTCTTTTTTTCAAAATGACTACGCTATTGGTTTGACAAGCCGTTACGTCTCAGCCAGCCTACTCCAACTAAACCTTTTTTTTTCGGACTGACTACGCTATTGACCTGGCTAGGTCTTAACAGCTTCACCGGACTACACTAATTAAAGTTAGTCAACATAAAAATGTTAGGAAGCACTTGGTGTGGATAAATAGTGTGAAGATTGATACGTGTAAGAAAATTGAGAATACTGTAGTGACAGTTGAGAGAAGAAAATGCAAGGGAAAACCTATTCTGTCGACTGTACATAGGTAAGATAAGGTTTTAAATTAGTGATATTGGAATTATAAAGGCCGACAAAAGGAAAGCCATTGTAATCATATCGAGTCCAAAGCTCGTACTCAATGTTTTCTTTTATATCGTACGAGGCAAACTAACAAGTGGGTAACCTGATGTTAAGTAATCACCACGTTCCTTAGACACTTGCAACACCAGGGGAGTCGCAAATGCGTTGCCAGCCTATGTTGGGGAAGGATGAAGAGAGATGGCCCTCTAGCTCTCTCACTGACCGAACGAAACGCAACAATGCAAGCACTGTTACTTCACGTCAGTTTTCTGTGAAAGGGTAGTACTACCCTGCGCGAGCCGACCCATTCAAGCTGAAGCCAGTAATAGCTTCAGCGTAGCTCTACCATTTACCAATACGATGTAAACATTTCTAAACTTTCAATAAATATTATAATGAAGCTTAATGTAAACTTGAATGTTTATATAACGGCTTGTTTTAACACTTTCAGGTTTATTTGAATCCAACGTTATATCCGACACTTTATGAGCACTAACATCAGAACCAAGTACACTTACATAAACCACTAAACCTCTCTACTTTCAACGCTAACGTAATACTAGTCTCGTCTGTGTAAGTCCTTTTTCCTCTCGATCAAATGGAGGGTCAGGACACTAATTTTTTGTTATCTGACACCTATGAAATTCCTGTGCTATATGCGTGAAGTGGGTAAGTTTACGACGGCCTCGGGGTGTTAAATATTACTTATACCGAATAAATTACTTTCATTCGTCTTTTCGTTTGTATCGTGAGAAGTTCGAATGCTTTTCTTAACTTTGAAATATTTGTTTGAGATATAGAAAATATTTCGATAAACAGTTCGATATGTACGGCATTCAGTGTATTGGAATTCGAAACGGTAGATTTTGGTCGTTTCCGTAATAGAAAACGTAGCGTTTATGCGGAGAATGGATGGTATGTAATGGATTACATATCGTTATGCTTTAAGAAAACTTTGCCAAGATGAAATAGTCTGAAATATACCTAGGAGAATTTATATGTTAATATTACTTTTCCATTTTTGCTAGAATTAAATGAAGAATTATATAAAAATGTTATTGGAATCCACGACTTTGTTGGTGGTATTCGCAGTGGATTACAGTAAAAGACAACCGCGTAATGTAAAAACTTTATTGATCCTTCCGATGAAATAATGGTAGCGGACGGTCAATAACACGCTGACTGTTCTAACAGAGCCCACACCCGAACCATAGATCACGCCGTCGTAGATTGCCGGTGAATTTCGCCCCAGGACAATCATCACGACCCCCCTTCGCAGCCTAATTTGGTTTTACCTTAATCATACATAATATATGATAGCATTGTGTAATATTTTTTCAAAACTACTTAAATAATTAATTTTTTATGCTCTTAATATAAATATCTTATACATAAAGATTTCTTGAGTTATTTATGTGGAGACGCCAGCAAGCAAAATATCGGCGGGTGGTTCGTCGTCACAATGACAAGCAGTAAAGGTAAGAAAGTGGGATATAGTGCACTAACCTGGTGTTTTCCTGCAGCGTGTTCAGCATCCTCAATTGCTTACAGCCAATCGGAGCACCTCCAGCAGCACACTGTGATTCACCTTCACAAGGTCACGATAAAAGTTAGATATATGGAACTCGCGTTACTCTACCATGTGGATCTGGAATGCAAAATATTATAGGATTTACCATAAGAACGGTAATAACTTCTGCAACTATAATAGTACCAGGATCGCGGTATATAAGGCGATGAGATGAAGATATGTCATATAGGCGCACTAGGCGTTGCGAGAAGAAAGGCGCAGCCACCATTTGTATACGACTGAAAAGGGGTGTGAGTTAGGAGTTGTTACAATGATAAGAGATGGCGTTACTTAATACAACACACCATCAGGTTTACATTTTAAAATGTATAAAAGCGATAGTGTAGGAGTAGTGGCTAAAGTATGCTTCGCCATTAACCAAAAATTCTCGGATTATAGGTGACATATTTCTTACCTATTTATTTATTCTAGTTTAGTAGTGTAAATTATGGGTTAGTTAGTATGATCATCACCATACTAACCATGCCGTCACTTAGTCATTAGCCTATTAGGACATCGCATCGATCAACGTTGGCTGAAATCCTTACAACTGAGGCAGATTTTCGGTGCAAAGACACATCGCGATGACACCATAGTGTTTAGAGTTTTTTTCTAAAACTGCCTGGCTAACTACTAACCTAAACTTGAAAAATTTGTGGGGAAGCACCTATTGGTGTACTTCGGCAGCTGCATTTGAGCATCAGCCCTCCTCTATTTTAGTAGAGGTATTTTGGATGTTAGTAAGTGACATATTACCATTAAATCTTTAATTTAAAATCTAAAATAAACGTAATATAAAAATGTATCTTTATGTAAACAATCACCTCACGTTGATGGCTTTTACTGTCGACCCGATTAGGCCTCCCACAGCAGCGGCTCAAGCCTAGGTTTGATCCCTCGGTAGGGAGCCCTTGAGTGCGTTGCTTGCGCGATACGGTGACACACAAATATACATCACTGCTACAACACTACACGATCACCCCCACACACGTGCACGCCTACACGCTTACACATGAAAGTGGAAGGGTTTACTTTTTTCCCTTATCGAACTGAAAAACTCTCAATTTTCCGATAATAAATATATGGAGGAGTTGTTGAGACGTGTATGCTTGGTACACATATACGTTTCAACAACTCATACACATATGAATAGTTAGCTAGGTTAGCTGAGATAGGTCGCGATTTTGCATGCAACAGGCAACAGCCAAGCCGAGGTGTGCCGTGCACCCTTGAGCTGGTTGCCATAATGAAATCGGCTGAGTGCCTTAAGCGCTCGCCTTAATAGTCCGGTGAAGCTGTTAAGATCTTGCTGGATCAATAGCGTAGACATTTCGAAAAAAAAAAAAAGCTTTTACTGTTGTGAAGAAGCAAATATTTTGACTGATTATCTGATATACAATGGTTACTGCAGCTCATATCTGTGTTCAAGCAACCTTTGGAAGACCAGAATATTAAGTGAAGCCTATCATTAATCATTAAGAGGTGACGAATCCCGAGGTCTGAGTAGAAATGCCTTGTATACAAACAAGTTGTAAGCCACATATTTCGAATCCAAACACAATAAGGCACATTATCAATTAAAATGTATTCTCTTATAATAATAAAGACTTCAAAAGACGGAAGTAGGCATCGACAGTATGATGGAAATGATAGAATCATGATAAGGGTATGACAGTCAAATTTCGATAAGAATGATTCTGTGAATAAAAAACTTGACGTTAACATAATTTGAATAGGAATTATTGATTTGGAAACGTTCGATATTTTTGTAAGAGAAAATAAAAAAGTGAATTTATAACCACATGATAGAAATCCAAACTTAAACATTAAATCTAGGATATTAAAGTTAATAGATATTTATAAATGTTTATATATAAATGTTATAAATACCAAAGTCCTCTGCCACGTCACTCTGTCTGTTCGCGATAAACTCAAAAACTACTGAACGGATTTTCATGCGGTTTTTACTTGTGGATAAAGTGATTCACGAGGAAGGTTTAGGTATATAATTTGTCAAGATTTTTTATTATAAGGGCGGAACAATGTCCGCCAGGCCCATTAGTATGTAAATAAATCATATTAAAATACAAATGTATACAGTATATACACTTGAAATACTATAATGATTATATAAACAAAATATATTATATGGTATTATTGTATTGTTAGAATGCGTAATAACAGAAACATAATCATTAGAATAATAACTCCTTTTGAGATAGTAAACATGGTTGATGACGACTAGAGCCGAGTAAACCCGAGTAAGCGTCACCGTCTCGAGCGTAACTTTTATCCATTCGTAGTTATTTTATAGTTCGTTTGTTTTGTTGCAATCGGCGAGAGCAACTACTGTTCCTTCGAACACCTAGACATCTTTTCATTAACATACCGCTTAAGGGCGCATCGAAGAGAGATTTTGAGAGGAATTCTATGGACAGCACCGCGAGGTCCGCTTAGGGGTCGTGTAGATGCGCATGTTTGTTGAGTGTGCCGGTGCGAACGTTTATAGGGAGTTTACAAACTGTGTGTTATGTGAACTGTGGCGCAAGTCTTCGACATCGTGGCGCTATACAGGAACGTTCTGTGTCGCGAACAAGTACGCAAGCCTCCGCCGCGAGTGAAAATACGTATATTTTGTGACCCACATACGAACTGGATACGGACGCTATACCGTAATTAATCGGCGCTGTAAAATAAGAGTTCCTTCACCGTAGCAGCATTGATATCGACGACTGGACATACATCTATCAAGTGTGTATGTTTTCTTTTGCCCAGCTCAAAATGGAGTTTATACTTTTGAATCCCGCGATCGAGCGTGTATCCCTTATATACTTACCCTCGCAGACTGCTAACAATACAGTCCACATCTCTCCCTATATTTAATTTCCAGCAATGGAGGTGAAGAAACAAGTGGTTTGACCACACTACCGACCATTTCATGGTCCTATGCCCTCCATCCATTATTCAATACACCTATTCTAAAGAAGCCTTCCCTTCAAAATTTGAATAAATGTCAGATAGAGCAAGAGTATTTTTTACATAAAAGATAGAGCTATTAATCTAATCAAATTTAATCTTGATAGTTACCTATAATCATATAAAAACCTACATGCAAGAAAAATGTTAATATGACTTACAAATTCACGTTTCTGTCTTTCTAAAAATACATGTATAATTTTATCGTCGATTTAGTCTAAACAAACTGGATCTCATTATAGCGATTGTCAAAGTTTAAAAACTTAATCCACTTAAGGACCCTTTAAGGGGAGAGCAGAGTGCGCATGACATTACCCTAGCGGGAAAAACCAAGGACATTACGCGGACAGCTAGCGCGACGAACACACGCTCCGGGTTATCAGTTAAATATGGCATACGTATGCGATCGGTGATTTGTAAATAAATGCCAACTGTCAACTTCTGAAGTCCAATAGAACCTTGTTTAAAATTTTCAAGTTTCTAACTAATAGTGATTTGACATTCTTTGAGAAACATGTTGAATAGTGTCTAAGTGTAAAACTATAAAGTGTTCATCTATGTAATAAAAAAATGTGATTTTTTTATTTAATAATGTGACTTATATTTGCAGTTTAATAAGTGACAAATAAAAAATATACATGATCAATGAGGACATTGGAAAAACAATTAAAAATGAAGGTTTTTGCTATAATCGCATTCTGCGGTGAGTATTTCCCACTAGATATTTTATTTAAGTAAAGAATAGTTTCGCAAAATCCAGAACAAATAAGCAATAACGTAAATGAAAGAATAGTTTTACATAATACTATTTCTACTTAGTGATATTATATTTACAAAACTGATCAAAGAACCCATAGTCTGCAAGAGTTCGACCGATCAAAATTATTACACACCCACGCAACCCCTAGCTAGCCCCTTCCCAATAATGTGGCGTGAGATTTATGATTATATCCACAATAAACGGTCCAAAGTTTTAGTAGGGGCCCGTTGACCGGCTGCTAACCTGACGTCATTTCTTCACAGTTTCGCTATAAATATGGGCCGGTTATAGTACGCTTCAAACCCTCCGAATACAAAGCTCTTAAATATTTATCTGTTTGGATAAATTTATACCAAAGGTTTTCGACTATAAATCTAGACTAATAATTTAAATTCCATGTTTGTATAATATTCTTGTCTATATGTCTGGATATTTTATATACGACTTTATTTCTACACAATTATAGGAGTTTTAAATATCTTATATAAAATTTTTATTAAGATGATCACTCTCGTCTGCTTCACAAAATTATAGTTTCTTGGTGTTTTAATATGAGTTCTTGATTATCTACAGATAAGTTACCTTTGTTACTGTCTTGTTCTCCGCAGTAGATATAACGAGTTAACAATGTCTATCAAAACTATGTAAATAAAATTATAAAAAAATAATAAAAATGGAATCATCGAAGGAACAGGATAAATAAGTTGAAATATATGTCTTGGCAAATAAAAATACAATATAAAAAACTGAAATGTAAGTTTTCGCAAATATTAGTTTCTTAAATTATTTTGCAGTTTATTTAGGCAATCATTTTTTTTTGTTTTTTTTTTTTTTACGAAGAATATATTCTCTTTCCATTCGGTTTTGTAAAATGTAATCATTACTAGATACGTAGGTGTAAGGATATTATTATTTGATTAAATGATTTATGATTTGCAGATAATTTGATGCAATTTTTATAAACAATCTATGTTTTAATTTTTTTATATATATAAGTGACATTAATTTAAGGACTTATAGATGCATTTACAAGCGTTTATTTTTGGTAATTATTAAGATATTTCTATATATACAAATCCTTGTGAAGGCTTTGGTAAAACCTATTTAATATAACTAAAGTAGAAAGTGAAAAAATATTATTATAATTTTTTTTTATTGAAGCGCGACAAAGTGACTGCACTATGCCTCATGTTAAGCATAGTACAATCCAAAAACATCGGCAACCACCGAGAGACAGATTATCCATCGCCGGTCGCCGCTGTCATGCCGGCCATAATGACGAAAGTCGCCCGGTACTGGATATGCACAGGCTGATCCCGAAACGCGACGCGCAGAAGCGAGTCACTATGACGGGCTTTTTCGCCATATACATGGTGGTTGCAACCCAGTCGGGCTGTAAAACCCTACCACCCCGCTATCGCCATTGTCTCGTTCGTTTATCAGCAGGGTGCACCACTTGCAGGTGAGGTTGGCTTGGGTGTCTCAAGTCTTAAGATGTTACTCGACACCCCTTACACCCCAAAATATATTATAAATGTAAAAATCGTAAAACAGAGTCAAAATAAATAAAACCGAACGACCACTAATGACTTACGTAAGAGCTAAACGTGATAAAAATTATATGAAAATGGATTACCCAAATAGATTACCAGTCTCTCTATATATTTCATAGCAAAATCTTGACCAGATATTCACTTAGTAAGGGAAGACGTTGGTAGTTACTATAAGCTGGTAAATAAAGATAAGTTGCTTATTTTAATAATTCTTTGTACCGCCAATTACTATTTGGAAACGAATGTGATAAACGTAATCACGTTTCATAACGTTCACGCTTAGCTGTACTATCGCTTAATTCACTAATAGACTATGTATAAATATAGTTTAGCATTTAATTTATAACTTTATATTGAATTAATTCAACATTGGTTTTAATATTTTAAAACCGTAGCTTAACTATTAAAATGTTGTTAAATTTTTGGTTAATATTAAATTGCTTTTTTCAAATTTAAGAAAATTACGTCACTTGACCTTTATCTAAATTCTTTTTAGGAATTGAGGTAATTAAATAATTTTAACATATCTTATCCCTATTAGTTATTCCACGATTATCTATTACCGGATTTAGAGAAATTGAAATAAAAAAGAATCTAATGTGATACTTGATTCTAAATATTATTCAATGTCTAATCTCAAAGTTAAAATATTTGTGGTATGTATAGATGATTTATCATTATCATTACATAGTATAAAACAAAGTCCTCTTCCGCGTTTGTCTGTCTGTCTGTCTATTCGCGATATATTCAAAAACTACTGAACAGATTTTTATGCGTGTTCACGTTATGATTCACGAGGAAGGTTTAGGTATATAATTTGCTTATTTTTTTATCAGGCCAGGACTAAAAAGAACAAGTTGCGCCGGGCCCACTAGTATTAAATATTAGTTTGTGTTACTCATATTTGTCCACTATTAAAGTAGTCCAGTAAAGCTGTTAAGACCTTGTCGAGTCAATAGCGTAGTCAGTTCTATATAAAAATCCAGTATCAAATATAATTACATAACTACTTTCTTCCATAAATTTTATCGGGACCGAGTAATAATAACATTACGTTGAAGTTGCGTCAAAAACAAACGTATTTCGCATAATTACTAGTCCTCGGTTCCAATGAAATTAATAACTTTGTTATAATCCCTCAGGCATAAAGCTAGGGGTAGAAAGATAAATAACATTTACAACATTGATGCCCACGGGCTCGAAGGTATTTGTAAGTTTTAAGTGCCTCGGTAATTTTAGAGTATGAAGGTTTATGTTTTCTAAATTTCATCTAATTTATATAAAACAGTCACAACCGAACTTACATAACGCGGCTCTTTTGTGAGGTCTAAAACTAATACAAGTTTAAGATACACTCATTCGAAGTTTTTGGAGGGATCTTGGAATGGCATGTAGTGGTTTTTATATTTAATCCATAATCTTGTGCTATATAGCTCTATATTCTGTAATGTTGGTAGTACTTTACGTAATATAGTTTGGTGATTGTGCACAAGTAAAGTGGATCTGAAATAATAGCACGGAACATGGATTCTGACTTGCCACAAAAACTCCATCCATTACGTACTCGACAATGGCAGTAATAATCTAGTAGAAAATCGGTTGACAAAAATAAAATAAAATAAAATAAATAAATACACTCATTCATGCAATGAACAATCTTCAAACGTGGTTTCGATAAGCACAAAAGATCTTGAAAAAAAATATTAGAAAATACTATTTAAATTTTAAACTTTTTATATAAACCTACTCTGAATTGAATGTATACAACAAACTCATTTATTGTCGCATAATATACACATACGAAAAAGTACCTAAAGATACATTTATTGAATACTTTTATTATTATTAGTATCATTTTTTGTATCACATATTAATTACGATGTTTACATTTATATATTACTAGCTGTACCCGCGGCTGCGCACGAATTTTTTAAATTGTATTAAAGAATTATAACATTGTGAGACTATGTACAATTATAGAAATACTCTTTAAAAACAATTCTAAGTACGACACGCAAGCCACTTACAGTAGTATGTAATATATACAATTATAACTATATAATATAAATACTAACAATGTACCTAGTGAGGTTTACCATCAGCAACATATTTGGGATTTTAACCCACCATATAACTGTCTTCATGCTCATTTATACTGTGTAAGGAACTCATGAAACAATAACTTTAAATATTATCATAAATTTATATTTACATAATTTGTTAATTACATAAACTTACGATTTTGTGTCTATCCAAAAAATAAACGCTTGTCTGTTCTGCAAGAAATTGTATTATGGACCTCTTTATATAATTCGTTTATGTTCTAAAATCTTATTAGGAAGACCTCTTCCCGGAAAGTCCCCGGAAAATCGGTCTAACTTTTTGGAGAAAGTACTGTCGGCAAAGCCACGGTTAACAGCTAGTATAAACTAAAATTGCCTGAATTATTTTTTATAAGGTCAGCTATCTGCCACTGAAAGTCTCGTGAAGATTGGTCTAACCGTTTTGGAGATAGTATTGCGGGCAAAGCCACGGTTAAAAGCTAGTCTAAATTAAAATAAACTGAATTACTTGTTATGATGTCCACTATATGTTGGTGAAAGGTTCGTGAAAATAAGTCCAACCGTTTTCGAGGTAGCAATACGGACAAAGCCGCGGTTAACACTTAGTCAAATTTAGAGTAGCCTATGTTACCCGCTGTAATTTTAACTATCTGCCAGTGAAATTCCCGTCAAAATCGGTTCAGCCGTTTCGGAGATTACCCGGAACAAACAGACAGACAGACCGATAAAAATTTTAAAAATTGCATTTTTGTTATCAGAAGCGTGTATACTTTCATACCTAATCAGTGAAATTTTTTTATTTTGCTGTTACATACAGACACTTCATTTTTATTATATTATATTATATAAGGATTCCGTCCGTGTGGAACCTGATGTAAATATATAATTAAAAATTGAGTGTGTTCTTGATGTAGATATTTAACTTTAATGATATGTTTGGGTCAATCATGTAGTAAATTTTTACAAGATACACTAAAATCATCTTTAAGGAATCAGATATTTTAGTACTTACTTTAACTGAGAATTTATAATTTTAGTTTTGTTTACAATAAATTAATAGATAAAAGAATTATATTTCATTGGACATAAAGTCGGAAAATTAAACATTTTTACAGCTTATCTTGCGGGAGTTCGAGAGATATATTTGTGTTTACTTCAAAAAACTGACTGTAGGTCAATAACTTCAAATTATAAATTCAATACGATACCATACATTATTTCATTCGTTTTTCTAAAACTAAGTAATGTCAAAAAGAAATTGGATTTTTGGCGAAATCTTAGATTCTCATGTAGTTGATTTTATGTTTTATTTCGAGTTGTCTGACTCTATGTGTTGTAATATTGATTGCATTTTATGTAATATAGTTCCATTATCGTGCACAAGCGAATAGGAAGATAAATAACCCGGAATATGAATTCTGAGATACCACAAAACTTTCTGGAAATTTCTAACAAGAGGGCTACAATTTTGCTTACAACATTAGCTAGCTAATAGGGTTACAACATTGAAATAAATATAAAACACTCATAGTATTAATTCCTACACGACAATGGAGGTAATAATATAGAATATTCGTTTTCTATACTAATATTATAAAGAGGTAAAGTTTGTGAGTTTGTGACGTTGTAGGGGGGTAATCTCGGGAACTACTGGTCCGATTTGAAAAATTCTTTCAGTGTTATATAGCTCATTTATCAAAGAGGTAGGTTGTATATCATGACGCTATGAGCAATAGGAGCTGTTCAGAAATAAAGAATGTTTCGAAATGTGTTGTTTTTCCTCTTAAGAGCTTCCGCTGCGTGTTAGCGTTAGCTCAAAGTGACTATTCCACGCGAACAAGTCGCGGGCAGAGGCTAGTCCA
This sequence comes from Antheraea mylitta, assembly GCA_014332785.1. NCBI lineage: Eukaryota > Metazoa > Arthropoda > Insecta > Lepidoptera > Saturniidae > Antheraea > Antheraea mylitta. The sequence continues at coordinate 2,026,576 of JACEII010000046.1, forward strand.
AAATAAAGTTTTAAGAAGGACATACTTACACAGGCTGGCAGGACAGTGGCGACCGGCGGTGGATAATCTGTCTCTCGGTGGTTGCCGATTTTTTTGGATTGCACTATGCTTACCATCAGGCATAGTGCAGTCACTTTGTCGTGCTACAATTAAAAAAAAACGTAATATAGAATATAATACTAATAATATCATACTAATAAAATATGTCGAAAATATTATAAAAATTCTCTTAACCATGTATAGTATAATGTAAAGTTTTTAGAACCTAAGAAGGATGTTTGGAAACCTGCGTCAGATAATGTCGTCGACTACGTGTAGATTGGCCATTGAATCAAATTGGGCGGATGAACCTACGTCGGCAAAACCTAAAACCTACTGAACTGTATAACACGATAAAGTTCACCAAATGAAAATATTTTGCTCGTACAGCGAAATTACAGATTTACCGTGGAAATGATAATGACGATCTGATTGAAGAAAATTTATCTGTTTAAAGATTTACTTCAAAATCGTTTGATCATGATCAGCGTAATTTTATTTCACTTATTCGATATTATCACAATTTTATTTAAATGTATAGCATTGTCTAAGAGATCAATAATTACTATATAGATGACAAGACCCTGCCCGCGACTTCGTCCGCATAGAATAGTTACTTTGGGCTAAAGGTAACACGCAGCTGAAAAGACAAAAAAAAACCCGATTTAAAACTATTTTTCATTGGTGCTTCGATCCTATTGGTCTTAGCGTATAACCTTTCTCGATAAATGAGCTATATAACACTGAAAGAATTTTTCAGTTTGAACAAGTAGATCCTGAGATTACCCTTTATAACGTCACAAACTTACAAACTCATAGTCTTTACCTCTTTATAATATTAGTATAGATAATACAAAGCTGATGATCATTGTCCCGGCTTTACCTACCCGAAGAATTTGATAGTGCCCTTTTACTTAATGTTACCACATTCAATAAATAAACTTCTTCATCACATTTTCTCATCAACAAAATTACACAGCATCAGCGTTTTAACACCGTCAAAACTCAACTTGGAAACAACATCCGCAGACAAGTTCGTTAACGTCTTAAATTAATTTTGCCTTTAAAATTTGTCAATTGTCGTTTAAATTATACGAAGTTTGTCATTTCTTGACAGCGTTCGGTGGTTGGCCCTCACCCAAGCATTACTTTATATTAAGTTTGTCATTTGGGCTAGTGAACCGTAAATAATGTTCTTGAACATAAAGATGGAAAGAGCATTAAGTCTTAGAGAAGGGTATATGGTAGAAAACTATTCACACTGAGCCGGTAAGTTTTTGGTTCGAAAACGTTCCTTCATGCAAATAAACTTTTATAACAACATAATTACTTCTTACACATTTACCAACACACAAATTTGCTTCAATGTTGGGTATAATTTGATATCATAATTATTGTACACTTTGTGGTATTTAAGAATTTACCTCATAGATTTAGTTTTAAAACACATTTAAAAGACTATCTATTAACATGTCGTCTCGTTTGAAATATTGTAAATTGGACAAATTGGTTACATCATGTGATCTCTGAGCTAGTGCGCGGTCGTTTGAAAATGGTATATATTTCGCTGTTCGTTACATAATTGTATTGTATTTTATGTAGGCAGTACTAGGTTACATTATTTAGGGCGTACATAGCATTAATTTGAAATCATCGTTAAGTGCGTCCGTCTATTTGTAAATGCGTGTACGTTTTAATTACACAACAGGCTCTGTTGTAATGCTTTCACATGCAAGCCTGCAGCTAATGCTGAGACAAAACCCTTTTCACCTCATGCAACACATCTTGTATCACTTGATTTTTTATTGAAGTTATACTTCTTTTGGCGCGTTAGGCAAAAATGATGAAAGCAAATTATACTATGCGCGCACACCGCCACGAAAAACCGACACCCTCAAGTTAGTATAGGTAGTAAGTTAGTTATAGTCAACATTTTGTTTCTTTGTATTTGTTGTTTGTAATTCTTTGTATTAAAACTTTCAATTTATTAAATACTTTTTTCTATTGTTAGTGTCGTTTTTTCTACACACGAAGAAAAAGATGAAAGACAAAAAAAATTAAATGATTTTTATCGTGTTACGCCAAAGAAGTATAACTTCTAACGCGAGTACATATGTATACACACATTTTTTATGTATGTCTAGGTAAATATGTGTTGAATAAATATATTTTTATTTCTGTTTAATGGGTTGTAAACATGATTTTTTTTTAACAAACAGATTGAATCTAACTGTATAATATTATACTATACATAGTAATTTTATGTTTCCAATACTTATACTATAATAATGTAGTACACAAGTACAATACGTAAATAGTAGCGTTACTGGAAACTGTTATCCAGTAATATCTAAGTTAATATCTAAGTTCATTAAATTATATAAATTGACTCATTACGTTCTAAAACACTAATAAAGCTAAAACGGTATAAAAAACAAGAAATCGTCAAATGAGTTTATGTGTTATTAAAAAAGCACCATGAAATAAAATTCACAGGTTTTACATATACAATTGTTTTATTAAAGATTAGCCTCTGCCCGCGACTTTGTTCGCGTGGAATATTTACTTTGGGTTAACGCTAAACAGCAGCGGAAGCTCTCAAAAGGAAAAAAATACCCGACTTTTAAACATTTTTGATTGGTGCTCCGCTCCTATTGGTCTTAGCGTGATGATATATAACCTATAACCATCCTCGATAAATGAGCTATGTTATATAAACTTCACCACTTTATAATATTAGTATCGATGAATACTATAGAATAAATTATAATATAAAGTAACTATTTTTGTAATTCTAAATTAGTAAAATATATTGAATTCCTTATCAAACGTCACTTTCACAAAAACTCATTTATGCTTGCTAATGAAAAGAAGGTTCTGGAATGGCCGAGTGGGAATCTAACAATCACTGCTAGCGCGGCTTAACGTGTCAGAGGCTGATAACGGGCGGCGTAATCGTCTTTTTGGCGAGAGGTGGCCAACTTTATTTCATTAGTGAATGATATATTTATGTAGTAATATAAAAAAAGTACTTTATTAAAATCAGTTTAGATAACAAATTTTTAGACCCACACCAGAACAAAAATAAGAGAATTATATTTAATGAATTTCTTAATTCAATAGTGATCATTTATGCTAATGTTATAAAGAGATAAAATTTCTGGATTTGTAGGGCGTAATATCTATAAGTACTGGTCCGGTTTCAAAATTCTTTCAATAATATATAGCTCTTTAATCGAGAATACTTATAGGCTATATATCAT
>JACEII010000046.1:2029887-2116894 GCA_014332785.1 Antheraea mylitta
TCATATATGTAAATGAAGATGACTCAGTGGTTGCGGATTCCATCACATTATCGACATATTGGGTTTGAACATTTAGCTATCGAAAAAATATAATAAAGGCATGCTAACTACGGTTTAAAATGCTACATTATATAACAGTGCAAATGTGTATACACATAACTAAGTTACAGGAGTCCAAACTAGAACTGAAAGTACTGAAGCTATAAATATAAATAATATGTGCTCGTGACTCGCTAAGAAATGTTATAGCGGTGTATATAGGTATGAAAGTTTATATGGAAGTCTGCCTTGAATTTCTAAGCTGTCGACATAAAATTTGATTCATGGACACCCGAGTAGATATACTGAATAAATTAATTATTTTTGTGTTCTTGAAGAATATTCCTAAAAGAAATATATAAACGGTTGTTGGTACTTAATTCTTAGATCAATAAACTCTAATATCCCTTGGCTGATCATGTAAGTTGGCATACGTAATGTTTTTTAACGGAGAAGGATTTTACGATTTTTATTTTGGCAATCAAGACTCTGTGTAGAGCTGTAGAAGACGAATTCCTATAACATTTAACTGAACGTCATAGAAATTGGTACGCATCTGTGTTCAATTATCTGTACTCGAATATACTATATTTTTGCCATAAATATTTTGGTACAACCCAATAACCCCTAGCAAAATATAATAATTACAATGAATAATAATAAAAAAACACATGTGAAGCCTCAAGCTTACTCAGATATAATATCTTCTATATAGGGGAATACAAATAGTTAAGTACTAATTTCTCCTTTGTTAATTTTTTTTTAACTTTATTTTTGGCTATCAATCTTTCCGATTATTACTGCCATTGTCACGTAGTCAATAATATCACAAACTTCGTGTGATCATTCCAATATTAAGCATCGTGTGAAACCATATTCTAACAAGATGGTGGATCCCTTGCTAGAACCTTCCAGGGAGTTTTTGTGGCATCTCAGAATTTCATGCTCCGTGTTATTATTTTCCATTCACTTCACTTATGCATAATAAACTAACTATATTACGTAAAACACCAGCAAATTTACACAATATATAATCAAATAACACAAGATTATGAATAAAATATAAAATCCACTACATGACAGACTAAAATCCCGCCAAAAAACCCTCCTTTGTTAATTTACCGATTTTCTTTAGATATTCTTCTTTTGTTTAGTATTTTGACAAGCTTTACTATCTGTGTTATTAATTTAAAAAAAATTGGAATCAGTGTATTTCTTTTTTTGTCATTTATTGTGTCATATATGTTTCAATAATTGAAAATTAATACGCTCGCCATATATGCAATGATTACCAATCCTCTTTGGTCGTGGTGGACTAGTGGATTGACCGGTGGAATATCAATTCGTAATCCGCAGATTCGAACTCAATATCTATTAACTGATTTATCAGAATTCACGTAAATTTACTAATTTAAACTGGTAATGCTGTCGAGTGACGGTGTAGGGAAACATCGTAAGGAAACCTGAACCTGAAAAATGTTCCTATAGTACTACTGTATATAGGAAGTAAGCAAATCTTTCTGCTGTAAATCTTTTATAGACTGATGATGATGAATACTTTTTGGCAAACTACTACTAAATAATAACTACATGAGTGCAAACCCGTTGTAACAAGGAAGAATCCTCCATAAAATAATACCTTAAGTTTTAATTTCCGGTAATGTAGGAATATTACGTTCACGATAGGACTACATCATTCTTCGAACCACATATCGAACTGCCTCAATCAATATCCATTTGAAGCCCTTTACGATTACACCATCCCGTTAGTTGTTCTCATTATTTACCTACTACGGAGATTCTATGTTTGAAAAATTATTGAAAAAACCTTGAACTAGTACATCATAACCAATACTAATATTCTTTCGTATGCTTTGATGTGCTTATTCATTTAATTGTATGAGCGATGTAGTGTAATGTGTGTTCAAAAAAGAAAAGCGAAATGAAATTAAGTATTATTGTTTTATCTATACTAATATTATAAAGAGGTAAAGTTTGTGAGAGTGTGATGTTGTGACGTTGTAGGGGGTAATCTCAGGAACTACTTGTCCAATTTGAAAAATTATGTCAATGTTATATAGCTTATTTATCGAAGATGGTTATAGGCTATACATCATCGCGCTAAGACCAATAGGAGCTGAGCACCAATAAAGATTGTTTAAAAATCGGGGTTTTTCCTCTTGAGAGCTTCCGCTGCGTGATAGCGTTAGCCTAAGTATCTATTCCATGCGAAGTCGCAGGCAGAGGCTAGATTTTTATACTTTTACTCAACTGATCAACTCGTTCAATAATGCAACAACAAAAAACCTTCAGTGCATTTGCGGTCGGGATATTTGGTTTTCTTTTTTCTCTAAATATCTAATCATTTTCTGTTATCGCTAACTATTATGATGTTACTATTAAGTTGATTAAATTTATATAATTTGATACTGTATTTGATTCTACATATATATTTGTTGTATCTTGTGTAATATAACTTAGTAAAAGCACTTATTTTGTACAAGTCAAGTGGGTAGGCAATATGGTTGGTAGGTAGGTAGGTGCATTGTTCCGATGCGACTCCCACAGTTCATCAGGGGGGGGGGGGGGGGTAAAACCCCCCCTCCTCCTTGAGGAGTCTACCATCTTGACCCCTCAGGCTGCAACTGGTCCCTTTAGGAGGGGACACTAGGACCAGATGTAGCTTTGATTAGTCAATCCCTACTCCCCCGGCCAAAAGGTATAAGAAGGTACCATGGGGTTTTAGTCCATGAGGCTTGGGCATATTCATCCTCTGCTGCCCAGCGGTATCTGTTAGTGATTTCCCCATAAAAAAGTTAGGAAATAACAATACGGGACATGAACTCTGAGGTCACAAAAACTTTCTGGAAAGTTCTAATCAGCCATACCACTATCTTATTGGAAAATTAAAGTTATCACAAGACTCTTTCTAATATTTACCCTCTTAATAAACCAATGGGGAAGAAGAAAACGTAAACGAATTGTAAATAAAAATAAATACATAAATCTTTCGATAAAATTAGCATATCCATTGAAACATTACATATACGTTGAATCAAGTAATTAAGATTGTAGCGTATAATTCGAGCTTTCCAATCGAGATTACTTCTTATTAAACCAACCAGTCGTAATTAATTTTGTTGTAATGATTAATTAAATTTCGTCCTTCTTCTTTACTTAATTTATAAAACTAGTCAAAGATATTCTCTGAATGATTCATTTTTAAACAAAATTGTATCTATTTTATACTACTATGATTATACATAAAGCATATAATAATTTAATGTATTGTATATACAATATAGTACTTTAGTTACAATACATACTGCTACTTTTTTTTCTACTCACAAAGTGTCTTTCATTTGTATAACTTTATAATAATTATTGTTGGAATTAGACACAAGCGTTATTATAAAAAGTAATTGACAGTTTTGTGGGAAACTGGCTTCCAGCCAAAGCCGGCGACAATGCTTTTTGCCGTCGATATCATTTGAAATGGCCATAAAAATTTTCACCTAGTAGCGTTTCGTTGCCAAAATAAAAAGGCATTCATGGAAACTGGATTCCGAGGAAAATATGACTGTCGAATTTTGACGATTTACATATTTCACGTACGCTCCGTTGATTCTCTTTTTTATGATTTTTTGTGCTTCGATAACCTATGTGCGACCGCATAGATAAACGAGCTTGGTATGCTTATATACATTCGAATACATTATTTATCGTCGACCTTTTGTTGATAAATAAAATAGTTTCGGAATATCCTCACTCTGTGAAACATCACCATCGGTCCTTCAATAAAAATCTTAATTTTTTAGATACAAAGATATCCGTAAAAAAATGAGTCGTCACGGGACGCCTGGCAGATGTAAAATGTCGATATTGTTTTGTATAAGTTATATGCATAAAAGAATAGATTACAGCTGGAATCAGATACGGCATAATGAAAAGATAAGGCTTTAGAAGTTCCGTAGTCCGTTGAAGCTGTTAAGATCTTGCTAGGTCAATAGCGTAGGCAGTTCGAAAAAAAAATTTGAAGTTTGTTCCATAAAATAATGACTCTTTATATATTTTATTAAACACAAAATACAAAAATTTAACTAGGCGTAGGTACGGTATGTTTGGCGGCATTTATCAAAGGGCGCTAGATCGTTAACACATGCCGCGTAAGACTTGTAGAACGAGTGTCCGACAAAACAATTTGAAACTTATGTTTATAAAGACAAATGTTTTTTTGAGTATTTCATTAATAGTTCGCTTTTCGGTTTTTCGGTTTAGCTTCGTCACGCCTACAATCAGGTTTATCATTAATGGTTTGTTTCGCATCAATAGTAGTATTAATTATAATCCATAATAACACAGTGTATTATTATTATTATTTTTATGTAAAACGTCTACAGGCGGGTAAGCCCGATTGTTGGCGTGGTGACACGATACCATACGTAAGCGACTGAAAATCTCTCTTGCCGCACTAAGCTCGCATAGCTATAGTGTACACAGTGTTGTTTACTATGTTACACATGTGTTTCACATCTGCCAAGCGTGACGGCTCAATCTTTTCTCTTTATTTTTATCGAGGGCATATTTAAAAAAAACATGTCACCCTCAACCATGCATTACAGAATAAAGAATAGCAAAAATTAAATTAAAAATTGAAACTTGCAGTCATTTTCTTGCTCTTATAATGTCGTCCACCAATTTATACATTAATTTGGCTTCTTTCTTTGCTTGGCGTGACAATATTTCGATACAAACGCCTATACTATAACTGTCCTTAAATATATGTCTTCTTCGAAATCGTTCCGGGCACATTCCATTACAATATGACAAATATGTTCTTGAGGACAAAATTCATATTTGTCCTACTTTCGCTTCTTTCCGTGAATAAATTAATCTTATTCTATGGAATGTTCTCAGAACGAATACTTAAAGCAAAGACAACCGTGTTTCTTCTTATATCGATTTCTGAGATCCCTGATAGTTAGATTATCTTATGTCAACTACACTTTCATGAAAGTATTTAGATCATATTTTGAGTGTATTGTAACTTAGCTGTAAAATTGTTGTTTGTTTGTATCATAGGTGGCAAACAAACAGATGGCTCACCTCATATTAAGTGATCAGCATCGTACATAGATACTTACAACACCAGGAGGTATCGCAAGTGCATTGCCAGCCTGTGTTGGTGGGGTGGAGGAGGAAGGGAAGAAGGAAGGGGAAGGGGAGGGTAGGTGTGTCTCCGGTGCTCTCACTGACCAAACGAAACGCAACAATGGAAGCACTTTTACTTCACGTCGGTTTTCTGTGAGAGGGTGATACTTCTCCGGTCGAGCCGACCTATTCATTCTGAAGCCAGTAATAGCTTCAGCTTGGCTCTACCATCTACTAAAATATTTTTTGTATTGTTATATATTTAAACTTACTTAATAAATTAATAAGTGAACATTTACAGTGACCAAAACCGGATAAAAACTTTCGACACAGTATGATATAGACGTATCAGCAATTATGCTGCTTGTCTATTAACCATAAATAATTATTCGTATGCAATCATATAAAATTCCATCCCCAACCGCTTCTTTTTATAATTTAGTTCATTAACCTTTTCTTTTCCCACGGTTATTTTTACACAGAAACGAAACAACAAGCCCACGTGTAGATAAGTGATACATTTATGGGTGGGTAGTATTTCCGCGCCCACTTAAATCGCAATCGGAAAACATTTAGTATTATTCGAATAGGTGCTTTTAGATCTCGTGATATACTTACTAATGTTATAAATGTTAAAGTGAATTTGTTACGTATTTATCATTCATATATAAATACCCAAGACACACAGTCTCGAATAAAAGTAGCGTTCAGATCTCTCAGAAACTCCCCAATATACTGCATATTCAAATGCATATTTGTGCCCCATATTTGCAATTGAAATTTGCAAATGTCAATGCCATATATGCCATATTTATAATTTATAAATAGATAAATGCCTTATTTGCAAATAAAACCTTACCTGAATGATTTAAAGTTCTTTTTACAAGAACGCAAGCAACGTGAGACTATTGGAAATCAGTGCATAATCCAAAATTATACACTTATTTTTGTGTACCGGCTGTGAGACGTTAAGTGTGCATTTTGGGTTTTTGTATATCAATGGTATTTATGCTTTAATTAATGAACCGAACATCACGGTATTTTACATATACGTTGCAAGATACATATATAAATACATAGCGTACCTTATATATCATCTTTTGTTCACGGCTTTGCTTACGTTACTGTCAATTTTACTTATACCTCGGGAATATTCCCTTTTTCTGGATAAAAAGTACCCATGTCCTTTTCTGTACTCCTGAAAACGTATGTGTAATATTTAATAACGACCGGTTAAGTAATTAAGACCTAAAAGCCGAAAAAAAAACAAAAAAGTCGCAGCAGTCATAAGGATTGCCAACAGAAGAGAAAACAAACAATTGAATAAATTTAAGCCGTGTTCTCTTTTGAATTTTTAAATTAATCATAGGGTGTATCATTTAAATTTCATAATTTGTAAATTGAAATTTTTATTTTTTATCATTAGCCTCTTTATCACATCTATTGGCCCTTCGAATAATAATTACGTATACATATATATATATATATATATGGCCCATCCCCACAGGTCCGTCCGGCTACAGTGACACGAGGAGTTGGGCAAAGCGCCGTCTCCTCTTGCCGGTCCTCCGTTGATGAAGACGGCCACTCAGCGAGTCTGCCTCGCGGGCTCTCTCCGCCGCCTCATTCTGCGAAATGAGCAAAAGGAGGCTATTGCTCGCCACGCCTGTTCGCTGCAGAGCATGGCCGAAACCACGCCCAGCAACGTCAAATTACCTCTCAGCGCCGCCGCCAGAGTGCGACGTTCTCCCTCCCACGCAACACACTCGGACACAGGCGCGTCTGCCCAAACCGGTGCCCCATAGGCGGCCATCGCTCGCACGACTGTAATATAGAGTCGACAGCACCTGGCACCCGACCCCGTGTTGGGGAGCAACCGGCCGAGTGCCGCCGACGCCCATGCAATTCGCGGTCCAAGCCACTTAAAGTATGGCTCGAATCTCTAACGCCCGTCCAGGGTGAGGCCCAAGTATTTCATTTGGGCCCCTACCCTTATCCGGACGCCTCCACCATTATGTGGGCCCAAGGTGGAGGCCTCCGCCGAGGCTCGTGAAAAAGTATGGCCTCGGTCTTCTCGAGGGCCACCCTGAGGCCCAACCTCCTTATGCGCCTGACCACGAGGGTTGATGCCATCGCGAGCCCGATGCTCCACTCCGCTACTGACTGCGCGAGCAAATCTTGTGCAGCGGCGGAGTGGTTGAGTTTCGCCTGGAAGAAACTGCGTATGGTGTGCTCCATTAGTTGACCATAGCAGTTTCCTCCTGCCAGGCAGCGGCCACCTTAGGGCCCACAGCATGGGGGTCCCTTTCCTTCGTGGTGGGGGGCCGACAGTTGCGGCTCCCCATTACATGTCCCGAGGGCCTCCCGGCGTCCGCACATATGGCGCAGCGGGCCGCCTCCGCCTTGCATTCGGCCACTTTGTGGCCCTTGGCGCCACAGCGGTAGCAACCCACTCCTCTGCTGGAGGAGGAGGGGCACAGGGAGCGGATGTGCCCCAATCCCATGCATTTTAAGCATCGTATGGGCCTCTCCTCCAGCAGATGAACGCGTACGACGCTTCACCCGACAAGGAGCTTGCCAGCCTCCACAAGCCTCCTAACCTCCTCCACGGGGAGCTTCATGTGCACTGCACCGAGCCCCCACCCAATTCCTTCTGATCTTTCCGTCCTTGATGGCCTCCGCCTTACAGTCGGCCTTAGCCGCCACGAGCTCCTGGGCCAGTTCAGTGGCCTTCTCCCTGCTCTGGCCCGGCAGCTCGATTTTACGGGCCCCTGTAACCGTTGGCCTCACCCGCACGTCGCCGATGCCCATGTCAGGCAGGGCGACGTGCTCACGCGCCTTGGTCATAACCTCCCTATAATCAACCCCCTTGCTGGCTGCGGTGTCCTGTAAGGTCACGATGTCCGCAGCCGATTGGGGGGCGGGAGGCAACTTCGGCCTGGCAGGTAGGGTCTTACCGGCTACAGCGGGCATCACATTTTTGGCGTTAGCCTCCCGCCACCTTGCCAAGACCTACGCCTCCAAATCATCAGTCCGACGGCGGAGGGTCTTCGACTCCCTTTGGAGTTTGTGGTTCTCCTGCCCCTCATTTTGCTGTGCTAGCGACTCGACGATCTCGTGCAGGGTCCTGGCAGAGGCTTTCAACGCCCACCTGCAACGATCCTGCAGGTTGTTCGACTTTCTCACTGTCTCGTGGATGAATGCGATCTGCGAGCCAGCGCCTTCAACCTCTGGGCGTCCAGGACGTCCACGTCTACCCTGTCTGACTCCGCCTTGGAGCTAGGCAAGGAGTCAGTAGTCGAGCCGGCAACCGAAACCGCCGCGGAACCAGCAGCAGAGCCGGGAACCAACTCCGCATTGGTCACGCCACCAGCCAAGGCCCGGTCAAATAACCCGTTGGCCTCCTCCATAACCGCCCGACAACTCCCGCACATCCGGGCAGACCCTCTGCCCCGCGTGCTTACTTTAGGAGCCGCACCGTCCTCCACATTCGTGTCACACGAGTCAACGATCTGCCCCACCTCGCTGACACTCCTAAGCCTGATTTTCGTACCCTTTTTCGCACTCACGGTGCACTGGTGACCAAAAGGTCACGCAGCGACCAATAGGCAGCAACCCAAAGTCTGACAGACACGCCAAATCCAAACAAAACGCAAGAAAACAATCCAAAAAACGAAGCCAAGTCGAAAATAGAATAAATCCACGCCAAAATCCAAAACAAGGTGACAGAACAAGTCCAAAATCCGTAAGCACTCCAGGTCAACAAGAAAGGTCGAACACCTACCCTAACTATTCATAAGTGCACCTACCCTACCGCGATGAATCTAACGACACGAGCGAGCGCAAACACGTGCGTCAGAGTACGGCACGGATTTTTTTTTTTTTCTCGAACTGCCTACGCTATTGACCCATACAAGCTCTTATACTACGCGTTGCTAGTCTGATGCAAGCCGAGCAAGCTTAATACAGTCACGCTTACTAAAATTATAAATTTGTTTCCTGCCAAAAAATACCGCTTAATGAGCCTAAAGAAGTTTCCACTTGAAAAATTCACGTTCGTATTATTACTAGCTTATACTCGCGTTAATGTGGATTTGACTTTGTGAACAATAGTGATGTCTGGAATTGACTCCTCTTTGTGCATCCACTAAAAGCTATTGTATGATGTATTGGAAATATATGTTTAAAAATGTACCGGATCGAGTTTCTTGCCGGTTCTTCTCGATGGCTGCATTGTTTTCCGAACCGCGGGTAGTTTTTGACGTTCATAAGTACCATATTAGGGCCTAAACTGAATAAAGTATTTTTGATTAGATTTGAACAGCACATTTTGGTTCTGGTTGACAGGTATCCTTTGTGCATTTCTATATCTCAGACGAAAATGTATTTAAAACTTCATGATTATTGGTGGAATTGCTAATGTGTGAATGGGTATTGAACACACCAAATTACATTCGTATTTTTTAAGTTATACTTCTTTTGGCGCGTTAGGAGAAAATGATGAGAGTAAATTTTTGCGATGCACGCGCACACCGACACGAAAAACCGATACTCTGAAGCTATTACGATGAGCGCGCACGCTGTCACAAAAAAGCGAAGTTAGCTATAGTCAACATTTTATTTCCTTGTATTTGTTGTTTGTATTTCTTTGTATTAAAACTTTCAAAGTATTACATACCTTTTTTCTATTGTTAGCGTCGTCTTTTCTACAAACTAGTCATTTCGAAAAAAAAGTAGAATAAGGCGAAAGATTAAATTTTTGAAAAGATTTTTATCTTGTTACATCAAAGAAGTATAACTTCTAATGCGTGTACACAAGTACACACACACACTGTTTTTTCTCGAACTGACTATGCTATGGACCTAGCAAGATTTTAACAGCTTCACCGGACTACGAAAGGCATAGTTATCTGTATAGTATAATATTAGTAAGCATTACATTTAGTGGAAAAAAATAAATTAAAATTAATTTAGTTAATTAAAATAACAAAAAAATGATAATTGGATACGAATTTACAATTAATTTAAAATACTAATTTTTATTAGTAACCATTCTCTAACGTGTCCAGAGTTTGTAAGTTTTAATATGAATAAATTATACATTTTAAAATTTATACACAGTATACTACGATAATTATCATTTAGTTTATTAGTTGATGGAAGTAAATTAATTGCCTAATAAGAATAATACTTCAATAAATTGAGAATATCAACAATTATAGGTATAGTGTTGGATAGTAGTCGCGAAATTAGTTTGTTAGCAGATTCCCCCAGGAACAAACCGGGGCTGTGTCGCACGCGAACAATACTAGAATACCTACATATTCTAGGAAATGTCGTGTCCAAATGAGCTTATGACGTCATGAATTATTATCTATTATATCTTTAATTAATATGAAAATTTTAATGTTCAAATAATTTACTTGACATGCATAGTTAGACCAGTGCGATAAATATCAATCTCTTTATGACTTTATTTTGGACTGTGATTTCGCTTACTTATAAATGTTATATCTATCAGAGATTTAAGTTCTGTATTATCTTCTTCTACACATCTACACATAGAAACCTAAATCTAAGGTGTCTGTACTTTGTGTGGATAAAAATGTTACAAGTACAGGAATAAGTGTTGGGGTGTAAGGGGTGTCTAGTAACATCTTAAGACTTGAGATACCCAAGCCAACCTCACCTGTACGTGGTGAACCCTGCTGATCAACGAACGAGGCAATGGCGATAGCGGTGTGGTAGGGTTTTACAGCCCGACTGGGTCGCAACCACCATGTACATGGCGAAAAAGCCCGTCTTAGTGACTCGCTTTTGCGCGTCGCGTTTCGGGATCAGCCTGTGCATATCCAGTACCAGGTGACTTTCGTCATTATGGCCGGCATGACAGCGGCGACCGACGATGGATGATCTGTCTCTCGGTGGTCGCCACTGTTTTTGGATTGTACTATGCTTACCATCAGGTATAGTGCAGCCACTTTGTCGTGCTACAATAAAAAAAAAATAAAGTAATAAAATACCTTTTAATCATTTGTAGAAATATATCTGTTGTGTGTTTGATACACACATCCTTGATAAATTACTGTGTTTACGATAAAAACTCATCAAAAAAATTATAAAGCACTTGAGTAACATTTGGTCTTTGTTTCATCAAAATGGGTCCACTCTATTAAAAGTTATTGCAATTTGAATTAAGGCGAGATGAGTACGTGAAAAGAGTAGGTAAGTAAATGCTATTCAGTCTCTTACTAAAACAGGATATTATATAGTGTATAAATAGTATCTGAGTTACATATAGTAAACGAAAGAGTGTTTTTTGCATTAACTTCCAAGCGGATGAAATCGTGGGTGCAGCTTGTATAGAAATAATTGACGAACGTTTATGTTGGTCTACAATTTCCTATTATTTTTCTTGAATCATACTCGTGCTATTAGGGCACACCTGTCATGATAACATTTGAGTAAAATGATAAAAAAACTATTAATGTGCAGGCTCTCAATGTTTTAAATCCCGTTTTCATCATTTGGGTAGGTAATTGTTGTCTATTGAATAACCTCTACTTTGTCTCATTATTTAATTTTTCATTACTTCTTAAGATTAATGTATGGATCTACGAATGCATTCATAAATCTGTAATAATAAATATTTCGTTTTGTCTGTAAGTTTTTATCAAAAATTAATGGTAGGTAAATAATATAGAGCATCAATAATGAGTGCGGTAACAAAAAAATACAAATAACAATTTTGATTTTATTCATTTCTTTGTCACTTGTACACGAAAATTTTACATCATAAAGTATTATAAAAAATATGATTATTAATTTTGAAGTTCATAAAGATACAATTAAAAAAATTGAAAGTCTTGTCAATTTCAACCTTTTTTTAAAAAAGTTTGTGGTACGTCTTTTAAAAGCGATAGTTAATAAAAATTATCAGTATCTTGTATTTCCAGAGATAATACAAGTACTGATATTTCAATAAAATGAAAAGACGAAACCAAACTGACTGTCTGAGAGACTGTCTGGAATATTTTAAGAGCCAAATTTTATTATGATACGTCTTTCAATAGAGGCTATCAGTAATAACGGGAAAAAAGTAAAGACACCCCCAGTTGGTTCAGATAAAACAAATAGATATATTGAAGTAAAAGAACAAAATTGTAGGTATCAGCTAGTACATACTTTTTTTATGTCATAGGAGGCAAACGACCAGGCGGGTCACCTGATGTTAAGTGATCACCGCCCTCAATAGAAACTAGCAACATCAGGGGAGTCGCAATTGCGTTGCCAGCTTGTGTTTGGGGAGAAAGAGGATGTGAGAGATGGGAAAGGAGAAGGGCCTCCGGTGATCTCACTAACAACGAAACGCAACAATTCAAGCACTGTTACTTCACGTCGGTTTTCTGTGAGAGGGTGGTACTGCCCCGGGCGAGCCGACCCATTCATGCCGTAACCAATAAAATCTTCAGCGTGGCTCTACCACCTAGTTTGTAATTAAATGTTCGTGAATCAAATCCATCGTCATATTTTCCTATATTTTTACAATTATTTATTTGACCATCAAAAATAAGACTGCTACACTACTGTAGTGTATGTGTTACAGCATACATACTTTGTCTCGTGTGTTCCTGTGTTGGTAAGCAAATAGCAAACGTCATTGTCACGAAAGTCGCGGGCGCATGTAGACGATTGTGCTATAATTACGCATACGTGAACATTGTCGAGCCGGTGTGGTGCACAAAGGATACCCTACAACTATAACAAATGAAAATGAAGAATTACATGTGTAAAATACCACAATCCAAGTAAACAGAGTTATTTAATTTATATTTACGAAGAAGGTTAATTATTCAAGACGTGAATAAAAGCATTCATGAAACTAATGAAACAACATTGCCAATGAATATTCAAGAGACGTTTAGTTCATTCGGAAGTTTTCATATTTTGAATACGAAATGTCGACAACGTAGATTCGATGAAACGCTCATAGCAAAGCAACTTAAGTAAATTACTCAGTGGGACCCTCTGCCATAATTATTATTCAACCTTTATCCGAGGCAAATCGAGTAAATTTGTTCCAAAATTACTTTTATTAAAAGCATTTCTTTCCCTCCGCCGCCGAACCAAAGTGCTGAAGTAGAGTAAATGGAGTGGAATTTCCGTTTGATGAATAAATTATATAAGTACATAATAGTAAATAACTCTTTGAACGTTTTATGATACAAATTAAGACGATTCCGTGTCTTTTGACATCTTCATTGATTTAATTTACTTGAAATGAGAGGTCCAAAGTTATTATTTATAACAAACTGGATTACAAACATAGATTGTTGCGTCAAATGAATCTGTCTGTGGAGTTTAAAACTTTGTTACACCGAACTCATCAAATTTCAAATGTTTACGTGTTGTAAAAGCTAAATCATTCGAGAAAAACTTTAGTATAATTTACTTAGAATATGAAACTCTGTTTCGCCGTTAGACTGATATGAATGGTCTCAGGATTGTGCTCACTTTGAAGGTGGTTCTACGCAGCTATGGACTCTTTTAACCACTTAGTATCATGACTACTTTTTGCGTCATAATATAAGTAATAAAAAGGGTGTGTGTTCTTGTGTACACGCGTTAGAAGATATACCTCTTTGGCGTAACAAGATAAAAATCATTTCAAAAAATTTATCTTTCGCCCTATTCTACGTTTGTAGAAAAAACGACACTAACAATAGAAAAAAGGTATTTAATACATTAAAAGTTTTAATACAAAGAAATACAAATAAACCAAATGTTGACTATAGCTAACTTCAGGGTGTCAGTTTTTCGTGACGGTTGCGCGCTTATCGTAAAAAATTACTCTCATCATTTTTCTCTAACGCGCCAAAAGATGTATATCTTCAATTAAGTTTGATTCCCTAAACATTTCATAAAATAAATTATCGGATTATATATTATTCTGTTAACCAGCAAATATCTTAATTTCTGTCAGAGACAAAAATAGAAACAAAACTGTATCTGAAACGAAATGTATAGAAAATTTTACGGTTGGCTGGTCTTAATCGTTGCCTATTATTTTGTTATTACAATGTTAATAACATTCATAGGTTTACAGTTCAACGTATAGAAAGTTTACATTAATGTAATTTTTATATATAAATTACTTCTGTACGTGTGTATGTCACTGAACTCAAAACGCAATAATCCCTCGAGAAGATAGGTCTAATATATATTAAGGAGAGCGATACCACGACCAAAAGATAGTTATTTTATAATGTCACGTTGAACATTTTATTATAAGTACCTGGGTGACCGAGCCTAGCTCGGTTCTTTAAAAAACATTTTTAAATTAAAATAAACTATTAGTGTAAGTTGCCTTATAAAATTAACATTTTTGTACAAAAAAAAAATATATGCATCTCTTCTGCTGTCGTTGGGATTCGAACTGGGGTTACACGGATTTTTTAAGCAACCGATTTCCATCTGAGCTATTTTTGTTTTGACAGCGGCGGCGAAATTTACCTTCATATTCTAGCTATTTTTTTCATTGCCTGAAATCTCAGTTAAAAAAGTTTTCTATGAATAAAATCTACCTAGATCGATATATCGTCCCCGAAACTACCTACATACTAAGTTTCACGGAAATAGATGACGCCGTTTCCGAGATTCTGAATATATACAAATATAAAAATATACAAGAATTGCTCGTTTAAAGGTATTAGATTACAAGATAAAACTAAAACAACTATTGTTATTTACTTTTTATTATCATATTCTATTATTATTATTATTTATTAAGAGAAAAGAGAGAAAACGAAACGTTTGTTGGATTTTGAAGTTAAATATATGTATGTATTCACGATACTGCCTCATGCATTATTATAAGACGCATATTCTGCAAGTTCATCCGCGGTCACGGAATATACTGCGTAGTATGCTTTATATGGAATACATTGCGTAGTATGTTTTATAGACAAATACTTATTATTCAAAAGTATGCATTTATGTGTGCAGAAATAGTTTTGAAATGAGTTCGTTTATATTACTTTCTTTTCTGTATCCCCGAAAACTTATATGATTAATTAATTTAATTTGTTTAGTAGCTATACCGTGAAAACTTAAAAACAGATAAACTCACTTTCACGTTTATATTATTAGTTAGGATGTCTCTCCCAACTATTGTAAGAGTCTTCTTACACATGTTCACGCAACCCCTTGAAACTCCCACAGTGTTTGTTGGCTGTGAAGTTTTTTAGTCGATTCCAATTCGACTCTGTTCAAGTATTCCCCGGAGGACCTGAAAATCTATAGAGAGGTTAAATAAAGTAACTAAACATAGAGTCGAGAAAGAGGAGAGAAAGTGCTGAGCAGTTTTATCTTCGTCTATCTATATTAATATCATAAAGCTGGACAGTTTGTTTGTTTGTTTGGTTGAACGCCCTAATCTCAAGAACTATTGGTCCGATAAAAAAAAAATCTTTTAGTATTAGATAGCTCATTTATCGAAGAAAGCTATATGCTATATCTCATATATTTAAGACTAATGGAAACTGAGCACCAATGAAGAATATTTCAAAATCGGGTACTTTTTCCTTTTGAGAGCTT
The DNA here is from genome assembly GCA_014332785.1 of Antheraea mylitta. Taxonomy (NCBI): domain Eukaryota; kingdom Metazoa; phylum Arthropoda; class Insecta; order Lepidoptera; family Saturniidae; genus Antheraea; species Antheraea mylitta. The sequence goes on from JACEII010000046.1 coordinate 2,045,674, forward strand.
CCGCTGCGTTTTGTCGTTGGCTAACAGTAACTATTCCACGTGGACGAAGTCGCCAACAGAAATTGGTTTATATATGACGAAGAAGATTTTTCAGTATATAACCCATCTCATCTCTTTATGAATATTATCATTATCAACTATTTATAATCAACTATCCTTCACACTTCGTGTGTTTTACAAGCTCACATAAAAGAATACGATCTCCCTTTCTGTAATAGCGATTTGTTTTTTTTTTATTTTAATGTTTCTTGTATAATTAAATAATGTGATCTTTTCATCAACAGTAATAACATCTGCGCACGACATCACCCAACTAAAAGTTCCCTTGTACGCCGATCCTCGGAGAGCGGCGGAACTAAGCTGTCACTTTCAGATGGACGATCAAAAACTCCACTCTGTTAAGTGGTATAGGGATGTTAACGAGATTTTCCGATATAATCCTTCACAAAAGGTAAGAAAAGTTTGTGGAAACTTGTGTTGATTTTAATTAAACATTTCTGTTTTTTGTATTTCTCTCTGTAATTATATATTTATTATATTCCTGGAATGTATGTAAAATAATTATGCAGCAAGTCGTGGTCCTTGAGTGGTTTGACCGGTGGAATGTCTGTAAGATTTAAAGGTTTGTACGTGGTCAATCCACGCTGAAGTTATTACTGTCTTCAGCATGAATGGCTCGGCTCGTCCGGGGTAATACTACCCGACCCACAGAAAACCGAGCCGAACCGAGCACCGCAGGCCCACTTCTTCTCACCTTTCCTCTCTCCTCTTCCCTTCTTCCCCCCCTCCCCCAACACAGGCTGGCGACACACACGGTGGTGATCACTTAACATCAGGTGACCCATCTGTTCGTTTGCCTCATATGATATAAAAAAAATTAAAAAAAGAACAGATCTCTAAACTACTATGCACGAAAATATTATTCGAAGTTTGAGTACATTTACTAATTTATCTTGATAAATACCATCGACTCACGCTGAAGGAAAACATCGTGAAGAAATCTGAACTTGAGAAATGTATTTGTGGTACCATCATATGTGAGAAAATATAGAGCTGTGGGTGCTTTTGAGTTTGAACCAGGTCATGTCCATGTCATATTTCGGGAAAGCGCCTATAGCTCTATAGTGGGTTTCCTACAGACTGATGTGATGTTATCAAAAACATAATATTCAGGAGTAACTATGGCTATCTATATAACGTATTAAATTAAAAATTAAAAAAAAAAAAAAAAAAACGTTTGTATGAGGTAAAAGTGTGTGCAAAAAGTTGGACTTAAAAATGAATCAAGAATAGTCTCCTTAGTACATTGGGAGATTGAGAAATCAGGATGGGAATAAAATAATTTAAATCAGACATCTAAAGTATTTTCATTATATAGTCAGTCCTCTTTGAGGCTAAGAGGTTAAAAGTAGCAAGTGCAAAATAGTTGAAAGTCCGCTCAAGCTTTGTATAAAAGGAAAATTTTCTGTTACGTATTCTAAAGTTCGTTGTTGTTGGCAATAGTTGTTATGGCCTTGTAACGGTTTTACGAGATGTTACGCGCAAACTGAGGGTAAGATGACATTTAGAATTTATAACATTTAATACAAGTTATCTATAGTTTGTTGGTTTTACATCGGTTTTTTTATAAAACCGTAATTTTATACGACAATAATTATTATATACAAACATATTTATTAGGCATAAGTATTAAGAATTTTGACCATTGTCTATCACAAGCTTTCAGGCTTCGTTGTACATATTTAACGTTTATTTTAGAGTTCCGAATTTTGTGTTCTACCCGATAATTTTAACAATCGCTCATTTGTGTCACTTATATTGTGTTTCTAATGTCGAGTACGGTAAATACACATAATAGCTATAAATATTGTACTGAGGTATTTGTATTGGGTCGTTTTACGAATTCAATTGTAGATGAGCATTTACTTAGGACCAGTCCCCGGTATACTTGGAATACAGTGGGCCTGCTATTAGGCACTGCAGTTATTTTACTGAGCCCCTATACGTATATAAATAATCGATTATTACTTTATTTACAACAACGTTCATAACGTCAATTTAGTTGTGATCTTGTTTCTTATATAACAAAATTCTCGCCCTAGATTCTGAGTACAGCTGCCCACAATGTGTACAAGCCTTAATTATATTTATTACATTTTTCCAACACCTACTCAATAAACAAAAGGAATTCTAAGATTAAAATGTAATATTAGGCACGCATGTATTACATATTACACTACATAAAGTCCTCCTCGACGTTTGTCTGTATATTCACGTTAAACTCAAAAATTACTTAACGGCTTTTCATGCGGTCTTCACCAGTAGATAAAATGATTCGTAAAGAAGGTTTAGGTATATAATTTATCATTTTTGTACCACCACCGGCACCGCTAATAATATATTAAATGTAAATATTTATTCCCAGCCAGCAATTCGTCTGTTCAACGTAACTGATGTTATGGTCCAAGGAGGCGATTGCCAGATTGACTACTGCATGGTACGTGTGATGCCTCCACCAGTAGCAACGAGAGCATCTTACACCTGCGAAGTATCCACGGAAGGACCAAGGTTCCAAATTGCAAGAAAAACAAAACATATGACTGTTGTTGGTGAGCCTTAAACTAAATATTACATTTGGGTTCATTTGATAATATTATAAAATAAAACTGGCCTTAAGCGCTCGCCTTAGTAGTCCGGTGAAGCTGTTAAGACCTTGCTGGGTCAATAGCGTAGACATCTCGAAAAAAAAAAAATTAATAATACTAAACTTATATTTTAATACATACATATTACATCAATACGCAAAAATTAATGCATGTAACGAAACCATAGTAAGAAATTTGTCTAAAAAATTTTTGCTACATAGAATACAATCCACACTAGTAACTACCCTCTTAAGGCACCCAAAATTTGGAATCTATGCCATAACAATAAAATAATTTATAATATTGTACTAAAATTTCGTAAAAATAAGTCGATTATAATATTGTTAAAATGTAAAACAAAAAGTAGAAGTACACATTACAAATATACTAAATATATTTTGATTAAAAAAATGATAGAATATTTTCATAGAACAATTAGTACTTTTATTTTTATTCAATTTTGATTGTATCGTATAATTCAAAGTAACACTTTGTACTAAATTGAATACTATAGACATTCATGTATAAATGTAATTTTGTTATAGATATAACTAATAAGCCAATGACTCATGAACACTGATCACCTGATTACAACATAAACATAAGTTTTTATATTTCAATCATTAGTGTTTTTACCTAATATCATAACGATATCCAAAATGTAATCTCCGTGTCGGGTTCTTCTCGCTCCCTCCAAAGGGGGGGGCGGGGAAACGGCCTCAGGGAAACTCCTTTTGCCGTGGCATCTCTCGACCCCCGCTACTACGGGGGTGGCTTCTTTATTGGGATTTCTACCCGTAGGTACGTCTCGTCTGTTGCTCAGATCAGGTGTTTGGTATTTTCGGTGAAGCAGCGCATGGCATCCTTCGCTTTTTCCCTGTACACCGATTCTGAGGGCTTCTTCCGGGGAGGCGTTTTCCATTTTGTGGTCGCGTTCTTCCTTGTATAGGGCTAATCTTGTTTCCAGCTCTACGAGCTGAGCTTCACCTTCAGTTTGGCGTTTCTTTTTGGATCTTGGTTTTCTACCTTTCGGGGGGGCGAGGAGGGGGGTTGGCAGGGGTCATAAGGCTCGCTTCTGCCATCTCCTCTACCGCAACCTGGGTGAGTCTAACATCCCTCGAGGGTTGTCTGGGCTTGCTCAGCCGGGCAATAGTCCCAGCCCGACGATTTTTTAGCTCTCTCTTGAAAATCGGGCATCGATTTCTGTCGTTCGCTGTGTGAGCACCTCGCAGTTCGCGCAGGTCGCCGGTACATCTCGTGGGTGGTCACATTGGTGGGCGGGGTGTTCTCCCCCGCACCGCACACAGGCTATCGGTCTGTGGCACTGGTGGGATGAGTGCCTAAATAGCTGGCACCTGAAGCATTGTGCCAGCCGGCGTTCCCCTCTCCATGTTTCAATTTGAACAGGCATCAGTAGTAAATTGGTGACTTCATATATCGCGGGGGTGAGCCCGGGGGTTTTCTTGAGGACTACATGAAAGATGCACCCAGGTCTTCTTCTACGTCCATTTATTTGGCGTGCAAATTCGACTGTGAAACCCTTTTCTTGCAAGGCTCCGAAAATCATGTGGGTCAGTCCCATTTGGTAGACCGCGAATGGCTACCTTCTTGCCTTGTTGAGAGTGAGGTGAGTAGAAGAACCAGCTCAGCCCCTTTTGTCTTTCCAGGAAATCTTGCATTACGCGGTATTCTTCGGCATCCTGAGGGAAGAATCTCACCCAGTTCCCGTGCGCTCGAACATTGGGGTCGCGTCCCAACCTGTCCGCCAACTGTCGGAGTTGCTCGGCCCAGTTGGGCAGGCTCTCGACGACAATCCGCGGAAATCGCGAGCCCTTCGCGTCGGGTGAAGCGGGCGTCGACTGTGTTACGGCGGACGCGGTGGCAGCATTGTCGGTTTTAGGGTTCCGCGGGCGGACCGGTTTCGGTTGCGGATCGCTCGCAGATGGCGCGGCGATCGACGCGTACGAGAGCTGCTCACGGACAGCCCTTCGCGGTGGAGCGGGGGCAGGCGTAGGTGCGGACACCTGCTTCGCTAAGTTCGCGGTTGTAGTGTGCAACGATGTAGGTTGTACAGGCTGCTCAGTGCAGGTCTTCTTCGCCTGCGGCGGCTGGCTTTCTGGTGACGGTGGCTGTGTCGCGCGATCGGCCGCGGGCCCAGCTTCGGGTTCGCTGCGCTTGCGGCGCAGCGCTCGACCGAGCGGGCTAGTCGGCGCGAGCTTGCCGCGGGCAGCGCTTGCGAGCGCGACGGCGTCGATCGCGGAAGGCAGTTTGCCCTCAGCTGCGGCTTCTTGGACGCGCCGGAACAGCGCCATCCAACGATGCATCCTCTGCGACAGAGCCCTGGCTAAAATTAGTTGAGCGAGAGTGAGAATATCACTCTCTATGCTTCTGTCGCAGCGGACGCCCCGCCGGCCGGCGGCTGACGCGCATCCGGAGTCGGCGTGCGAGGAGCAGGCACGGAGGTGTGGAGTCCAGTGGGTGAAGCGGTGGTTATTGTAGAAAAGGTGGCGGGATCCGTAGGCTGGCTAGGGGTCGTCGGGTGGCGGTCTGGTTGGCTCTGAAAAGAGCCTTTTGTGGATCGTCGGCTCGATGCAAGAGGCGGAGTGGACGAGGAAGCGCTGGACTTGTGCATCGTCGCGTAGGTCGGAGCACGGGCTCGCGGATGACCTCGAACGCGGTGACGACAGAGCCGTCTCGTAGTCTCTTCTACTTTTTAAACGGCTATAGTTGATATGTATTACTTAAATCTGCTCGCTGTTAGTTATCATACTTAATCCTAACTGAAAATTATAATTGCCAATAAGTTTGTTGTTTTCCTTTTTTTGTTTGTTTGTTTGTTATGACTGCTTAACTACTCAATCGATTTCTACTTACTCTTATTCACAAAAAAAAACAGTTCCTTATGGATGAATTAATTCTACATTAACACGAGTAAAGCCGCAGACAAAAGCTACTAACCCTATATATAATAAGTATATATCTATGAAATAAAAACTTATTAATTATGCAAAACCCTGTTCATTATATCAAACTTTTAACGTACAATTTAAATTACAAAATACGCAGTAATCTTTTATCATTCAATGGAAATGATATTTTTGTTTATTCATGTTTTTGTAACGATATTGCACACGATGGAGGCCCAGTGTTATATTTATTGTAACAGCATTCGGATGGCAGAAGGGTCATAGAATATAGCCTATCTTTTATTACGTTCCTGATTGTATTGGTTGTAAGTTGCCTGCCCCTGCTACGCTAATATAATCAAAATATAAAAGGTTGGATCGTAGGCATGGTTAATATAGGCATTTCGAAAATTATCCTAACAAGTTTACTAGGGATCGAGATGCAATTACACGTAGTTACCTTTACGGTATTCAGTGCCCGAAGTCGTGTCCTCGGGGCGCATTTACAGTTAGTAAGGGTTTCTGTAACGCCCATTACGAGTATTTAAATGAAAAGCAATAGATATTCAACTAAAATTAATCAATTTTTCTTTTAAATATACTGCTCTTGTTTTAATTGTATACTGATAACGATGATAACGTCAGGTGACCCGCCTGTTCGTTTGCCTCTTATGATTTAAAAAAAAATATAGCCCTAAAATTATATAAAACTAAATAAAACTCGTAGACTCGTACTCGTACACTCTTAGGAATTACTAATGGCATTTCAAAATCCACATTTTAAAATGTATCTTTTGAGACATTTTATAAACTATAATACATTAAACTTCCATTCAATGTGTAGTCGGGTGAAGCTGTGAAGGCCTAGTAAGGCCAATAGCGTAGTCAGTTCGAAAAAAAAAGGAGTCAATGTACTAAAGAAATTAATATAAGTGTAGGACTGTGAATACGTATTGTAGTAAGGTATCATGCTACGGAGCTCGTTCTATTGTCAGCCTCCTAAACAACAACCGTTCTTTATACATAATTTAAGTATATGTAATTGCGTTGATATGCAATTTAATATATTAAGAATTAAAAACAAGAGAAGAGGTATTTCACAGTTGTTAGTAAAGCATAAATTGATATTGTTATTGAGATTTAAAACAATAGGGTATACGAGTATTATATCAATGTTGCTGAAGAAGATAAAAATAAAACAAGGCAATGTACTCTCGCAATGTAGTGTATTATCAAGGTAATAAGAGAATTTATTATTTATACAAAACTAACCGGAATATTTACATAATTGAAACACAAATTACCCTTCTTAAAATGTGTTATTATGAAAAAAGTACTTAATATGTCCTCTATACAATTATTTAAGCAGCGCAAATAATATTGACGTCTTTCACTTAATAATTAACACTATATAAGATTTTAAAAAAATCTTATGTCTATCTATTAAAGACTAGCTTTTGATCGAATCCCATCCTTTTAAAACTGTAAAAATATATAAAAAACTTCATTATGATTAGTTCAGTAGTTTGGGCGAGAAAGGGTAGTAATAATAAGTATACAATCTCATTTCTGTATTTTTAATATTAATTAGGACTAGCCCGTGCCCGCAACTTCGTCCGCGTGTAATTACTTTGGACTAACGCTAACACTCAGCGGAAGCTCTCAAAAGAAAAAAAAAACGATTTTGAAACATTCTTCATTAGTGCTCAGCTCCTACTAGTCTTATCGTAATGATATATAGCCTTTCTCGACAATTGCGCTATATAACATTGAAATATTTTTTCTAATTGGACCAGTAGTTCCTGAGGTTACCCCCTACAACGTCATAAACTCACAAACTCACGTCACAAGCTTTACCTCTTTATAATTTTTTTTATTGATGCACGACAAAGTGACTGCACTATGCCTGATGGTAAGCATAGTACAATCCAAAAACAGTGGCGACCACCGAGAGACAGATCATCTATCGTCGGTCGCCGCTGTCATGCCGGCCATAATGACGAAAGTCACCCGGTACTGGATATGCACAGGCTGATCCCGAAACGCGACGCGTTGAAACGAGTCACTATGACGGGCTTTTTCGCCATGTACATGGTGGTTACGACCCACTCGGGCTGTAAAACCCTACCACCCCGCTATCGCCATTGCCTCGTTCGTTGATCAGCAGGGTGCACCACGTGCAGGTGAGGTTGGCTTTGGTTATCTCAAGTCTTAAGATGTTACTCGACACCCCTTACACCCCAAAAATATAAATAATAAAATATATTAGTATAGATTAGACATTGTCATACGTGTAAAAGATGTACTAATACCGACTGATAGATTTAATCTACACTATCATTACTGGGTTTCAATACAGTAATAAAATATATAATCTCTTAATTTATCAATAACTCACTTCAAATATCAAGCTTCAGTTCTATTTGCATATCCTAATTAAGTAGTAAAGTTATGACACCTAGATTGAAATTGTTCATGAATTCAAATCTGTTTTCCCTCTAGCGATGCCGGACGCAGACCCGATTATAATTGGGGCGCCGAAAGTGCTAAAACCGGGGGAACAAATATTCCTCAACTGTACGTCTGATTACTCCTTGCCAGCAGCAGACATTAATTGGTACATCGACGATGAGCTACAAAAGGTTTGTACACAATGACTACAATATTTGACCTTTTCTATTAATCACAAATGCTGTATAACTAAGGTCTCTCTCTTACTCCAATGCAGAAATTAGTTACAAAATAGTAATCATTTTTCACTAAATATATTTAATTAAATATATAATTATGGCTTTATTACGATTTATGAGAAAAAAACATGCCCGTAGCTTATTTACGATAGAAGTGAAACTTTAAGAAAATGATAGAATATTTGTACAATCGATATATATCATAAATAATAATGCGCAAGCAATTAAAGTACATGTACACATGTACGTCTATACACGCATAGAACGCTCTGAGCAGAGCAAGTATTAGGTAGTACAATATACAGTGAGGAGACCCTGAATAGAAGAAACACTGTATAATGTATTCTATCTCATTCTCTTGTACGCATATCCTATGGATATACTATACCTTTGTCTCTATTTTTATGTTGCCTTTTGTTTCGTTTAAATTCACAACTTGGCTAATATAGTTCTCACTTGAAAATTAATACATAATTGTCGATTTTTTTACAAAGATAACGAAACCATATTGTAAATTAGTCTTATACACGTTTCTTCCTAAATTCTCTGAGTTTGGGCACTAATTTTTCAAGACAATTTACGGGGAGGAAAAAGTAAGGAACATGAGGCTTTATGTAGGCGGTTATAAATGTAGAAAATGTATGAAAAGAAATAGCTTTCTTAAAAATTAGAAGGTTGCTATAATCTTACGTGTAGGTGTTTATTTTTTATTCTTTCTCAGCGATTCATTCTTACAACTTTAATTTTAATGCGATTTAGGCGTAAAACGAAACAGCCATTTAGAAACAGTGACATATAATGAAGATGCGATCGGATTTCATTGGGTAGTTTTTAATAATGTTTTCATTATTTTCTGTCTTCAAGTATATTGAAGTGTGTTTTTTATTTAAATAAACGGAAAATGTATGAAATAATATATGTATGTTCTATTACATATAGATAGGCCTTCTTATGTAACTTCATTAATTTTCGAAAATTATAAGTCCACAATTTTTTTACGACCCCTACTACGGAGACAAATTACTACGCGACGTGGTAACTGTTCAAGAAAGATAGATAAGAATTTGTATTTGGAACTTCGACCTGTTAAAAAAAGCTTTTTTTTTATTAAGGTTACCAAAACTGATGTATTTTTTCAAATTCTTTAAAGTTTTTCGATTTTATGGCATTTTTTTGATATTTTTGAAAATCCCTTCATGGGCGCTGCGTATCCCTACGTGCCCTTACAAAGAAATACCTGCCTATAGATAATTATGAGATTATAGTCCAAGTAGGTTTTTTTAAATTATAAGTGACCCCTACAAAACATATATATCTTATAGAATAGCCTATCTAGTCATAATCAATTAAATTATTCGCAAAAACTTCTTGCACTTTACGTACTCTGATGAACTTGATCAAAGATCTCATATTGACAAATCGACGATGCGTAAACTTCTCTTTACACACATGGAAGCCGCACAATGCACTCGGCAGATAGCTTGAGTCGTTTCTGTTTGTTCTTGTCGTATATAGGAATCCAATTTGAGAGGATTAGGTACCCCATTCATTGATGTGATTGGAAAGGAAAATTTATAGATAGTGCCAAATCTTCTATATGCATCTTTAGGATTGTTATTAGATTATGTTTTAAAGCAAAGGGATTTCTTAAGATTTAAATATTAACTCTCTAGTCATAGTATAGCGTAGAACGAAAACTAAGTATGGTGTATAATTTCGATAATAGAGTCAATTTAGTTGTGGTATTTGACAATTACTATCAAAAAATCTTTATCTTGCAGAAAGTATTCCTCCGTAGTGTTTTTAAATGGTGTTATAATTACTAGTAGGTAAAGTGATACCAATATCATTATTACATAACATAAAACCAAGTCCCTTTTTTTTCTTTTTTTTTTAACGTGGGGAAATCCTTTATGGATACCCACCCTCCCGGGGGAGAGGGTGGGTTATGTCCGGTTTGCACGGACTAAAACCCCACGGTGTACCGACAGACCGTAGTGTTGGGGCGGCAAGAGATCGAACTAAGCTATTCCCCTTAGATAGCCGCCCCAACGGTCCGCCCGGCGGAAAGTGGCCGCCGGACTCCTACCTATAGAAAGGCAGCTGGTGTGTACCCAGCTGCCTCTCCTCGTCCGCCGAATCTATGAAATGAGGGGATGAGCCCCCGACTACATCCCCTCAGGTCCGACTACGGAGGAGTTGGGCAAAACGCCGCCTTCTCCTACAAGTCCTCCATTGACGAAGACGGCCAATGAAGGGGTTCGCCTCGCGGGCCTTCTCCACCGCCTCCTTTTGCGAGATAACTTCAATCAAATCAAATTCAATTCAATCAAAAACTACTGAACGGATTTTCAGGCGGTTTTCATCAGTAGATAAAGTGGTTCATGGGGAAAGTTTAGGTATATAGTCTATCGACGTTTTTTTATTGTTACGCCGAGACAACGTCAGCCTAGTCCGCTAGTATTGAATAAAATGAAAATTGTGTACTTTAGAAAGTTTCGTGTTTTTTTTATTAGTATAGTAACATTGAAATTTGAAATAGCTCGATACAATTAAAATATGTTCATTGCAATAACTACAGTGTAAAATATACTATGTACGATGTAAATAAAATTAATTAAAATTTGGTATTATCAACTTTATTTCCTTATTATTATTTAGGTATTTTTATTTGTTACATGCATATCTAATCTATACTAATATTACAAAGCTGAAGAGTTTGTTTGTTTGTTTGGTTGAACGCGCTAATCTCAAGAACTACTGGTCCGATTTGAAAGTTTCTTTTAGTGTTAGATAGCTCATTTATCGAGGATGGCTATAGGCTACATATCATCACGTTAAAACCAATAGGACCTAAGCACTGATGAAGAATGTCTCAAAATCGGGCTATTTTGGAAGCTTCCGCTGCGTGTTAATGTCAGTATTATATGCGTTGCCATGGTAACGCGATAATATTCTATCGAAAATATTTTCATAGTTTATTTTGTGTTCCTATTCAAAAAGTTTGTTCTACGTTAGTTTTGTTTACAATTTTTAATTATACGTGTTACGTTTATATCGCAAACATTTCTAAAGTTTATTTTGTGTTGCTATTCAAATACTATGGTAGTAATAATATTCGTCAAATAAGACAGTCGAAGGAATTAACCCATACTGCCAATTCTGAAGTTGTCAATATAGGTAGTTTTCTTCTATGTCTAAGTTAATGTAAAGGTATAAGCGCCAAATCCTCTATATAATATTTCATAAATTTTTATTTTTATTTTCAATACCACAGAATTCATGCTCCGTGGTATTATTTTTCAGTCATTTCATTTATGCACAATAAACGAACCAAATTGCATAAAACGTCACCAATTTAATACAATATAGAGACAAGTAACACAAGATTATGAATAAAATATAAAATCCACTACATGACAGACTGAAATCCCGCCAAAAACTTTATTCTACGTTACTTTTGTATTTTTGATTTGTGATATATTACGTACGTATTATAAAAATAAAGTGTGTGTTTATAATATTAAAGTAACTACTTTTTGGTGAATACATACATACATATATTTGTGGTGCTACAAATATTAATATTTTTTTTAATGCTGTCGATATGTCTGTTTGTTTATTTGTTCCGGGTAATCTCCGAAACGGCTGAACCTAATTGAACAGTTTTTTTTAGAAATGACTACGCTATTAATCTAGCAAGTTCTTAATAGCTTCACCGGACTACAAGTAATATTTGAACAGGAATTTTACGGGCAAATAAGTAACAAATTAGCTGTTTTATTTAAGGTAGCGGGCTCAGCAGACGTTGCCCGCCCTGATAATAAGACAGACTATACCTAAACCTAGCCCAAGAATCATTTTATATATTAGTGAAAACGACATGAAGATGCATTCTGTAGTTTTTGACCTTATCGCGAACAGACATATAGACAGACGTGGAACAGGACTTTGTTTTACACTATGTAGTGATGAACTGTTATCCGTGCATTCGTCTGTGTGAAATTAATTAAAAATATGTTGTTCACTGTAAACATGCGCGTGTGACGTGCGCTGTACTGGACTCAAAGAATAAATATAATTGAAAGTCATATGTGTACATGTGATTTAAATTATAGCAAGGTATAATAATAACTGAATTATATCGACACTATGGACATATTATATTTATATAATAAAAGATTTAACACATATTGTTTGATAATGTTTAGCTTAATGTTTTCATTACTTTCTTATATAGTGTAAGTGAGCACTCAGGCTGATATATAGTAGTTTCAAGTTCCAGTTATGTGGCTGATGATAAATCCCATCCCATTCGATACACTATTAATATTCACATATATAATGTACACGTTACCTGTTACAGTAGATGATGTGCATGTGATACTTACAAATATTTTTGAAAGAGTATTATTGTATTTTACACTAGATGTGTGATCACAATTTTAAATTTATTTAATATATTAAAAAAAACGCGTGCAAAGCCGCGGCTAACAGCTAGTTCTATTATATATTCGAAATAATCTCTTTTTAAATGTTAGACTTCACGTCTTTGATCAGGGTTATAAGATTCAGACAGCATTTAATAGAGTATTAGTAGAGACAGGCATTCTATTCATGTATTTATATAAGACTGTCGATAATGTTACAGTCAATAAGCCGATGGATAACAATATTAAAAAGAAGCATACCACTACTATTTACGCTAATCTACGCTCTAATGAAAGCCTAAAATGCTTAGGAGGTGCATAAGTAATCAGGCTACTATAATAGTGGCCATACTACAGATCACTACGCTTTTTAAGATACTAAGGAGCGATGATAAAAATGATTAGATGTAATTTACAATCGGTTTAAAAGCCTTTTTTTTCGAACTAACTATGCTATTGACCGGCAAGGTATTAAGAGCTTCACTGGACTACAGCAAAAAGAACCTGATAACTTATGGGCATTTTATATAATTGATTTACTAAAAAATAACATTCTATAATATACCTACATTAAACTTGTAATTCCTACGAAGCAACAAAATATATACTTAGATCTTAAGCACCACGTACAATAGTTCAACTTTCTGTGTATTCAGTTTAAGAGTTCAAGACGCTACAGTTGAAACTATAACAACCTTTGCAATATATTATTCAGGTAACTTGTCCTAGAATAGTATTATAAGTTGTCTGTTTCCATTTAACGACTCTGAGGACCATTGTATGGAATTTTTTGCTTTGTTGTTTGCTTTGTTTGTTATATAGTACCTTATTGTTAAGCGACTTTAAGCAGTCGAGGTACTCTTTAAATCTTCGCTAATGGGCTTTTAAAACGACCAGTATATTTTGCCAAAGCGGTCTTTCTTTATACTCGGTAATAAACCTTGAAATGTTTATATAATTAGAACTCGGTAAATAAACAGGGATACTTCGCAGTCGTGGGAAGTTCTGATGTTGTGTTTTGTGCAATATCCGAGCATTTGTAGAACAATGAAGCTGGAAGTTTATTAGGATGACTTTATTTTGAAATTGTGTTTGTTGAACTGTAGTAACTTCTGATTTGTTGTTATTTGGGAAACTTGTTTTAAATCTATGGAATAGTTATTAGTTAGGTTAATTATTATTAGGTTCATTTGCACCAAAAAAATAAATCTACTTTTAAACTAAGTTCAGTTTAATTGTGTGAAATGTTGGATTCATTGGCAGTTTTGCATTTAGTTAAAATTTCGAAGGAAGCTCGTATATGTTGTGTAAATAAATGACATTATTTTGGGATGAGAACAAAAGTATTATTATTAAAAAAAATTGAATACTATAAATTATTTTTAGCCTCAAATGTTCAAATACATTAAATGTTTGTTAATTCGATGTACCCGTAATCTGTTTTATATTTAACTTTAGATGGGTTACCTATATTAGTACAAGGTTTTTTTGAACTGACTACGCTATTGACCTGACCTATTGAACTATTGATCTTCACCGGACTAACTAGTACAAATATTTCTGAGATTGCTTACCTATATTCCAGAAAAATTGTTGTTAAAAAAATGTTGATAAGATTTTACACAGTTGTTTATCGAATAGTTTAGACTGGCATACTTCGATATGATGTTTTTTTAATTTGATATATCTTTAGGCGTGGGTAAACCTGTTAACCTGATTGATGGCGTGGCGACGCAAAACAGGAACATTGCACTATTATCGAAATACTCAAATACATTTGTAACCCTATCTGTATAACATAGATTCAAACTGTTTTGTCGGCTACTCGTTATACTGGCATTACGCGACGCGCCGACGACCTAGCGCCTTTTGATAAATGCCGCCAAATATACCGCTCCTGCGCCTAGTTAAATTCTTGTATTTTGTATTTAATAATAATGAATATTTATGTAAAATAATACAAATAAACAGTCATTATTTTTTGGAACAATTTTTTGTTTCATTATGCTATATCTGATTTCTCTCGTAATCTGTTCTTTTATGCATATAACTTACACAAAACAATTTCGATGTTTCACATCTGCCAGGCGTCCCATGACAGCTCATTTTTTTTTGTTATGGGTTGAACAAATATACTATTTGCAAATGATGGCTTACACACATGTTCTGTAGGACATTGTGGACTATGCTAATTATAACATAGGACTGCTTTCGCAGGTTGGTTGGAAAAACTAAGAGATCTTAATTATACATATATTAGGATTTTTATCAAGATATGTTCAACAAAGTTAATGTGGTCTTATTTGATTTTAATGTTTTTAAGGACTAAATGTAATTATTTAGATAATTAGGTGAAAATGTTTAATGATATAGTAATAGATGTCAGATTCATTGCTTAAATTGAAACATAAAATGTATTAATGAAACTTCTTATGAAAGGGTCTGAAAATCTGATCGTTACTCTTTTTGCGTGACATAAAATGGTAGGCGTAAACGCTGTGTCGGGTAGAGTGTAGAAAACACTGGTTTTTATCTGATCATCGAAGTTAATCAACGCCTAGTTCTGTCAATACTTGAATGAGTGATCGCCAGGTAACATCGCATGACATTGGCTTTTTGTTTTATTTTTCGTAAAGGTTTAGTAGCACAAAAGTTTAATTTCTATCGTGTATCTTTACGACACACCATTTTTTTAAATAATAGCATTGTTTTCCAGTTATTATTATGTTGTGACAATAATAATCATTCACAGCCTGAGACATGGCAGCGAACAGAAAAAAGCCCAGTGCAACCTGGCGGACTACGCCAGTCATGGCGGGTACTACGAGTGCGCGTCCCACAGACAGCGAGCGGCGCGATACGGGTACGATGCGAATCAAAACTTCTAGTAGAACCGCCTGTGCTGCGTGAAGCTAATACCATCATCACCATACATTCACAAACACAGTTGTCTAAATATGTTTCCAATAATAAAGGTAAGTGATACTTTGTATTTTTTGTACGTGAAACATCTATTTTTTTTTATATCATAGCTAGCAAACCAACAGGTGGGTCGCTTGATGTTAAGTGATCACCACCGTCCATAAACATTTGCAACACCAGGGGAGTCGCAAGTGCGTTGTCAACTTGCGTTGGGGGCGGGGGGGCGGGGGGGGGGGCAGAAGGGGAATGTCTGCAAAATATAATCATTACCATCTAATATACAAAAATCAATTTTAAATTGCTTTTTTTATAACATAGGAGATAAACGGACAAGTGGGTCACCTGATGTTAAGTGATTACTACGGTCCATAGACACTAGCAACACCAAGGGAGTCGTCAGTGCGTTACCAGCCTGTGTAGGGGAGGTGAGTCTCCGACGCTCTCACTAACCGAACGAAACGCAACAATGCAAGCACTGTTTCTTCACGTCGATTTTCTGTGAGAGGGTGGTACTACCTCGGACGAGCTAACCCATTCATGCTGAAATGACAGTTATAGCTTCAGCGTGACTCTACAATGCACTGGAATACCGTTCATTATTTTAAACTTTGCATAAAAATACTGTTCGAAAGAGATAGGCAAGTCTACAGTAACGGGAGTGAAGCCACGAACATAGATAGCAAGTTATAAATATAAAAGACAAAACTAATTTTTTTACCTATTACTGGTTTCAGCATGAATGGGTGAGCTTGCCCGAGGTAGTTCCATCCGATTTACAGAAACACCGACGTGAAGTAACAGTACTTTCATTGTTGCGTTTCCTTCGGTCAGTAAATGCGTCGGAGGCTCACCTCCCCTACACAGGCTGGCAACGCACTTGCGACTCCCCTGGTGTTGCTAGTGTCTATGAACGTCGGTAATCACTTAACTGATATTAAAAAGAAAAAATCAGTCATCTCGGACGAAATAAATAGTTATACCACTTTGACAACAATAATGATTTTTATAATAGCAATACGTTAGTAAAAATATATTACTTTAATAAACTAACTCAAATTTGTTCAAAAAGAAATTACAGTAAAACAATAATTATTTGAATCTACGACTTGTGAGCCAAGTGAATAAATTTAACTTCAGATTAATTATCGTAACTTCTTCTATTACTAAAGTTGTTTAAACTAAAACTTTTAAAGGGTACTTACTTAGTCCTCGGTTATTATAAGATTATATATTGAATGTTTATGCTTACAGTAATAATATTATATTATACTAGGCTCTGCCCGCGACTTCGTTCGCATGGAATAGATACTCTAACACGCACCATTTCTCAAAAGGAAAAAACATCCCGATTTTGAAACATTTTTCATCTGTGCGCCACTCCTATTGGTCTTAGCGTAATGATATATAGCCTATAACCATTCTCGATGGATGAGCTATATAATAATGAAAGAATTATTCAAATTGGACTAGTAGTTCCTGAGATTACCCCTACAACGTCACAACGTCACAACATCACAAACTCACAAACTACCTCTTTATAATATTAGTATTATATAAGTTAAGTATTCTCTTACATTAGACTAAGTAATAGAAATTTATGTTTCCGTAGATATTAAAATGTTTTATTTAAAGAGTATTAACGACTCTATATGGTTTTAATATAGTTTTTTTTTTACTTTATTTTTCGCAATCAATCTTTCAGATTATTGCTGCCATTGTCGCGTAGTCAATAATATTACAAGCGTCGTGCGATCATTTCAATATTATGCGTCGTGTGAATCAATTTTCTAACAAGATGGTAGATCCCTTGTTAGAACCTTCTAGAGAGTTTTTGTGGCATCTCAGAATTTCATCCTCATCAAAAGGATATTATAGAGTGGATCAATATGTGAACGATGGTGATGTCTGGAATTGACTCCTCTCTGTGCATCCACTAAAAGTGATTATATCGTGTATTAGAAAATATATTTAAAAAAATGTACCCACCCGATAGAGTTTCTTGCCGGTTCTTCTCGATGACTGGATTGTTTTCCGAACCGGTGGTATTTTTAACGTTCATAAGTGCCCTATTAAGGCCTAAACTGAATAAACTATTTTTGATTTTTATTTTGAAAGGTTGTAGGCCACTTCCCAAAGGAATGTGCAGGGCATATACGTATTGTATGTCAATGTGTAATTCCGAACAGTCATAGACTGGTGGAGCTGTAAAGGCCGCAATAGTATAGTCAGAGTCAGTTCGAAAAAAAAAATCCAAACAGTTTGAAATTAAATTTTGTAGGTGGTGGAAGAACCACGCTAATGCTATAACTAGTTTCAGCATGAATGGGTTGGCTCGCCTGGGGTGAAGTAACAGTGCTTGCAATGTTGCGTTTCGTTCCGTCAGTAAGAGCGCCTGAGGCCCACCTCCCTCCCCCTTTCCATACAAACATAGGCTGGCAACGCACTTGCGAATCCTGTGGTGTTGCTGGTGTCTTTGGACGATGGTGGTTAAAAAAAGAAATCAAGTACAGTAATCTGACCTGCTGCCTTAAAGATGATGTTATAATATTAACTACATATATTTACAAAAAATAATTCACCTACACTTTTAGAAATGAAAAGTACGACGACTCAATAAAAATAATAAGCAAATTTAATATAACAAAAGGACCGGTTTATTGATTATATACTTCAAGCAAGCACATTAGCTATTTCGAGAGTGTTTATTTAGTCAATTATTAACTTTTTCTAAGACGCGTATCCTTTAGCTACCCATGTGATTTCGACATATAGGGTGATTAAAATACACGACACTAATTAATAATTTTCTTGTTACAGGTACCAGCATTTACATAAATAAAGTTGTGCAATTAATGGTGATTATATTGACAATTAAACAATTATTGACAGGGAAGAGCTTATGAGAATCTATGTGTTTATTATATGGTGATATTAGTATAAGGGTAGATAATTGCGATCGCCCTGCAATAAAGCGGATAGAAAACTATCTAAATGTATATTTGTAAATTGTGATTCATGATTTACAGCGACACATCAAAGATATTACTCGTTTACTCGTATTGAATACTGATATGAATGATGAAAATTCCGTCTTCAAATACGAGGAATTCACGCCTCTAATGCCAAAGGAAGGAATATCGCTTGTAAAGCAATAAATTATGGACAAACTGTGGCGCTCTGTTGAATAGGAAATTTAAATGTGAGGCATATCCTCAATTGGTTATGCTATCCGCAACTTCTTGGGATAATAAATTGCAAAAAATGATACCTTTGATCTTATTACATGAAATCGTACTGAAATCATTTTCTTAAAATTCATATTATACATTTATTTTATCTTGTCTTTTTTAATGTGAAGCATCTACAGGCGGAGGATAAGCCTGATTGTTTGCGTGGCGACGCAAAACACGAACTTTGCACTATTAACGAAATACTCAAAAACATTTGCAACCTTACGTATATAAATATAAGATTCAAATAGCTGTGGTCCGGTGAAGCTGTTAAGACCTTGGTCAATAGCGTAGTCATTTCGAAAAAAAATAATCAAATAGTTTTGTCAGCTACTTGTTCTACTAGTGTTACGCGGTACGAGCCGATGTGACGACATAGCGCCCTTTGATAAATGCCGCCAAATACACCGCGCCTGCGCCTAGTTGAATTTTTGTATTTAGTAAAAATGTATATCTATGTAATAAAATAAATAAACAGTCATGACTTTATGGAAAAAAATTGCAATGATTTATCTTTTCGTTATGCCATAGCAGATTCCTGTCGTAAACTGTTCTTTTATGCATATTACTTATACAAAACTATTTCGATGATTCACATCTGCCAAGCGTCCCGTGATGGCTCAACTTTTTTCATTAGACAATCATCATAATTTCTCTTTCTTATCGTGTTGTATGTGAAGTATTTTACTCATATATTTTTATTTACGTGAAAAGGGGATTATTATTTTTTCTATAATATATTAAAAAAATAAAAATATTGATAATATATAAAAAAAAATTAAACTAAGTGTCTAGTCAAAATAATCGAAAGTAGATAAAAAATGTGACCTTTTCATTTCGTAATACTATGTCACACCTTTGTAGCTTCTCTGACGTGATTAGTTTAAAATAGTATATAATTATAGGCATTAATCTATGGCTGTGTTTTCACTTAAGATAACGTCAATTCTTTGCACGACATCATCTTTTAACTATATTGTACAGTAACACAAAATTGTTGATTTTATTTGTTATTTTTTTGTCAAATTTATTGTGTCCAAATTAAATGGAATATTTAAATAAAAGTATAATACGAAAGAAATTTGTTTTATTTCTCACATAAAAATAAGGTTTTGTAAATTTTAAGTTTCAACTCTAACGAATATAATATGTCGGGGCAGTGATAAAATGGCGTTCATGGAGACGTATGACGTCATCCACAGTGACGCAACGGTTATTATTTGATTAATCAATCCACCATAAACAATCGAATAAAACGTTAATCGATACAGAAATATAACACTGACTATAGTTATGACGAATTATCCGTTAATGTGATTAGCCCAACTGTCTAAGCGACTATGCCCAGCATTTAGTCATCCGTCGCCTTTTAAGGCATCAAGATACATAAACATTAACAATACCTCCAACAATGACGTCTCATATCCGGGTAAACAATGAACAGCCGATAATTTCAACCAATAGCGTTTGAGGTCATTAGTAAAACCCCCGATATAATCAATAGCGCGGTATTGTAGGTCAATAGTGGCATCCCCGATAAATATAAGAAAATAAAAAACGTTCTATATTTTTTGGAAAGCAATAGCAGTGCGTGAATAAAAATCTTATAACTATGCTAAATCTATTTTTATTATGTATTTATTTATTTGCAAGGACCCCTCCTCGGGTGAAGGCCTTCTCCAAAGAAGTCTATCGATCCCCATGTTGGGCCACTTTTAACCAGTTTGGGCCTGCTGTCCTTGTGATGTCAACCTGCCATCTTATGCGGGGTCTTCCTCTATAGCCTTTCGGACCATTCCACGAGTCGATACGTTTGGTCCATCTATCGATTACAGATATAAGATACAAAGATAAAATCTTTAAACTCATAAAGATATAATGATAAAGTGGATTTTTTTTAAACAATTAACGAAACTTTTGGGTGAATAATTAGGAAAAAGGAAGGGAATCCTATATAACAGGTGACGATTATTAATAACTTGGAAACTTTTTATAAATGGTACTGAATATCTACAATTGAACTTTAACCTTTAATAATCTCCACAAATTCACACAAATCCTAGTTAAATTTAGCGCTGTAGTCACTTGAATTAATACAAGTACACTGTAATAATATATACACTTATTTGTTTCAATTATAAACCGCGGTCAAAGTTGATGAATAGTATATTTGAGAAGAGCGATCCTGGATTTGAGATTTTTTTTTTATATATATCAAAGGAGGCAAACGAACTGGTGGGTCATGTGATGTTAAGTGATCACCACCGTCTATAGATATTAGCGACATCAGGGAAGTCGCAAGTGCTTAGCCAGCCTGTATATGGGAGAGGGGGAGGGAAGTAAAGGGAAAGATGGAGGGTGGGCCTCCGGCACTCTCACTGACCGAAGGAAACACATCAATGCAAGCACTGTTATATCACGTCGGTTTTCTGTGAGAGGGGTGGTACTACCCCGGACGAGCCGACCCATTCATGCTGAAACCTTTAATAGCTTCAGCGTGGCTCTACCATCTATTATGTAAATATATCACTACCATTTCACAATAAATTAACTACTCGATTTAATCTGTGTGACTTGGTTCGATTTCTTTCAACTACGTAACAAAATACTAATGCACGAAATATCATTTTTATTATACAAACTTTACGAAGTGTGCAGAATAGTCCCTTCAGATTTTCATAAATTAGGCTTGTTATAGAAGTTAATTACATTTTCGTTTCCTTAAAGAAAAGTAGTGCGTAATAATAATATAGTTAATAGCTCTTGGAATTGTTCCCAACATATAGTTTAAATCTACACTAATAACTAAATCAATGTAGATATACATTCTTGCAATACTTAATATAGATTCCAAAGTATATGTAAATCTAAGTATTTTACAGTGGTATATTGGTTAATGGGTAATGATTACCACAGTATACTATACAGTTATTTATTTATTTAATTAAGCTTAAAAGATACTGCATAACACAATGCTTGGGGCTTTTTCTAAGTCTGACTGGCTATTTAACACTCGCAAAATCATAATCTGTCGCCAAATCACCTACACATATGTTCTGGCAGCTACACTTAAGAGCAAGCAACCCCCCCCCCTAGATTTAGCGTATATAAAAAGAAATTATAATATATATCTTCGATCACATCGTCATTTAAGAGAGATAAGATTGAGGCCAAAACGCTAAAAATATAAGTATTAAAAATAAATTTTTTTATCATAGGAGGTAAACAGACAAGCCGGTCACCTGATGTTAAGTGATCACGTGTTAGGGGAGTCGCAAGTGCGATGCTAGCCTGTGGCAGAGAAGAGGTGGGTTTCCGGCGCTCTCAGTGACCATACGAAACGCAACAATGCAAGCAGTGTTCCTTCACGTTGGTTTTACGCGATAAGTTGGTACTACTCCAGGCGAGCCGACAGATTCATGCTGAAACCAATAATAGTTGTAGCGTGGCTCTACCACCTACATACATGAGACAGCTTACAACATATACAAGTTTATTTAAAAGTAACTGTCCCACATTCGTTGCGGAATAACTCTTATAACGTGGATCTGTTCTCAAGTTGGTTAATACCAGATAACAAAATAACATTATACTTACTAATATTATAAATATATATATATATTATAATTATATATATTTATAATTATAAATATATTATATACAATATTGTAAAAATATTATAAATACGGATTTGTTTGCTTGTTTGTTACGTCTTCATGCTTTAACTACTCAATCATCATGAAATTTCATACATATTATCAGGATACAAGAAGACATAGGGCCTATATCATCCAAATAAAGTACTGTTCCCAAAGGATAAATCTAATCTACAATAATACAAGCGAAACCGTGAACAAAAGCTAGTTTATTAAAAAGGATATACAATCTGCAGAAACGACAAGTTATGACAAAAACACCTGCTCCAATAGCTATCAGAATTTGATGACTGTCATATAAACACCATAAGCGAACTTGTTTGTTCCAGCTCCTTTCAGGATGAGTATTTTATACGCGGCGTCAAATTAGACTTACTTTATCAGTTTCGTCCCAACACGACCCTTTGGTTTTGGTAAAATCTTTATTTTTTGACGAATAAATGAGTTAGCCACCCGATTTTTTGGAACGAAGTTCCTTATCGCGCTTTGTGAAAGGGGGCTAGACGGAAAAAATTCTTACGAAAAGTTGTCACGACACTTTTTGCTATAGTAAGCTATTGTAAGCTGTGCGGCGTCGCATGTTTCTCTGTCTGTCTCTCTCTCTCTGTCTCTCTCTTTCTTATAGAAAGCAAGCCAGATATTTTCATTTCTATTTCGCATTGAACAGTGTGGTGTCGCAACGATTATTTTTGTTGAGTGTATACAGGTTTTTTGTAAATAATAAAAAATAATAATAATAATGATTCCAAACATATGTTTCCTACTTCAGTTACCACGAGCCAATTATTACGAAAATTGAGCCTACTGATTAAGTTTATATAACATTATATTTGTTAATAATAAAAAAAATATTATTATAACTTAAAAAAAAAAAAAATTTATTACAATTCCTTCACTAATTAATCGAAAGGAACTTCGTTCCATCCGGGTGTCCCTTGACAGCTCTCAAGTTTTTTTTTTTTCATTTTATGTTTTTTTTGTAACTTTATTTTTGGCAACTTCAGATTGTCGTTGTCCTGTAGTTGATAATATTACAAGCGTCGTATGATTATTTCAATATTCTAATAAGATGGTGGTTCCCTTGTTAACACCTTCCAGGGAGTTTTTGTGGCAACTCAGAATTTCATGCTTCATGGTATTATTTTCCATTCACTTAAGCACAATAAACAAACTATACTACGTAAAACAATACCAAATTCACAAAATATAGAGTCAAATAACATAAGATTATGAATAAAATATAAAATCCACTACATGATAGACTAAAATCCCGCGAAAAAACTCTATTTCGTGTTATTTTGTTACAAAAATTATGGTTTACATGTCTCGAAGTAATTTTAATTTAATATTAATGCATATTTGCCAGTATTTTCTTAGTAAACTTGAAACCATTGTTAAAAAAAAAACTAGTCTCATCAGAAAAATCAAAACGTACTAATATAAAGGAATGCGTAATAAAAACGAAAACTAAAACAAATTTATGAAGCAGTTTAATCTTGCTCGAATTATAAAATACTTTCATCAAATCTAGGTCAGTATAACAATAACAGGGCAATGCAGAAATACTGTCGTACGCAAAGTAATATACATTACCCACTATCCGTTTCATCCTAATGGAAAGATCGTCGTAAATTTTAACGAGACTGTCTCTGAAATTAGCTGCTTTATTAAAATAATGGATTTAAAAACAAACAAAAGTATCTGAAATATTTTCTTCTTTAGGAATTATAATTTGTATTTAGTTAAAATAAGATTACATACTCGTATAACAAGAAACGAGTGTGCTTTAGACCTCACGACTAAAGCTACTAAGTAAAGAACTACTATATGTATAATATATACTTATACACTAGGTGAATGGTTACTCGTTAGCAATATTTTTACAAGATACATAGTACTGGATACTTGTTGTAAATCAATGAAAAAAATAGGTGGTCAATATTTGACCTAATTATCTAGAAAATACGAAAATTATAGTTAATCCTTTACCAGTCTATGTTAAAGCATAGCGTCAATGACTGTTGGGTGTAGTAAAAGTGAAGTGAAAGTGAAGCCAATCAACTTATAAAGTGTAAATTTTCGAATTATGAACAAACAAAAGAGTTTATTGTCATTCTTATTATCGAAGGTTATCAGCTCCAGGACGCCGCTTGCAGGTCATTCGTCGGTCATTCAAGCTAGGTTTATTTAAATTTTTACCCATACTTTTGAGAGTCTTAAAATAAACTTTAACTTAGATTCTCTTTGTTGTTTATTAGTATTTGTTTTGATGTTATTATTTTATATCTTAATTGTGACCAGTAAATATCACATAATTCAAGGTTGTCATTCTTTAAACAGTCACGGTATATACATATACTAATCTTCTACAAACATTTAAATTTATTATGTGTTTAACTAACTATGTGATATCTTCACTAAATTATATCTCCCTCTTAACTTCCATTCGTCTCACCCGATCACACTTTTCGTAACGCTCTCGTCACGCATCCATCAGCTTACTCCCCAAGTCAAGCGTGCGTGAAGAAGTTTTATTTTTAAAATATCCTGAAAGCTGTTCTTAGTAAATACAAGAATTTCACGAGACTGTGAGATTTCAACGAATTTTATACCCAGAGCTATCCGAAGGGACTTCAGTGAGCCCCTTGTGTCGTAGACTGATATTGTTAAACTTTTCTTCGACGCAATCTACATAAAAAATGAGCGGAGGGTTCGTGGTGACCCTCTAGTAAATGATGCTTTTTGAACTGTTAATTTTGTTTGCATACAAAATGAAAATATTACATAAAAGTTATTTTTGGCTAGATCTTAACAAGGCATTATATTCGTATAAGATCAGAGTAAGATAAATGAAATTGGATTTTAATAATAACTTTGATACGGAACTTGGAATTTATATATAAAAATGATATATATCTTTGGTGTATTCATTCGGAGTAATTAAATATATTCTAAGCGCTTTTATTATGTATCAAAATATTTATAGAGTATCTGTGCTCGCGACTTCGTCCGCGTGGAACCCTATATAAAAAGCAGTGATTTATAGTCACCTTAATATTATTGTACTTTTCTCTCGTACTTACGTGACGTTGTCATTAAAACTACAATAACTTTTGTTAGAGTGAACCTATTTTAATTAAACAAACATTAAGTTACTCCCGAGGATATGCTTTACGATTTTTTGATGGTTTATTGTGAACCCAGTATTTTAGCAGTGATGCGTGTACAAACCGACAGACAGACAGACATTTTTAAAAATAATTAAAATGTATTTATTCTATAACGATTTTTCTCACGAAAATCGAAAATACACAGATACGTTAGCTTTGCATTCTTATTATATGTATAGATAACATTAAAAAAATTGTAATCGACTCTGTGTAAATGCTTTTCCATAATACCTCGCACAGCTTGTCTTGCTTTGTTTGTATTATCTACTATACCTATATCTTACAAGAAAAACTGTGTCTACAAAGCCAGGTACAAGTTGCTGGAGACCAAGAAGCTCGTGCGAGGTTGCGCATAATTTACCACTTCTAATGCTTTAAACGAATAATGTGTCACACCTTTTAAAATTTATACCATGAAGTATATTTTTCGGTAGGTAGCAGGAGATGACAACTGTTTCCGAATGTATTGCGCTATTTCATACCAGATGGAATTACCATTATAGTTGGCATGCTTAACGTAATAGCGTTACGTAATCGGTCGGTATATTTATACTAATATTATAAAGGTGGAGGGTTTGTTTGTTTGAACGCGCTAATCTCCAGAACTACTGGTCGGATTTGAAAAATTCTTTCAGTGTTTGATAGCTGGTTTATCGAGGAATGCTATAATATCATCACGATGGGATCAATAGGAGCGAAGTACCAACGAAGGATATTTTATAATCGTTTTCTTTACTTTTGATAGCTTCCGCTGCGTGTTAGCCTTAGCCCCAAGCAACTGTTCCGCGCGGCACTAAGTCGCGGGCAGAAGTTAGTGTCTAATAAGCAAACGGAATAGTACATATATCGCTAATAACACATTTATCGCTTCCAATCCCCCCTCATGTGATAGCCTTCCATGTATATACATTAATGAAAAAGATATAGAAACCAGTATTGAAACTTTGGACATGAACAATGGGGCTGGACCAGATGGAATCCCACCAATATTTATACGGCTTTGCTCAAAAGTGTTAGTTAAACCTTTACATATGATCTATAATCAATCACTTAAAGAAGGCGTACTCCCTGACTTGTGGAAAATTTCATATGTTGTCCCTGTATACAAATCAGGTAATAAGACGGTTTTATGTCCAACTGCTCAACAACATCTAATTTACTTATATACACTAATTATATAACAGATATACTAGAGACTCGAGGTCAAGTTGACACTATTTATACCGATTTTGCCAAAGCATTTGATAGTATAGATCAAGCAATATTAATGGTCAAACTTAATCACGCTGGAATTCATGGAAATCTCTTAAGGTGGTTTGAAAGTTACTTGTATAATCGTTCTCAGCTAGTTGCATTGGCTAGTTATGAATCCTCTCCTTTTATACCTACATCTGGTGTTCCCCAAGGATCCAAATTAGAACCGTTACTCTTTTTAATTTTTATAAATGACCTTTTAGACTCTCTGACTTGTAATTGCCCAGCCTATGCAGATGATATTAAAATATATACTCAGATTACAAAATTAAGTGACTGTGTGAAATTACAGGCTGATCTTAATACACTTGAATCTTGGTGTATCAAGAATAAAATGTCTCTTAATGTGAAGAAATATCAATACATAACATTTACAAATAAATTAAAATATTTGGATTTCAGTTATCAACTTGGGGGTTTCCGTGACTTGGCATAAAGATTAAGGATGTGATTTTACTCAGTAATAAGAAATTTACAGGTCACAGTAAATCTAAGCTTACATTTCTATTACATTTACATAGATCATTATTACATAACTATGTCGGTGCTTTTTAATGCTAATTAATATACAAATAAGCACATTATTTTAAAACAGAAAAATGTTAAGAGGCAACAACTAATTTCAGTACATTTTTTTCTTATTTTTCACTTATCACTGGCACATTACTCATATATTTTAAACTTAATTTTCTCTCCGTTCGTCGAGTAGAATGTTCTCATTTCATGGGCCATTTCACTGAATACTGCTCGACAGATTGCATTACTTAAATAATGTAATATGTACTCGTAATTACACAGGCCACAGATACAGTAGGCACTCTCATCATGAAATATTACTGGAGCATAATAGCTAGGCTACGTTCTTTATGTATAACCTTAACGCTTTCAGCGTCAGTTGCGTTAAAATTTATATTCACTTAAACAAAATAGAGAATGCTCGTAGTCTGTGGTTTTCTTTAATCACTCTATGCTTTTAATATTTTCATTTACTGGTCTAGTTTAGTTATTCAGATTTTTTAACGAAGCCAAAACATTTATATGGCGTCCATTTAAAGATGAAAATTTTGATAAAAATGCTAGAACATTAATTAGCATTTTTTTGCTTTAAATCGTTTGAGTAGTTAAGGCATGATAGAGTAACAGACTCCCTTTGGCATTTATTATGTTAGTAAGGATTTAAGTTGATATTGACAATAGTGCTATTTAAATTTAATTATGCTTAAAGTAATATAAAAAAAGAATAGTATTAATTTAGAAATGGCTATAAGCCGATGTAGGTGTAAACATACATATTTAATTAGTTCACACGGCTGTTAGTTTAATTATATTTCAAATTATAATAGTGTTCAGATATCAGCGAGGTTTAGTGCTGTTTACGGTATTAATATTACACGCCTATAAGCTTAGTACAGAAAACTCGTGCTATCAAATTCATTAAATGCGAATTCATTTATCTAAAAGTGAACAAGAATAAAAAAAGAACTAAAAATTGGATACATAATATGAAGATAAGAAATTATTATAAATACCTATACAATAAAACCAAAACAAGGTGGTATAATTTGTGTTTAATTTTGAACATTTTGAATTATCATAACTGCAGTTAAATGTTCTTTAAACAAGTCCCTATACTTAGGATAGAGCGTCAACCTTACGAAGGAGCCGCGCGGCATAGTACCTCACTGACATAGGCATTTATAGTTTAGCTCTTCTTGATAATACTCGATTGTCGTCGGGCGGGCAAACTTCTCGCGGCACCCAATATTTCGTGTGGCCCCACCCACCGTTTTGAAGTGGTGATAGCCTAGTTGATAGTGTGTTCATACACTGTTTCGATCGACATAGATTCGAATTCTTAGGAAGGAGGAATAGCCTCTCTCGAGGCGTGGCGACCCAGCTACGGAGTTCCAAGCGCGTGATCATGGTTTGGAGGAGCACGTGCTTACCACCGACCCTCAGCCCTAGATCACGTATGCGCAAAGGCGGTACAGGAGTTTTTAGTGATTAGGAGTCGCAGAACCCTCGCGCTATCCCACGGCAGTGCGAGGAGTATCCATGTAGAATTTTCCTCTGTTAAAAAAAAATGTTCGAATTCTTGCGCCTGAATGAAGCTTCCGGTGAAACATTAAGATGGAACTATAGCAATAGTGTTTCTCTATGCCCGCCTGACCTAACCTCGAGTATAAAATCTGTCACCCAAGCACATGTTGGTATATTCCGGCCGCTGCATTTGAGGGCCAGTCCTCAAAGCTTATCGTATCTTAGACCATATCACCACTTAATATTATATATGATTGTCAAATACTAAAACGTATAAAGAATAAAAAAAAAAAATAAACACGTCTCTCTTGAATTTTCAATTTTTTGCTAGCTTAGCGTACTTTACGACCCACATTTAGTATAATCAGTATCCCGATCCCAAGTAATGTAGCATAATGCGCAATCTATAATTCGCCTAGAGAAATATGCTATAAAATGCCCCTTTTTTTCTTTCTCGAACTGACTACGCTATTGACCTAGCAAGGTCTTAACAGCATCACCGCGCTACACACACCACCACATAAAAGGCGATATATGAAAATCAAGTGGTATAATGGTTCCTGAGATTAGAGTGTTCAAACAAACTAAAAACCAATTTCCTCAGTTTTATAACATTAGTGTGGCTTAGTGTAAACATAAACATTATCTTTTATGCATTTAGCATTTTTACAAATGTTTCCAATCATTAAATGGGTAATGATAAATAGCTTGTTAAATTAAGTATTCCATAAATATTTCTTTTCCTTAATTTAATCAGCCTTTCTCGACCCAATACTTTCACATAGGTCACTTCTTAATTATACATTCGCGAACTTAATTTTGTTGACTAGATTTCTTGTCATTCTCCATACATTGGTGTGACAAACGTTTAATATAATATAATAATAAGATAAATTAAATTGTATTTCATTTATCTCATTTTGTACAGAGAATATCCAACATCACTTTTATTTCAACTCCCTTTTACCAATGAAGAACTCTTAAGAACATTTGATATATTTGATTTAAATTCTTGATTGCTTTCTCAAAAGATCACAAATGTAATTATCTGGTAATAGAGCATATTTGCCAAGTAATCAAGAGGGTAATTGGGAATCCTCGCTAAAGTAAAGCGAACTGAGAAATCTGATTAAAAGTGTGCTTGTTTTATTAAGAAAACGGACCCGTTTTATAAGTTAGCATCAGTTCGTGGAGACGATAATTTTAAGAGCATGAATCGACGATGCTATGCTATTCGAAAATACTGAACAATTTTCCAATAGAACAAATTATGAAAAAAATAAAACAGAAAGTAGCGGAGTACTGTTTTTAAAAATTTAGTAAAAAAGTCTCCGATCCTATTACAGTGTACGGGACAAGGCAATTTTACAACCGTAAATTGCTCCTTTGAATGTCACAAGATAAATTCAAGAGTAATGGTAATAATACACTCGTTTTTAATACGTTCGTTAACTAGCTTCTTATTTTATATACGGGTATCGATACTGATTATCGAACTATTGTTATTGGCATTACTTAGTACATCGTCTCCTCTACCAACAAAAGGGCTTAAATTTGGATTACTCTTTAAATTGATCTCAAAAACACTGGATTTATAAGGCATACTTTATTCGTACGTACGTGATGTACTTCATGGGTGGCAAACAAGTGTAGTAACATCTATCTATCTACATACATACATTAAAATCAATTGCTGAATTTATGTAAGGGCAACATTTCAGAACGGAGTACCTATTAGGCGATTTTTTTTTATGATTGTAGCTGTCGGGATGAGTTTTGTATGAAAGGGAAAGTTTGAAAAATGACTGTTATCCACTGATTTGCTATGAACATACACATATGTGATAAAAACCTCACAGTGATATTATTTTGTCTCCTTAGATATTCAGCTGCCGAGAGATGAATGTCCATGGATTGTGAATCGCTCGGTGCTCACCGTTGTATTAGACTGTACTATACTGACCATCAGGTATTACGATCTTATATTCGCCGCACGTGAGTCTTTGAATACAATCCCTCAGCCAGTGAGTTTGTTCATTCTTATAAAACGGGGTTCTTCAAGCGTAACGTGAAGGTGAGATAATTATGAAGGCCGACATGGTAACAGCTACTAGCGATAAACAATCTCTCGATAGTGGTCGTTGTTTTCGGATTTTTCTTTGCTTACATCAAGCGTAGCTTTTTTTATATCATCGGAGGTAAACGAAAAACTGGGTCACCTGATATTAAGTGATCACCACTGTCCATAGACACTTACAACATCAGGAAAGTCGCAAGTGGGTTGCCAGCATGTGTTGGGCGAGGGGTGGGGGGAGAGGAAGGGAAAAGGAGAGAGGGAAGATGAGGAGAGGTGGGCCTTCGGCGCTCTCACTGACCGGAATGAAACGCAACAAGGCAACTTCGCGTCGGCTTTCTGTCATTCATGCCGAAGCCAATAATAGCTTCAGCGTGGCTCTGCCATCTAAAGTTAAGTCAGTTTGTCATCTTCCAATAAAAAAAGGTCGTCATTTTGTACACTGCATAAAAAAACAGCCTTCTGTCAAAATACTGAAGACGTAATGAAGTTAAAAATTTTACTTGATTCGTTATCCTTCTCTGGTAAATATATTAAAGGCCTCGGAAGATTTTATAACAAAAACACCTGTGACAACCTGCCATTAGCATCTGACGACTGCCATATAAATGCCATAAGCCCTATCATTTTACTCCGAGCCTCTGTAAAGGCGTGTTATATATGCGTGTTTCGAAGCTGTGTTTAATTCTTCAGTTTCAACGACACGAATTCGCTTTTGTATTCCCTATGGTAGATGAATTTAATAGCCACGAATATGGCCTAGTTGACAAACTCGAATTTGGAATAAGGCCAGAACATTGAGGTTTTTATATTACATGCACGAAATTCTGGAACGTTAAAAAAGTATAGTACGCTTTAATTTACCCATTTTGGCGGATCCCAGCGGAACTGCGGATCGTTTGTTTTAGGAATACTGATAATATGATCCGAGGGAAGAGGATGAAATTACTCAACACCCCTTAGAGAGTTAGTCGTTGATGTTATAATGAACCCACTCGATGTAAATTAACTGACGGGACATTTCCAAAAATAATTACCTTAATAAATATGGCAATACCATTACCGATATATGTTCTGTTAGATATGACGTCTAGTTTTTGTAGGTGGTAGAGCCACGCTGAAGCTATTATTGGTTTCAGCCTGAATGGGTCGGCTCGCCCGGGGCAGTACCACCGTCTCACAGTAAACCGACGTGAAGTAACAGTGCTTGCATTGTTGCGTTTCGTTCGGTTAGTGACAGCGCCGGAGGCCCACCTCCCTTCCTCTCCCTTCCCTCTCTTCTCCTTCTCCCTCCCCCTTTTCCCACCAACACAGGCTGGCAACGTACTTGCAACTCCTCTGATGTTGCTGGTATCTATGGACGGTGATGATCACTTAACATCAGGTGACCCACCTGTGCGTGTGCCTCCTGTGATATAAAAATAAGTTTTTATTAAACTTTTTCTACACTCAAGTAGCTTTTACCAGTGGCTTTACTCTCTTTAGATCGTATATATGATCTATCCCTTTGAAAAAGTAGGTTTCTTGTGAATAAAAGGTAACACATATCCATTTTTATAACTGTGATACACATGTATGCAAAACTATATGATGATCGCTTGACTAGGTAAGGCGATGTAGTGTAATAAATGACCAGAGAAACACATTTGTAACACATAATATTAGTTAGAATTATTTTTTCTAATAGATGAATATTTTTGGTAATAAATAATTGAGTTATAGCATATATATTATAGTATTTTTAGGTGGTAGAGCCATGCTGAAGCTATTACTGGTTTCATCATGAATGGGTCGGCTCTCCCGGGGTAGTACTACTCTCTCACAGAAAACCGACGTGAGGTAACACTGCTTGCATTGTTGCGTTTCGTTCGATCAGTGAGAGCGCCGGTAGCTATCTCCTTCCCTCCCCCTCCCGACTTCCAAATTCCCTATTCCCGTTCTCCCAAACACAACCTGGCAACGCGCTTGCGACTCCCCCGATGTTGCTAGTGTCTATGGACGGTGGTATCACTTACATCAGGTGACCCACCTGTTCGTTTACCTCCAATGATAAAAAAGTACATTACTAGCATCTGCTCAATCGATCATATTAATACAGATATGACTTATCTCTCCGGAACAATATAACCTTTTCTGTACTCCTGACAAAATCTATGCATAATTTCATGATGAGCGGTTGAATAACTAAACTAAAGATATACTTTGTATTTTATGATTTATATGTGTATTTATATATGTTTAATGGGTTGACCAAAATAGCATTTAATGTTCAGTGACGACGTAGTCTATAGATGGAAAATACATCGTACCAAGAGGGTACTGACTCTCAAGTGCAGCGGCCATAACACACTAACAGGTTCTTGATGACAGATTTTCAATTTGAGGTCGTAAGCTAAACAGACAGACATAGATGAAACCATACCACCACGATACCACCACGCTATGGTATCATCACCGAAGCTCCGACTCTGTTGCAAGAATTTGGACCTACGTTCATCATCGCTGTATTCAAACACACTATCAATTAAGTGCATTGCCAGAGTGGACGCTTAAATCGAGCGTCGAGCATGGCGGGACGTGTGACGTTCGTTTCAAACAGATGCATTAACACGTAGGTATCTAGAGCGGCGGGCGAGCGCTCTTGGACGCTGCACGCCCCGCTGCACGTCCAGCTGCACGCCCCGTTGCACGCCCAACGCACGCCCCGTTGCACGCTCCGCCGAACGAATATTCGCTCAGAACGTACTCTAAGTGTATATAATACTAGTTACAATTGGATATTACTTACACATTATCAATATCAGTTTAACGGAATAGATCTTAATAATCTATTACGCAATGCGAATTATGTAGATATAGTACTAAAGTATTCCACCAAACTGTATTGTAGATCGTGAATCACAGTAAATATAATCATTTCTCTATTAACAAGTAGATTATATTAAAAAAGATAAGTATAGGATTTACGGACCATAAAGATTATAGCAATAATTCATTTATTTTGATCGGCTCTTTGTAGGGTTCAGTATCTCGTCAAACGTTGCAATCTATCATCATTACGTTGAACGTAGGGTAAATTTTCATTTTTTTATATTAATTAGCTGATACCCGCAATTACGTTTGCGTTGTTTATTTTGTTTGTTTATTAAAAAACGTAAAGTAAACACAATATATTTTGTTCATAAAGAAATCCGTTTACAGCCCTTCTCCTACTTATCCGTATCACACGTCTTGCCCCATGTCACACATCGCAAAATACTTACACAAATTATAATAATTTCTTAAAATTTTCATAACTGTATACTAAATTAAGGTAGTGTGATTATTAACAAGGGACAAGTGTTTATAAAAAAAAAATTGATCGATATCTGTACAGTGGATTTTGAGTGATACACAACAATACACAACCTCATATCTCTATTATTTTACTAACATATTATACTAGCTTCTGCCCGCGACGTCGTCCGCATGCAATAGTTACTTTGGGTTAACGCGATTCTGAAATATTATTCAATGGTGCTACACTCCTTATTGATTTTAGCATGATTATATAGCATACAGCATCCCTTGATATATGAACTATCTAACACTGAAAGAATTATTCAAATCGGACCGATAGCTCCGGAGATTAGGACGGTTAATCTAACAAACAAACAAACCCCCCAGTTTAATAATTTTACAGGATGAGATAATGTAGCCTAAAATAATCCTTAAAGCCACAAAAATACCACACAATACTTGTGTATGTAGTGTAAATAAGCATCCTACGTGAAATTGTAAACACACACATACATTGTACGGAAGCGAGGCGGTTATTTCTTGCTAATTAACAAATGCAAGGCGTGCATTGTTCTCGCTAAATAGGTTTGCTTGAAACTTACATTCGTAACTTAGCTTTAATTAGCTCGAGAGCCTGAAGACTCTTGTAAATACTTGAAACGGTCAATTAGACGACATATTTGAGCACTATAGAGAAGTAAAGGATACTTTTATAAACAAAGGCGGATTATCTATCTATCTAATACCTTTAAACGAGCAATTCTTGTATATTTTTATATTTGTATATATTCAGGATCTCGGAAACGGCGTTAGAGATTTCCTTGAAACTTAGTATGTACGTGGTTTCGGGGACGATAAATCGATCTAACTAGATGTCATTCTTAGAAAACTTTTTTATTTGAGTTTTC
This sequence comes from Antheraea mylitta, assembly GCA_014332785.1. Lineage (NCBI taxonomy): Eukaryota > Metazoa > Arthropoda > Insecta > Lepidoptera > Saturniidae > Antheraea > Antheraea mylitta. The sequence continues at coordinate 2,080,878 of JACEII010000046.1, forward strand.
AGGCAATAAAAAAATATAGCCAGAATATAGAGGTAAATTTCGCCGCCGCTGTCAAAAAAAAAATAGCTCAGACAGGAATCGGCTGCTTCGAATATCCGTCTAAACCCCAGTTCGAATCCGAATGAGCTAAAAATATCTTTTTTATTATTATTTTTTTTTTTGGAAATAAATATGTAAATTTTGTGAAAGAAATGTTTCTTTAAAGAACCGAGCTAGGCTTGGTCGCCCAGGTACTTTTATATTAAATAAGTAGCATTTGGACTGCGAAATCTATACATCTTATAAATACGAATATGAGTTTTTTTGTGACACTTTCGCGCTATAAATATTCAACCAATAATGATAAAATGTTGTATTTTATGTTACCAGTATGTTAAAATGCTACCAGGACCACAGAAAAATACATGGGGTACTTTTCCTTAAAAAGAAAATTCATCTCCAAAAATAGGAATTCACATAGAACCAATCAAAGCCGTGAACAATTAAAACCTGTGTAGAAATAAATGTTTATACCACGTTTAAAAATTTAAACAATTACTCTTTTGAAACTTAACCGAGATCCACATTTCTGTTCTGAAATAGAACATTTTACTGTATTGTCCAAGGAAATTAGATTTTATCATTTCAATGTAGTTTAGTCTCAAAACAAAGGACGAGAGAATAATACGATTACACAAATACTGTTTTACTTTTACGTTTAAAACAAAGATCATAGATCAATTTAACTTCGAATAGAAAATGTGATAAGTTTCAACGATTCACCTCAAAAGAGATCTGAGTCTACGATAAATTATATTAAAAGTATTTGAAAAGGATCTTGTATATTAGTTACAAAAACATGAATAGTTCTTTAGCTACTCGAATTTTGTTTATTTACAACGAGTTAGTAGTTGTGACTTCGAATCGTGTATTATTTTATTACTACATTTTATTTACAAAGGATAAAATTATAAGCACCATATCGCTTGCCCCAATTCAGCGTGCATCACTCAGGAACTAATGTATAGATTTCTATATCTTTTTTTAGTTTTAATTCTTCGATACTTCATCGTTATCAAAAAAAAATTAAGTTATCTTTATTTAGTATCAAGGCTTTAAGAAACTACGATTTTATAAACACTACACGTTTAGTGATTTTGTAAGATTAAAGAAGTGGGGCAAACGGTGTGAGCGCATGAGCTGCATAACGCAGACGATGTCGTTGGGTATCAGTTAATAGTATACATGTAAATGTCAGTTCAATTGTTTATTTGTTTGTTTCGCTTTCAAGCTTCAATTACTAAACAAATTATCTTGAAGTTTTAAATATACATTTTCAGGGGAACAGAATACAGTATAGTGAGAGTAACCTTTTATTCTGAAAAAAGGATTGTTTTCAAGGTTAAATGATATTTAATAACAGTAAAATTATCGAAGCTACTTAATTATAATTAATTTAATCTGAAAGTAATGTATAATTAATAAATTCATAACAATAGATAAATTACGTTATTAAAATCTAAGTTACATTACAAAAATAGCGTGACAGGTATTTTAAGTATACATTTCATTAAAGTGATTTTATTTCTTATTAATATTTAATGAAGTAGAATATATTTAAAAATTACTACGACTAAACCCGGTTAAGGCAATGACATCTAGACCTCAATATAATAAAACTAGGTCAATAGTACTCGGAGTTCTTTAGTAGAAGGTCAATCAAAGCCGACACTTAATTGAGCTAGAGAAAACGACTGTCACTACTAAATAAGTTAAGACTCAATGCTGCTGTTATTAGAACTTTTTCGATTCAAACTGAATAATTCATGAGAACTTTATCCTTAAGTTTATGGGTCGTTCCATAACATTATCATTTTCTAATCGTATTTATGTCTAGCCTCTGCCCGCGACTTCGTTCGCGTGGAATAGATACTCTGGGCTAACGCTAACACGCAGTGCTCGATTTTTAAACATTCCTCATTGGTGCCCCGCTCCTATTGGTTTTAGCGTGATGATATATAACCTATAACCACCCTCGATAAATGAGCATATAAAACATTTAAAGTATTTTTTAAATCGGACCAGTAGTTGCTGAGATTACGTTACGTCATAAACTCCTAAACATTACTTCTTTATAATATAAGTATAGATAGATAAATGCTTATATTCATAGGCAGATACTTTAATGTTTTAAATTTACAGGCTCTGTACGCGGCATCGATCCTTTGAATTGAAAAATGATGTTTAAAAAAGTTATTTTAATACAAAATGGTTCATTTTCATATTTGAAGCAGGGCTCTTTTGAGAAGAATATTTACCATTTAAAAATGAAACCAAACTGTATGCCGCAACGCACTATAATATTACTGATTGACGACGTAGGTTAGAATCCTTGTGACTGTTTCTGGTGAAAGAAAAAAATGTGAGAAAACCATAGCATGATGACATGGCTTCTTCTAAATCTTCCTGGCTGGCTATACCTATAGGTTGAAAATCTGTCAGCAAGCACCTATAAGTATGTTCCGATAGCTACATTTAAGAGCTAGACTTAACCGGTGTTATTACAAAAAAGTTAAATACGTATTGAATACTTGCTTTAAAAAGGTAACTTTTTAAATGCACCACGCTCGCTGTATGTTCGCCATCTTGCTCTTTGTCTTACATTGGTTAGTTTAGGTTAGAAAAAAGGATAACGCGAACTTGCCTCGGGCGAGCGCGGTGCTCAAGGTACGAAATCTTCATTTAATACGTATTTAACATTTGTGTAATAACATCGAATATGTTTACAATCTTATACTTACCGAATCGTCTTTTAACATCCGATGCGGTTGTGATCGCTCGTTAAAACTTATAAAGTATTAAGAAATAATCTTATCTAGTTAATTGTATGATAATGCATGGTAATTAATTGTTAATGATTTATGCCGACGACATTGTGGTGATAGATGGGAATAAACAGAAACTGGAGGACAAAGTAAACCGGTGGAATGAGGCGCTGGAGAACGCTGGCCTAACACTCAACGTTGCGAAGACCGAGTATATGGCTTGTAGTAGCATGGACTCCGAATCCCTAAAAATTGGTAACGAAAGCGTTGCGAAGAAGCTTTAAGTATTTAGGGGCTGTGATACACGAGTCCAGGTCAATCAAGCACGACGTCCGATCTCGAGTAGGCGCCGCTTGGGCGAAATGGCGAGAAGTCACTGGTGTTCTAAGTGATCAAAGGATACAGGTGAAGTTAAAAGGCCTGGTATATAAGTGCATCATCCATCCGGTCTTGTTGTATGGCAGCGAAACGTGGCCGGTCCTAGCCAGACATGTCCAACAGCTACACGTCACTGAGATGAAGATGCTGCGATGGATGTGCGGCGTTACGCGATTAGATCGCATTCGAAACGAACACATCCGTGGTAGCGTTGGAGTCCGAGACATCGCAGACAGGCTGCAGGAGAGTCGACTCCGTTGGTACGGCCACATACGTCGCAGACCGCTAGACTACATCGAAAATAGATGCCTCATCATGACTGTACAAGGCCCAAGGTCTCGCGGCAGGCCAAAAAAACGCTGGTTGGACGTGATGAGGGCGGACTTAAGGGACTTTAACCTCACACAGAAGGATGCCGAAGACCGGGCAAAGTGGAAAAAGTCTATTAGGAAAGCGGACCCTGGCACTAAGCCGGGAAAACGATAGGAAGAAGAAGAAGAGGAATACCTCTTTTATAAAGATAATTGTAGTCGTATTCATTTTACTATTAAGGTCTTAATACAACGATTCAACAATAGTATTCATGTTTTATCGATATTATAATACAAATTATCTCCGAATAAAACAATTAATTCCTAAACTAAACTTTTATAACGATTCAAAGCGCCATACTTCACTGGGAAGCAAAGAAAACAAATAACACTATAAGATACGTCGATGCGGTTCACTTGAATTTTATCCATAACTGCCGTTTTATGACCACTTATCTAGTTTCAACCGCATGGTAAGGTAATAAAAGCGTCCAACTTATAAAGAACCCTCTATGTAGTTTGGTTTCTTCTTTTAAGCCAACAAAATTATATTAATAGGAAAGAAATAGAGATCTTAGATATCCGGTGGACAGAGACTGTTTTGTATATATCATTATATAGTATAAAAAAACCCCTGCCACGTCTGTCTGTCTGTCTGTTCGCGATAAACTCACAAAGTACTAAACAAATTTTCATCCGGTTTTCACCAGTAGATAATATGATTCATGAGGAAGGTTTTGGTATATACTTTGTTAGAAAATTATCTTCACGACGCCTCTCCGCTGCCTTCTTCTGCGAGAAGGCCAAATCCACGCCTGCTCGTGTACTCCTGACTAATCGTATGCAGAATTTCATGAAAATTGGTTACTAAACCGATTACATTAGATTAAAACTTAATTACCAAATTAAGGTATAAAACTGTATCAGACAAACAAACTCTACTATTCGCAATCATAATAGTAAGTACTGATAAGAATGCTAAGGGAATTAGGATAAGGAAGATGTACAATAGAGATATAGTAAATAAAATAAAAATGATCGTTAATAGTGCAATGTCACACATATTTATAACCATGGTAGACTATTATAACCTTTCGCAATATTTTTAAAAAGCATTTCTAAAAGATAACTGACACTTTAATGATGAAAATTATTAATACAGCCTTAGAGATAAAATATTAAATACCTAAAATTAATTATTTTTCTGTTTATCAAGTACATCCTATAAAAATAAATGAGGTGTGCCCGAAAAGTAACATTGCATTGTTTCATACAACAACGTATGAAATTATTTTAACCACATTTGATAAACTAAGGAAACGGATTAATGTTGACGCCTGCACTCATTGACCCAATTTACTGCTTTTGACAAATTACTACAACAATTAGTAACGTGAAGATATTATGACTTATATGGCGAAGTATTTTGTCACTGTCAGTAATATTTTCACATATCATTCTTAAAATGGAGAAATAACTTATTACGTATTTTGCCAAAAGCGATCATTTATGAAATTGAATGAGCATGCAACAATTTTGTTGAACTTACCCTTTGTGGAATACAATCTTTTTAATCTATTTAAAAATATATTCTAAAACTTGCAAACTGTACTTTATTAATCTTAATTTAAATGACAAAGGTTGGATATGGTTTATATGCCTTTCGTATATGGTATATGAGGGACGTACTGAATATTTCCGGTATGAATAAGAAGAAACACTTGAACTGGTCAAAAATGATTTAATGTCCCTCAAAATATTCTCCGTTAGTTTCAGTGCACTTTTTTATACGAATAAATCAATTTCGTATACATTTATATTTCCGTGGTGACCTCGAAAACTTGTTTTTTATATTCTGGCAGCCTCTTCTACTATTGAAAATCGTTGATCACGTAAATATTTTTTTGTTTCCAACATAAAGAATATATGTGTTTTGTAGGTGGTAGAGCCACGCTTCAGCTATAACCCCGATTCGAATCCGAGTGATAGCAAAAAATATATATTTTTTTTTGGGAAAAAAAATGCTTATTTTGTGAAGCCAACCAAAACTCTCTCTCTCTTCCTGACTATTCGTCCCACATGGTGGTGGGGTCAGCCTTCCGTATATTTTTTCTCCACTTCACTCTGTCCATAAAATTGTCATCAGAAACTTTGCACTCCTTCATGTCCTTTAAAACTACACCCTTCCAATTTATTTTGGGTCTACCTCTGGGTCTTTGACCAGGAAGGGATAGTTGTAATGTTAAATTCCCTACGTAGTCTGGTGACTTTCTTTTCACGTGTCCATACCATCGCAACCTACTTTCGTGTATCTTATCGGCAATGTCACGCACTCCTAAGCTACCTCGGACATATTCGTTGCGGATTTTATCGAGCCGTGTTATGCCACACATCCACCTTAACATCTTCATTTCGGCAACTTGAAGAGTATGGATGTTCTTTTTAGGTATAGCCCATGTTTCACTGTCATACATAAGTACTGGTCTCACAATGGTCTTGTAGATAAGACCTTTGAGTTTAACAGGCATTCTTCTGTCACATGTAACACCCGTCATTTCTCGCCATTTAAGCCATGCTGCAGCAATCCGACGTTGAATGTTGCCTTCAATGTTCCCAGAGTTTTCCATGATATTTCCTAAATACTTATACTGGTCGCATGAGGTGACCATTTGTCCATCGATGGAAATCGGCGCATAGTCGCTAGCATTTGGTGCATTTAAGGACATAAACTGGGTCTTTGCAACACTCAGCATGAGGCAACCGACTAGTAACTGGTGCTTCCATGCAACAATACCTGCTCTAGCTCAATCGGCTTTTCGTGCAGATGGCCACATCGTCTGCATATATAAAAGTCCACGGTGCTAAGTTTTGCGCCCCCTCGGTGAGTGAGTCCAACATCAAACAAAACACGAAGTTGCTTAGTACAGAACCTTGGTGAACACCTTCCGTGACCGGTATTGGTTTTGTCTCACCCACCATTGTGCGTACCACAGACCTCGCATCCCTATACATGTCGGCAATAATATTCACATATTTTTCGAGGACATTCTTTTTACGGAGGCTCCACCAGATATTATCTCTCGGGATACAATCAAATGCCTTTTCCATGTCTAGAAATGCGATGTATATCTGTCGTTGTTTGGCACGATATTCCTCAGCAATCGTGTTTAGAGCAAGCTAGTTGAAGCCAACCAAAACAGGCTATTTTAATGAAAAAAATAATTTTAACATTATAATTATAAGAAATATCTTTAAATTTTTTTTTGTTAATGAAAAATGCTAATTCTGTGAGGCGAATCTAACAGTCTATTTTAATTTAAAAATGTTTTTTTAAGAACCGAGCTAGTCTCGGTCGTTCAGGTACTATCTACTTAACGCTGTATGGTACAGTTACTTTAGAGACGGTGACCACTTGTTAAAGTATAATTCTCGTAAAAATTTTAGATATTGCAAAAACAAAGTTTCATTAAAATATGTAATAGCATAAAAGCTTAGCCTTCCAGATACGAACAAATCACTGCAGTCTATAATTATACATAAACAAACTCAGAACGACCGGAGTTTTAGCTGGGGTCAATACTTAATTCATTGCTTCGCCTAAAGACATAGTTGCAACGTCTCGTGTATCAACAAAGATTACACCAAAACAGAAGCGAAACGTGTAAGTGCTGTTGTTTTACGTTAAATATGAATGAGATACTGTAGCTTCCACAGTTGAAACTTATATAGGATGAACCACCATATACGGTAAGCCTTACCGTACCATATCGTCCTTCTTCTTTGTCTATTTATCAACTATGTTTTTTTACATTTAGTAGTTATTTTCAAGTTTTAGCATTATGAATAAAAAACTGGAAATAGTTTTTTTTTTCATGCCATCGACGAGTCGAAAACTTTATTTATTCGACTCTATTCGTAATACCTGGTGAGAATAGGCTGTCAAATTTGGTTAAATCATTTGACTCATATCACCTCCATTAATTGCGGTGTTTATCATAAGGAGAGATGGGGACTGTATTTTTGTTGATTGCGAGGGCAAGGGTAATACAGGATATATGCTTAATCGTAGAATTCAAGGGTATAGAATCGATTGAGCTGGGTAATAGAAGCATATACACTTACTTAGCATACATAGTGAGTCCAATAGCTGGTTTCAGCGCTGCTGCGGTGGAGAAACTTGTTCTATCTACTCGTATAATAGTCACTCCGGCGCGTGCGTTAAATGGCTGCGTATATAATACTGGCTGCGACGCGTGCGTTTATAGCGGTGTGGACGATCTAACTGCGACGCGTGCATTACTGACGGTGTGGACGATCCAACTGCGACGCGTGAGTTAGTGGTGGTGTGGACGATCCAACTGCGACGCGTGTGTTACTGGTGGTGTGGACGATCTGACTGTGACGCGTGCGTTACTGGCGGTATGGACGATCCAACTGCCCTGTAGCGGTATGCTAATGATGGGAGAGGGCGTGGGGGGGGGGATAAGAGTTGTCCTCGCGGATTACAACAAAACTACATAATAGGTATTTACCTATGAAATTGACATTCTGCAGTACTAACAAAATAATTTTTGAAAAGAATTCTGATTTCAAATTAATTTTATTTTAAAAACATAGAATTCTTTTTGTAAAAGTAGTTATTTGTTTATTGATTAGTGTTACATTTTCATCGCATTTCAATCTTTATTGTCATTATGGATACGTTAAAAGTTCGAGTAATTATGGAATGTGAGTACCATCATGGCAGCAACGCGGCACAAGCGGCACGCAACATCGACAACGTCTACGGAGCTAACATTACAAACCAACGCAACACCTGTTATTAGTTTGCTCGCTTCCGTTCTGGGAATTTCGACCTGAAAAATGAACCTCGCGGTCGTCCGAAGATTTTGGTCGACAATGACGAATTAAAGGCGATTATGGAAGTTGATGATACACAATCTACGGCTGAATTAGCAGCAACTTTCGACGTTAGCGTCAAATCTATATTGGTCCATTTGCGTCAATTTGGCAAGGTACAAAACTTTGACAAATGGGTGCCTCACGAACTCAATGGTCGCCAACGCGAAGTACGCGTCGAGACGTGCCTTGCACTGCTCAACAGATACACAAATGAAGGAATTTTGAACCGCATTGTTACCTGCAATGAAAAATGAATTCTGTTTGATAGCCGCAAGCGCTCAGCAAGTTGGTTAGATCCTGGTTCAGCACGTAAACAATGCCTTAAACGAAAACTTACCCCTAAAAAAGTGATGACACTGTTTGGTGGTCCAGCGCCAGTGTGATTCATCACATTTTCTAACCAAACGGGCTGAGCATTACTGCAAATGTATTTTGCAGTATGTAATTAATGTAAAGAACTGATCACAATGATGGAGAAGCTGGCGCATCTCCAACCAGCACTGGTCAATCGCTCGTCTCCGCTGCTCCTGCACGACAACGCGCGATCTCATACTGCATAGCAGACGGTCTCTAAGTTGCAAGAACTGGGATTGGAAGTTCTCCGTCATCCACCCTACTCACCAGACCTTGCGCCTACAGACTACTACTTTTTCCAGAATTTGGATAACTCCTTGGCGGGAAAAAAATTTAATACCCGAGCGGCAGTACAAAATGCCTGTAAAGAATTTGTTGCCACCCGTCCAGGTGATTTCTTTAAGAAGGGCATCAATAAACTGGCACTGCATTGGCAAAGATGCATTGATTGCATGGGTGATTATTTCGTTTAATACAAATAAATAATACATGAAAAAAATCGTTTAATTTTTTTTCATACAAAACGGCAATTTCATAGGTAAAGACCTAATATTATAACTACCAATACCTTACGATCTTTACGTTTGCTAATCTGTAATATTTTTACAATCTGTATCATAATAACATAAATAATATTGTTAAAAAAAGTAGTGACTTTCGACTACTAATTAAGATATTCAATTATATACACTTTGAAGCATAGAAAAGAAGAATCATCTAAAAGAAATAGTAGCAGTAAAAATTGTATATGAGTATTTAATTTTCAGAATACGAAACCTCAAGGATATAGCTATTTCAATTTATACAAGTAAAGACGAATTTCGTTATTCAAATAAGTATTACAATTTAATTAAAGAGCTACATTGTAATGTAGTTTAAATTTTATTTATCTTAAAGACACACAGCAACTCGAACGCTCGTCGGGATAGTTTTAAATTAAGTATTCTTGGTGTTAGTCGCCCTACGTGTGTTGTTCTAAGAATCTTCTCACAAGAGATATTATGTCCAACAAAAGGAAGAATGTAACGTTAATGTGATAGTGTCCGTGCACGCTACCATTCCGGTTCAATTTACTCTTAAATGTCTTTAAAAAGTATCAGATACGACTCTTCTATTGTATCTCAGTTTCCATCGTTTAAAAGTATTATTTTGGTATATACGAGCTTAATGTTCGGTACGGTATTGTCTTATGAAATTGGAATTATATTTTGATGTTTAATAGTTTAACTACAGTTTTTAACTGGATTAATTTTTGGGCTACAATTTATTCAAATTACCGTAATTTTATTTTGGCTACTTAAGGTCTATACCGTTTTTAATAACTTTAATTCAAATTAAGATAGTTAATTAATTTTGTTTCTCTTGCTTAGTTTCCATAGAATAACATTAGATTATTATATAGTAAATTTGTCAAAATCAGTTTAACTGTTTAAGAGAATAGTTATTTGTATTTTATCTATGTACGCTTTTTCCGTAATTTTAAGTTTTGCATTCCATTTTACAACTATTTAAGCTCCTTTTTTTATTTACTTACTTAATAATTTACTTAATTAAGAGGATATTTAATAAGAAATTTATAAGGAACACATAATACTTATGGATTTACAAAAAAATCTAATTACAAGGGATCGCTACATGTGACATTATTAAAGACTTAAAAATTAATCCGAAAAACGGTTTAGCTGTCATCTTTACAGACTCTTTAATATTATTTCTTAAAATTAAAGGTTGACTGTAAATAAAATACACATTTCTGTATGTACATATCGTGGTGTGCATTTATAGTTTTTCGCTTAAACGCCTTGAGAATCACTCAAGATGACTCTTTTTACGAAGTCTCCTGGAAGGATTCTAGCTATAATTGGTTCTAGTCCGTGGCGCTGTTGTTGAGATCTAGATTTCTTTAAATCTCTGGTCAAATTTCCTTTTTATCTCTGGAAAAACATACAATCTCAAATTTGCAGTATCTCTTATGATTTTTTATTCAATATTCTAGTTTGTATGTATGATTTATTAAGTTCTATTGACAAGAAAATGTGTGCTAATCAGGATCACTAGTAGACATATAATTTACATTAAAATTCAATTTAATTATTATTTTGTAATACAAAAATATTTCTAATGATGAGTAGTACAACATCATATCAAATTAAATTGGGCCTTTTGATTTAAAAAAGCATAGGTTAAAATAATATAGGTTTGTAAACATATAGAATTATTATTATTTAAATAATCTATTCTATTAATGGACTGACATCATAATAATGATAAGATTCTATTACACTAACATCACTTTAAATTGTGATTGTATCATATAAATTTCATATATTTATTGATAAAAATTATATCTAATAGTTTATCCCATTATAATTGAAAATAATTTGCACATATTAAAGATGCACACACGTTTGATAAACATATTCGCTGTTATTATAAAAAAAAAAAACGTGTTAAATACTTGCTTTAAAAAGGTTTCGTATTAAATGCATCGTGCTCGCTCGAGGCAAGTTCGCGTTGTCCTTTTTTTGCAAGTTTAACATAACCTAAGCAAGTCGAGACAAAAGAGCAAGATGGCGTGTATTCAGTGACCGCGTAGCCATTTTAAAGCAAGTGTATTTAACTTTTTTTGTTATAACAACGTTAGTTTTTTTATTAAATAATCTACTTTATTAACTGAATTATATTTAAAAAAATAGAATAATGAGATTCCATTCCATATATAGCTGTAAAATTAATATAGCCAATGTGATCGTGTTCAAATTGTTTTTGCTCCGTCTTAAAACGTTTACAGCTATCGTTCTAGATGGTTTGGAAAATTGACACTTCAGTGTGAACTTTGATGTTACACATTTCGAACTATAACGAAAATATATCAAATTTTAGGCTTACATATGTATTTGTTCAGATTATGTATAAATATATATATATATTTTTTACATCATAGGAGGTAAACGAATATATGGGTCACCAGATGTCAAGTGATCACCACCGTCCATAGACACCAGCAACACCAGAGGAGTCGCAAGTGCATTGTCAGCCTGCGTTAGTGGGGAAGGAGGAGAGGAAAGGGGAAAAGAGGAAAGGGAGAGGGAGGTAGATAGGCCTCCGGTGCTCTCACTGACCGAACGAAACGCAACAATGCAAGCACTGTTACTTCACGTCGGTTTTGTGTAGATCGGGTGGTACGAACCCGGGTGAGCCGACCCATTCATGCTGAAAACAGTTATAGCTTCAGCGTGGCTCAACCACCTACAACAATTGTAGTATATTGATTTATCCTTCAAACTACCCTAAATTTGCCATTGATCGTTTTTAATACTAAGGTGTCATTTTCTGTTCTAACTACTATTTAGCCCTATTATATGGCAAATTATATTTATTTTCAGTTTTCGACCTGAATTGTATACAGCTCAATTCCGATCACAGTGACTTCCTTCTGACTCCTACATAGCAAGGCCACGGAAACGATATCCTTGAACTGGTGGTATGAAAATCTTTTTTCGTAAATTAAAGTATTTTACCTTCATAATTAGTTTCTTTACGGACTTTGAAGCTCTAAGGAAAATTTAGACGATTTTAACATCAAAGAATTATTTCTTTTGCGTAAAAATATAGAGAAAACAATTAATTGAACAAATTATAACTAAATTATATTGTAGATTGTAATTAGACACAAAATACGTACGAGAAACGTAATTACATTCTCTTTTAGTTCTTTTCGACTTACTTAGATTAGCACAGTTTAATGCCTTATGGTATTTTCTATAGGAGATAGCAGCTCACATAGACACCATCCGTATAATCACAAACAAGTTAAATACACATTGAACTCTTATTTAAAAAAAAATTCATCACAAAAGAGTGTCTTACCCTTGTTTAAAGATGAACATTATTAAAATTTAAATATTCTCTAACACTTGTCTAACTTAACAGTTCTTATTTTTCTATTAGTCGGCAAAAGACATTTCGTAATAAATTATGAAAAAATAAATAAATTAATTAATGTTAGATATTCAAAAGCAAATCATAACTACTACTACTGACATTTGACAGTGTATTTCATCTGTCATTATATTGTTGTTTCAACTAACGTGTTTTGACGTAACATATACATTTTATAAGTTGCTTATTTTCTTAATATATATAATTTTTTAACAAAAACATCACAATAATGATGACCAATAATTTAACGTATTATAAGTAAATTTTTGTAATAAAGATCTGAATAACGATATCATTACATAGTATAAAATAAAGTCCCCAGCCGCGTCTGTCTGTCTGTTCGCGATAAACTCAAAAACTACTCAACGGCTTTTCATACGGTTTTCACCAATGTATAAAATAATTCATGAGGAACATTTTAGTATATAAATATGTCAGGGTTTCATATAGATTGGTTGAAATATAACGATAATTGTGGGACAAGTCGGAAAAAGTCAAACCGCCTGGGTATTTTCATAGAAAACGCTACCTAATCCTTTTGAGATATAACAATGTATGTTGGGTAAATGTAATAAGGTTTACTTTTGTTTATTTAGAAAGTGACGTGCATTGCAAAATGTATTGACAACGTAATATAATGACAATGACATGACACATTTTTCTTTTTGTTTTTAGCCAGGTGTAAATAATGACACAACAGAGACAATGTAGATCTACAAAAAGTCTGTGAGGGCGGGCATATATCTATTTTTTAAGGATAGCCCACTATACTCATTATATGTTCTAGAAAAGGATGACATAAAATTCTAAAGCTTTTAGATGTAGACAGTATTATCAATTTAAATAGGTTTCATGCACATTCTTATCCTCCGTGTTATTGTTCGAATTCTTTCAGAATGGCTAGACCGATTTTTTGAAATTTTTAAGGTGTATTTGGTAGGTATGAGAATAGGTCGTAAAGTAGATTTTATGTCTCTATGTGATTAGGGTGTCCCTATCCAGATTTCTTATTATGTGATTTTTTTTCTTATTTGCCATCAAACATATACATGATCCCAAATTTACATCTTCCTAACCTTACCCATCCAGTAGTAGATTTTATTACTTTTTAAATAACAATATCCAAATGATACAACGGTCATTCGTACTTCAAACAAAACAAAATTATTGATGTTACTTCATAATAGATGGCGCTAGGTTCGTTTTAACCAAATTTCTTCCATACATACGTGAATCATTTACTAATTTTTTTTTCTCGATTTCACTACGTTATTGACCCAGCAAGATCTTAAAAGCTTCACCGGACTACAAATTTATTAAACCAACTCGGTGTTATTACAAAAAAGTTAAATACTTGGTTTAAAAAAGGTTTCGTACGAAATGCACCGCGCTCGCCCGAGGCAAGTTTGCGTTATCCTTTTTTTGGCAAGTGTAGCCTAATGTAACCAAAGCGAGACAATAGATAAGCAAGATGGCGAAACATACAGCGAGCGCGATACATCTAAAACGTAACCTTTTTAAAGCAAGCGTTTGACTTTTTTGTAATAACACCACATAGGTTTATTTTTCATTTGCTGTGTATCACAACGCAGTGCGTACAAAATTTTGTACGCCTGATTTTAAATTACAAGAAATTAGTTGTTACCCGCTGCTTCGCCCGCGTGAATTGAGTGAAACTGTTGTTTGATTTATTTGGCAGGCATTTTCCTATGCTTACTCAACTCTTAACTATGAAAAAATTATCAATTTATTATTTACTAGCGAGCCTGGCACATATTGTCCCGCTCTGACTATAAAAAAACAATCACAAACTATATACAAAAAACTTCATCATGAATCACTTTATCTATTCGTGAAAAACTCATAATAATCCATCCAATAGATTTAGAGTTTATCGCAAACATACAAACAGACAGACAGACACGGTAGGGGGCTTTGTTTTTCTAATAAGTAATGATAATAATGAAGGTCTATATACATATAACAAATCGGTGACTAGACCAATGCTGTACACCATTACATAGTATATAACAATCCCCTACCACGTCTGTTTGTCTGTTCGCGATAAACTCAAAAACTACTGAATGGATCTTCATGCGGTCATCAGTGAATAAAGTCATTTACAAGGAGCGTTTTGGTATATAATATGTCAAGATTACATATAAATGATGGAAATGTCGGAAAAAGTCAAGTCGCAAAAGAAGTTTTAATTGAAAACCCTCTCGGATGTAACAGAACTGAAGCCCAGGATACTCATTATGTCTTCTAAAATTATTGTGACGTACAATAGGATAATTCGAAAGTTATTTATATGGATTCAGTTTTAATGCTTAGTAACTGAAATACGTTACTAACATTAATAATTTCAGGCAGTTTCTAAAAATCTACCACAACGTTGCATTTTGTTTTTTATTTGTTGTATTTAGGCAGGTAGATAGGTACTAAAATACTTATTAATATGGAACTTTTTATATATTTTATTTCGTGTTGTAATTTAGTACGATTGATTAGTTCGAGTGTATGAAATTGTTTGCCTTAATGAATGAAAGAGTTTTTGTTGTTATTGATACCACATTTTGATATTATTTTGGCATATTTTAATTAAACATAATAAGCATTACACCTCTCAGCTTCCGAATTAGCTACATTAGGTAAAAAGATTTACGCTAATTTTCTAACTTTTTTTACTTCGCGACATTCGGCAGTAACACACATGTAGCCGTATGCTCGCAATAATATATTTATTTATATGACAATGTGAGACATTTTATATGTATATCGTTTTTATCTACACTAACAATATAAAGAGGTAATAGATATTCCTCTTTATCTTCTACCTACACATCCGAAGTAGTGACTATAATAGAAGCTGTCAAATATCTACATCACATAAATGAGATCAAACTATCCTATTGACATATTCTCTACATTGCTTACAAAATATTTAGCATAGTCCGACTTTTTCTAAAGTTCCCAGTTATCCTACTTATTAAATTTCATTTGAATCAATGACTTTGGTAAGGAATTTGTGTAGTTCTGGCATGGATACCAGAACATAATGAGATCTAGGGTACTGAAGCTGTTGATCTTCTTGCTAAAGAAGTTATACAGACGATATTTAGATCACTATAAAACCTATGTTTGGGATTTCTCTAAATAAGACTGATCTGCTTGCACCATGGAACAGAAACGGGAATGTATATAACCAAATTACTGGCATCTCATATGCTTCCATTCAGGATAACGTATCGGGTATGCTATGGCTTTATAAGATTCGTGAGTTTTGCAAGTTTGCTGAGTCTACTATCTGTAGGCTAAGGATTTATCAGTAGGGGTGTGCTCTCTAGGCCATCTCAGAATCAGGGACAACTCAATATGTGAATTTGGGTTTGATGAAGGCACTCTAGAGCAAATTTTTTTCAATGGCCGTAATTTAGTTTATTGTATGATATTTTACCTAATAGTATAGTACGTTTCTCTAATTTTAACTAAGGCATATTTTCTTCTTTTGTCGATATTCTGCCTAATTGTATATGTTTACCAAAATTTAACTTTAACATCAATTTAACTTTAACATTTATAAATAACAGTAATTATTATGTAAATGTATGTTTATTTAAGACGTAATAACTGTAAGTATTGTGTTTGTCTTAGTGTATTTCAGTGGCCTAATCGGGGAAAACAAAACTATATAGTATAGTTTGTATCTATAAAACTCCCTTATTAGAAAGGTGTAGTTGAAGTTTACAGATTCCATGTATGCCTTACAAATTTTGATTGAAACAAATAGTTAAATCAAACTGAAAATTTTACTTTACACAGCATTTTAATTGATGTAGTTGGTTAAAAGATAATGGGAAATAAAAACTATAAACTGTAAAATTATTGCGTAGTGAGAGCCAGAGGAGCAACACACGGGATACCGTGAATACACCTTTTGTCAATAGATATATAAGATAGTCTGGATTCACAACTGGACCCGGTAGGTATCGCTATAGTCAGGGTCTAGGTTTTTTAAGGTCTTTCGCTTCTGAAAATAAAATTGGAACCGGTAATAATAAGGAACGAACTTGGCGGGTCAGCTAGTTATTCATAAATTGAAATTGTTTGCAAAATATCTGTGTGTAAAGGAACGTTTATGAATAATAAGATCGAATCGAACGAATGTTATTCAGAGTCGCTTACATAAAAAACTTAAATCAGATGTTCTTCTTCTCCTTTAATTTATGGCGCCATGTGTAAGCTTTTTAATTAAAATACTTCTTGGACATGCTTTTGCAATAAAGTATTTTAAACATGACTTCAACTAGGTTTAAAATTATAGGCCCTACTTAGTAAAACTCGTATTAATTTTTGTTTTTGTAATAAGACCACGTATTTTTATACATAAAGGGGCAGTTCGAGCAATATATAATATAAGACCTCACAAATCTTTAGAAATTAAGTTTCAGAAACTCGGTATCTTAATTCTGCCTCGCTAATACATTCGTGATAATTTAATGTCTACAAAAACTTTAAAAGCTGAATTTCCTAAAAACTGACATGGTTTAAATACTAGAAACGATGATAACCGGTCATCCTATGTTTCAGATTCAGTAAAATTAGTAACAGTTTTTAAGCTAATTTTCGATAGTGTTAAGTTTTACAACAAAGTCCCCAAAGCATTTACCGATTTACCGGGCTATAAGTTTAAGAACAATGCCAAGCGGGTTTTGGTGTCAAAAGACTATTATTATAGGGTTGATCAATATGTGAACGATGGTAACGCTTGGAATTGACATTTGTAACGTTAACGTATTTAAAATATATTTATCAGGGCACTTTTTAAATGTTTTAATAATAATTTTGTAGGTGGTAGAGCCAGCATGAATGGGTCAGCTCGCCCGAGGTAGTACCACCATCTCACAGGAAAGCGACGTTAAGTAACAGTGCTTGCATTGTTGCATTTCGTTCGGACAGTGAGAGCGCCGGAGGTCTACCTCCCCTCTCCTCGTCCCTCCGTACTCCTCTCCCCCTTACTATTTACCCTAAATAAAGGCTGGCAACGCACTTGCGACACCTCTAGTGTTGCAAGTGTCTATGGGCGGCGGTGATCATTTAACATCAGGTAACCTGTCTGTTCTTTTGCTTCCTATGACATAAGAAAAAGAATATTTTTATATTATTATTGGTACTCTGACTAGTACTTAGAGTTAATATTACAAGCTCAAATTTTATGTTTTGTTTTTTTAATGCTTCTAACAAAATTTTGCTTCGGTAACAAAATAATTATTTGTTTAAAAAAACATCCTAATATGTATGTTAAAAAGATAAACCCGATCGAGTTTCTTGGCGGCTTTTTTCGATGGTTGAGTTATTCTCTGAACCGGTTTTCATATTCATAAACGTCTTCTTAGGTCCTAAATTGAATAAAGTATCTTTGATTTTGTAGTCCGGTGAAGCTGTAAAGACCTTGCTAGGTCAATAGCGTAGTCAGTTCGAAAAAAAAAATCTTTGATTTTTATTTTTGAGCATAGTTTATTAGGAGTATTAATTAAAAATGTATTATTTTGACGTTTGTAGTTATAGGCATTTGTTAATTAGTCACAATAACTCGGACGAATTTAAAAATCAACTTAATATACAGTTTGGAATAAAAACACCAACTTTAAAATGTTGTTGAATATAACTTAACCTCTGAATCGCTGAATGTATTGCTAAGTGCAAATTTCGAGAACAACTGAACCGATTTCGCAATTTTTTTATGTTTGATATTGTTAGGAGAATGTTCTTATGCAAAAAAAGCATATTTTAATATAAGGCTTAACGGGGTTCGCGGACAGTGCTAGTTACTTACTCTAAAACACTTAGAAATAGATGTTGTAGTCTTAACAAATGAACAAAACCCTTAATTGGCTTATTCTAACAGCTCAAATGAATACAAGCGTTCTGAGATATTCGTACGCATAATAAACGTATATAATCTCCTTAGACGACCGAGGGGCGTCCACTAATCAAGTTAGATATGCATATGTTATGGAAAGCCGGCCCTGAGAACCGGATACCCTTTCATATCTCCCAAACCTTATCGTATATATCTTACAGCAAAAGTAACTTGCAATAATAATGTTTTAGGATATACTATTATTTGGAGTATAATCTACACCCGGGTAAGAATCTCTCTACTGTAGTATAGTAGAGGAAATCGTAATATCGTGTAATAAAGCTATGTATTACGTATCTAACTGTGATCAATTTTCCGACACAGAGTTTTTCAACATCATGATCATGAGAGGATCTCATTTTGGTCTCTCTTTTTAGACTGGTACTATACGGTATTTACTATCACAATAGGTAAATCCAACTCAACACATAAAAATTACCAAAAAAAGTTAACCAGAAGAGAAGAACAGCTAGAAAGTTGTGAACTATTTTAAATATTAAAAATATGACTTTGTGACATCGGAGTAAAATGCCCCCAAATTGCAATTATTCTTATTGTCAATATATGTTTTTAGCCACTCTCCATGCTATTGACTGTGTCGGGGGTGTTGCTAATGACCTAAGACACCATTGGTCGACGTTATCGGCCGTTCGTAACTCAGCTGAATGCTGTAAAAGGCGAGTCTGTCGAGTCATCGGGGCATTTTCTCGGAGGGCATTATCGCTAAAGCATTCTCGCTCAGATAGTTACGGTTCGAGTAATAGTTCGTGGTAACTATGTTCAGTGTTGTATTTCTGTATTTCCTAACGTTGTGTTTGATTGTCCTTGGTGGACTGGACCTGGCATGTCCCGACGTGGTTGAGGTTCTGGTCTTGTCCTGACTTGACCTGGCATGTCGGAGAAGCTGGTCTGTGAAGGGCATGGCGAAGCGTGAACGTGGCTCATACTCGTGCGGAGCGTCGGCCCATCCGCTAGGAGTGCGATATATAGCTGTGTTCAGTAGTATGATGCTGAATCAGCTGATAGAAGTTGGAACGTTTTTATTATTTTTTGATTGATTTAATTGAATGTGTTAAAAATATTTTAACGTATTTCTATTGAACATATTAAGAGCATAACTTAAATGTATATTAATGTGCGATTTATTATATGTTAGTAACTTTAGTAAAACATAAGCTGAGCATGGCAGGGTCATTCGCCTTAGATTATTACAATTTTGAATTACTTCTGACGGAGTTAGGTCAATTTAAACAAATTCCGTATACAACACAACTGACGTAAGGACCCGATGACGCGACTGTGCCACGTAGCATATTAATTCGCTGACCAAGGCGTTTATACCTCGACACTTATTCATCTTGCTCGGTTTTCATTGGACAACTACCTCACCGTCTGATAAAACTCATCAAATTACACGGCACACCCAAACTGTTAGTTTGTAATCGCTTAGCATATTAACTGGCCTACACATTGCATAGTAATACATTTCCTAATACTAGTCCCATAATTGCATGACGAAGCTTCAGCCTTTTGTGGCGTAAAAAACTAACCACAAAATTAATTTCGCTAAAGGCGAAGACAAACGTTCACATAGCTTTATCCCACGATATTATAACTCTCAAATATCTTGACTTTATTATTTCAATAATAACTGGCGGTTCCTTTGATGTAACCGTGAGACCAGTTATTGTGCTGCATATATTGTCACGCAGCCAGATAATTACGCATATACTCAGACATATATTTATCGCGACTATAGGCAAATCTTCGAGGAAGTACAAAAAAAGGAAATTCTTGTGAATGAGTCTGGACTTTCAGTGAAGGAATGTGTGTCGAAACCATGGCATGGAAGTGGGGCTTAGTTAAAGCCCATCGGGCTAACTCGCTCTTTCAAGTTGAAAATCTGTTGGCAAGCACTTAAGAGGATGTTCCGGCAGCTGTACTTGAGAGCCAGTCCTTCTAGCCATAGTGCATCTACAATCTAGGAATACATCATCATCTAAAGCGTAGTGAGGTTGTGTCAAGCGTTAAAACCTAGATTTTAGTAGACAGGTAAGGGTTACTCATGTTTATCTGGTAGCTAATTAAATAATGAATTTCTATTGAAAACCATACCTTTACTACCACGAATACCTCTGTTTACTATACCGGCGTGACTGACGACACAATTAGTAGATTCATCCATCGGGCTGTGGACGCTCTCGCGCAGGACATTGCGAATTACAATTTAAAAATGGCAATAAAAGGTTAAAATGAAGCCGCGCTTAAAATTGATAATCTCTATATCTGATATCTCAATACGTAATAGTTAAGTAGAAACAATAGTTGCTAACATACAAAACAATTTTTAACTATACTAAAAAAATATCGACATCAAAAGAAAGTGCGGACCAAGAGCATTTAAAAAAAAAACACACTACAATTACCTTAGGCTTCCATTTCTATGTTTTTCTTTAAAAAAACTCCGCCTTATTAAAGGGCATTCCACAGGCATAATCGCTCTTTAAAGGAATCACTTTAATAATAATAACAAACTTTAACAACAGCACACACCCATCATAACTTCTAAATATTTTACGAGATTCTAAAATAAATTACAAATGTGGACAAAAATATCTATTGTTATTCCAGGCTCTTTTTTGTATACCTACTTTAACATGGTAAAGCTTTACCTGAAGGATAACAGGCTTTCGTATATGAATTTATTACACCTTTCTTTTCATCCGCATTAAAAAATAACATCAATTTTTATATCCGTACGTAAGAATGTTTTCTATTACTTTAGATGATTCTTAGTATTGGTAGGTAGTTCCACCTTCGAGGCTTTCATTGTTTTAGAAAAGGATTATTCCGGACTATATGTTATAGAAATCTTTCTGAAAATAAAGATACTTTTCGTTAAGACATGTGTACAACAGTTTCGGTGGTGGTCTTTTATAGAGTTTAAGCATTTTATCATCCGATATGACATCAACATATTATTGAAGTTGTTAAACGTTAGGACTGAAATTGGATATAACTCCTGAACTCAGTGACCGAAATACGACTACAGGTACTTCACGATATAATGTCAACTTCAATATGGTACCTAAAAGGGCGAGCACTATAAATATCGTATCAAGGTGGTGTGATTTGATCACGAATATTTATTCCACAGAATACTGGTTGTTGGTACGAACTACTGGTTGTTGATTCTATTAATATTTTTAATTTAATGGCTTATTTTCCTCTTTCCTTGAAATATTTTTCTCTTTGAAATCGTTTCCTTTGTAAACAATATATTATTCCAGATGAAATACCTATACTTCACTACTTTGCATATATCGAAGTATACTTTTTCGAGTTATAAGGAATACTATTTACTTAAATTCGATTAAAAACAGTACTGAATTTGTCATCCCACTTACATATAAATACTGTCTTTGTGCGCAAATCACTTAAAATCTACAGGATACATTTCAAACAAATTTTCTTTTCTTCACTTCTTAGTCATTCGGTCCTTATTAAAAAATATACGGTGTTATTATAAAAAAGTCAAATACGTATTGAATACTTGCTTTACAAAGTTTCGTATTTAATGCATCGCGGCCGCTGAATGTTCACTATATTGCTCTTTTGTCTTGCTTTGGTTAGGTTAGACTTGCGAAAAAGAATAACGCGAACTTGCCTCGGGCGAGGGCGGTGCATTTAATACGATACCTGTTTAAAGCAAGTATTCAATAGGTATTTAACCTTCTTGTAATAACACCGATAGTCATTTAATATAGAGTTGTAAAAGTGTAAAGATATTACGATTTTGATAAGCAGTAGGTACGCTTTCAAGGATGTGTGTAATCTAACCGGGCAAGAAAAATTGC
This sequence comes from Antheraea mylitta, assembly GCA_014332785.1. NCBI lineage: Eukaryota > Metazoa > Arthropoda > Insecta > Lepidoptera > Saturniidae > Antheraea > Antheraea mylitta. The sequence goes on from JACEII010000046.1 coordinate 2,103,349, forward strand.
AGCAAGCGATGTGGTGCTTTTGTATTTTCCTCTGTGCACACCATGTGGATTAAGTCGTGGGTATCAACTAATAATATAGTTACCATTTCATTTTAAACAAAGCATAGCTTGTATTAACACAACTGAATACCTAGCTGATCTATGTAATACACATATACATAGCTGATAATTATAGTCGTCACACAAAAATGCGGTGAAAATCCCAACCGCGCGGCTTACTAAGGCTTCATAAGGCCTATGATATAAAATTAATATTAACATGCAACATAAATAGTTCGAAAATTGTAATATATAAATTGTGACGATTAAAATTCTATTCCATGCTGGTGTAATATATACAGACCCTTATACAGTTCTACGCTTTAAGAGAAAACTTTACCTCCGAACAAAGAAATCTAATTTGGTTCAACAGAATAATCGAATACACACACTTTTCCCTCATACGATTACATACGAATGTTGATTAAAGGAATGCTTACTATACATACGTGTTGTTCTCTGTACCGTTTAGATAAAATATTCATTACATTCTGATAAATTATTACTGTTACTATAGATCTAATACGCAAGTTGTGTCTTTTTTGTGTCTAAAAGCTTCCGTAGATACATTTGATAATCAGTTCTTCTCTGGTTTAGTATTTTACCACCTTAGCTCACGTCTTCATTTACCATCAGATGATGATGTGATCAATGGTTAAAATCTATAAAGAGTTAAAAAAATACAATTGTTCTGTAAATGTCTCACTACAAGGCAAAGGTTTTTTTATATCATAGGAGACAAACGAACAGGTGGGTCACCTGATGTTAAGTGATCACCAACATCCATAGGCACTTGCAACACCAAGGGAGTCACAAGTGCGTAGCCAACCTGTGTTGGGGGGAGGGGGAGAGAAAGGGAAGAGGAAAGAGGGAGGGTGAGGAGAGGTGGGCTTCTGGCGTTTTCACTGACCGATCGAAACGCAACAATGCAAGCACTGTTACTTCACGTCGGTTTTCTGTGGGTCGGGTGGTACGACCCCGGACGATCCGACCCATTCATGCTGAAGCCAGTACTAGCTTCAGCGTGGCTCTACCACCCACAGAAGGTGGCATAATTTATATGAGCATATTAAAAGAAAGTTATTTACCTTTCTTAATGAATTACTTTGTCAAAAATTAATTAATCTTTTAGAGTATTTCATGTTGTTGAACTTTCGTTCCGCATAATAGACGTATTCGTTTGTTTTGTGGTTTTGATAACATTCACCTATATATTTTAAGGCACAATTAAAAATCAAATAAGACGTTATACAAAGGCAATCAGAATTTCAATTAATTTATTCATTTGTAAAGGTAATTTATTTTCTTATATTAATTAGAACATTATTATTTTGTCAGAAGGAAGGTAATAAATAATGTGTCGTTTGAATTATTTTGTTAAGAGACCTTTTTAAAAATACTTTTGTTTACAGTATACAAAAATAGTTGTAACATTCGAATTAGTGTTTTCTAATACATTTTATATGATATTTACTTTTTTTTACTTTTCTTTTCCTAGAACTGATGACGCTGTTGACTAGTGAGGTCATATTACTATTTACCGGTTTGATCGAAATCTGACATATGTTAAATCACGTCAGAGCTAAAACAGTAACACTTTATACCTAGAGGTTACTGGTTCTCACTGGTAGCTGACGATACCTATAATTGCTTAGCGGTAAATTTTCAATCTGAGGGTAGTAGCTAGTAGTAGAGGATAGCAAGCAGTCACTCTTATGATTTCACCAAATATTTTGTTTTAGCGAAATCAGACTCACTACAGGAGTCAAGTCAAACCTTTAAACGACACGTTCTTTCACTTGGCGTTGGAGTGTGCAGGATTGAACGCGAGAAAGCGCTTTCGCGGGAAAGTGCGTGTCGTCTAATGAAGCTAATTGCCGTGTCGTCCTAGTATGGCGCGACCAGCATACAAAAGAGCAATTAACGCTTTATAAAATTCTCTTACTAGTCCTTATTAATATCATAAATCCTTACTAATATTATAAATACGAATGTGACGTTATTTGTTTGTTACGCTGAAAAAATATACTGTTTCCAAAGAATAGGTCATATCTTATTATTCATATCTACATAAACGTGTGCGAAATTACGAGCAAAAGCTATTTAGATATTTTATAAGCCAATCGCTTATTTAACTTTGAATTATGACAATGGGTCAATAGACATTTGTGGTGACATTTCAGTTTGCTTTGTTCTGCACAAAAACAAAGCGATTGTGACATTAGCTCGTTAAACTTCGATGATAAATTTGTTTACACAATTAATGACTTTTACGACTGGCTGTGCTTGCAGTTTCGTTCGCATAAACTATAAAATTATTGTTAAGGTATTTTCTTTTAATAAAATCATATAAACACTATATGGTTATTTAATATTTGAACATTTATTTCAGTATTTTTTTGTAGACAATATTTATTACCTAAAGAATTGGAGCAAATTGGATAGCAAAGGATATATATAATATATCTTGTACTAATATTCATTGTAATTAATTAAATTCTTTTATCACCATCAATATTTTGTATCACTTAAAAGCATCTTGTAAATAATTTCAATAGTTTTTTAATTAGTTTAATTTTTTAAACAGAGGATATAGTGTGAAAAATATTATCTTTTTCATCTGCCCACAGTTGGTCTGATACAGCTTTACAGTTTCACCGGACTTTTTGGACGAGCACTTAAGTCATTCAGTCATATGGCAACGAACTCAAGAGCGCAAGGAAGTTCCTTGGTTTAGTTTGTTCCTTACCATGTACTATTGCGTATCAAGCTATACTATTTATGTAAGCTAAGCTAACCATACGGGGAACCGGTTGCTAGATATATATTTGCCTCACGAACGTGTACACGTATGTTGAGTCTGACAATTTTGACTAAGATTAATTAATCAAAAAAGAAAAAACTAATGGAAAAAAGGATAAATCTACTCTATCTCTACCTATAATAAACATCTATAATAAATATTCGTCATTGTTGCCCCGCTCCTATTGGTTTTAGCGTGGTGATATATATGAAGCCTATAACCTCCCTCGACAAATGAGCTATATAACACTGAAAGAAATTTTCAAATCGGACCAGTAGTTCCTGAGATTACTCTCTACAACGTCACAAACTTACAAATTTTACCTTTTTATAATATTAGAAAAGATAATAAATATACATGGCGTATACCATAATAATGTACTTAAAATACTACTGATGGCAATAAATGCCACACTCGCGTAAATATAGTGAAAACTACCGCAAATTTATTACGAGACGGTAAGGGAAATTATTCCCGCGTGATAATGAAGTTAGTGGTGAGTACCGAGTTTACATTGACAATGTGCACGAGTGTTTTATTCGCTCCAAAATTAATATTAACATTAGAATATGACGTTAGTTATTATGAATAGGTACTATAAATAGACCAAAAATTTCAAAATGACTTTCCCGCTATTGGTAATTTCGGACTCTAATTAATGTCTATATGAATATTAACGCAAAGATCACTTTTTATTCTTTAATTCAGAGACGCATGTTACATGTGTGCCGGCCAAGACTACACTGTTCGCCGGTACATAATAATGCAATTCAATAAAATACATAATGATGTCGCCACAGTAATATAAATTTAATGTGAACTTCATAATAAAATGAACCCATCGTAACTTATCATAAGAACGACTCGAAGTAGCGACGCTCGACTCCTTAAGATAGTCCATAAAATAAGATAGATCCTTGGAATTCAATAAAACTAGGTTTTTAAACATCAAATGATGTGATTAAGCATTAAATTCTATAAAGGATAGTAGGTAAAGTAGGACTTTTCTTACTTGTCCTAAACGATTGGGGTAATTTACTCGACTTAGATATATCGCAGTCGGTACAAGTTTGAAATAAATCCAAAAATAGTGTTTTTCCGTCTAAAATTAATATACAGCAAAGCTATATATGCTTTTAATTTCATACTGTTTATTAAGTGAACTTCTGTAACATAAAAGATTTTCACTTGAAAATGCGTCGTCGCACGTCGTGAACGTTGGATAGTGTAAGAATAATATATAACCGACTTTTATATAAAATACATAGTACAGTCTGGAGCTATATAGACGCAGGTTCTACTCGCTACTCGTCTGATTTTTTTTTAATTTATATGTTAGCATTTAATCACAATATTTGAGTTTTTGGCAGGATCTTGGAATGCCATGTAGTGGTCTTTATATTTTATCCATATTCTTGTGTTATTTGTCTCTATATTGTGTAATGTTGGTGGTGCTTTACGTACTATAGTTTGGTTACTGTGCGCAAGTGAACTGGATCGGAAATAATACCACAGAGCATGGATTCTGACTTTCCACAAAAACTCACAGGAAAGTTCTAACAAGACGGCCACCATCTTGTTAGTTCATTAAAATTATATCAAGAAACTTGTAATATCGTTATTTATTTGACAATAGCAGTTATAGTTTACTAGAAGACTGGTTGCCAAAAATAATATAGAAAATAACAATATGACTTCATTTTATATAATTAATTATATGAATCAAAGTCACAAGATTTTTAACTATTCACGAATACTATACCGGTAGCTGATATCTATATATTAATACGTGAAGCAAAATTTTTGTATCCCTTTTTAACCTATTTCCCGACAACGGGTGAACTTGAAATTTGGCATAGTTAAAGTTTATATGGCGGAGAAGTGCAGAAAGCTGTATATTTTATATAAAATGCATTAGAAGTACATTAAATTAATTAAAATATGCACTACTCACACTACTACTTGAATTTTACACAACATATACACACATGTAAATAAAAAAGACATTTTGACAGCCGTCAATAATTACGAACTTCAAAAAAGGTTTGTGAAGGAAGTTGCTATGCTCAACTTTATGTATTTTTTATCTCTAACGATCTAATTTTTCATCCTACATTCAACAATGATATTATAAAATATAACTATTATTGTAACGTTCATTATTTTTTATGGTGAACTCACTTCAAATGATGATTTAATAAAAAATTAGCCAAATAATACTTTTTATAATCAAAATAAGAATTTTGTTCATAAAAGTAATCCATGACTTAGACCTCCGCGGTTACAATGTTGCAATTCAACCTCATGTAGCAACAAAAAATAATTTATTTTCAAAAGTTAATGGTAGTATTAAAAACATGTTTGTTTTGGATTCATCATTTGATTGTATTGTGCATCCATTACTTTTGCAAACGATGATACTGGGCATATCACTATTTCTCATAATGAACAGACTACATTTAATTAAATATCACCCAGAAATACCACCCACTCATGGTGTCATGTAAAATTAATTGAAAATTGTGTCATAGGTTGCGATAAATTTCTTTAATTTCGTAAAGTTATGTTTACCTAAAGCTTGAGAGCTTTACCACGTGATTTTTGTTTCAAATTTATAATTAATTTCAATTTTCATTTACACATAGATTTTTTTTAAGTTTATATAATTAAAGATTGGCAAATGACAAATAACTAAGTAGCCATGATGAAAACCTTTGATTATAGAAGTTATTATACCCTTTGACAAAAGAACCCTAATAAAATTCAAACTTTAAAGAATCATGTAACTATGGTCGAATGTCGACCACTGGGCGATCACTAGTAAATTATAAATCTGCTATAATTATAACGTATTAAATACCAAATTCTAAGAATATTAATTTTAGATAAAAATGGAAACAAATAAGATGACTCGTAGATTACTGGAACGTCAATTGATCAATTATAATCATGTGTCAATTTTGTAAACGAAAGTGTGAACTGTATTTTATTAGTTAGGTACTTGGTTTTTATAACTCGATTCGTAGATTTCAGCTATTATTGCGGAAGGCTATTTTTCTTATAGCAATGATTGCCCATTACGCTTCGAAGTTATTTAGTTTAACAATGAAATATCATAAATCGCATGTATGCGATATAGTATGTTTCTTAAGGCGTTATAAATATAGCAATAGTTATCGCGCGTGAAATAAAATTAGCATACCGCATGCTAAGTTAAAATGGCGATAACTCTCATCTCCAAACGTAGCGAAACGAAACACTATGACTAGTATGTTATATAGAAAGGTTGTAATTAAATTAGAAACTAGTAGCTTATCGTTTTATAACTGCAATTACTGTTTGGAGTTCACCGTTAGATGTACATACATCCTGTACATTGTAAAGGAAAAAACTTACGTTTTTCTATAAATCACAAATACTGAGAGCAAATTTACTCTAGCTCTGATTACGTAGACTCCATGAAATCTCTTCTGTACTCATCTCGAGACCGCGCTAATGTAAAAGATGTAATTACAAACTTCCCGGAATTCTTAAGAAGCACCGCTACATACCGCCGCTTCGTTAGACTAAAGTTGAGAGGTTGTAAATTAGTTTAGTAATTCTTGTCATAATTTTCCCAATTTCTTGAAATTAACATTATTCTATATTAATAAATCTGTATCTCTCTGTCTCTATTTTTTTCTAAGATGTTATAAATACTATAAATGTTATAAATACTACCGATCACGGATATCATGTTAAAAATTTTTGTCTGTTTATTTGTCTTTATTAGGTCCATATTTAAGTAATTTAAAAACCTTTTGCAATATTGTATGTATGAATGATTCCTTATTTGAAAACTAGACTACAAATTTCAAAAACAGTTTTTAAAATTATAAAGTGTATAATTATATTTCATTTGCATCCGATTTTTATAGGTTATTTGTATAGAGTTTATACTGTTTCGATTTTCTTGAATAAAAAATGTCGTAGGTGTCTAGAAATGAGTAATAAAATAAAACACATTTCAATCATTTTTAGAAATATCTGTCTGTCTTTCAGCCTATTTGTCTGTTTGTATGAACACGCATCACTGCTAAATTACTGGGTTTACATTAAAACAATTTCAATATCAATATCAATTCAAAAAGCATATCCTCGAGAGTAACTTAGTCTTTGTTTCATTAAAATTGGTCTACTCTATCAAAAGTTATTGTAATTTGAATGACGGTTTGAGCGAGTAAAACTGAAGGATTTATTTATTTAGTTGGTTTAACGCGCTAATCTCAATAACTACTGGTACAATTTGAATAATTATTTCAGTGTTAGATAATTCATTTTTCGAAAAATGCTATAGGCTATATATCATCACGCTAATACCAATAGAATCGGAGCATCAATAAAGAATGTTTCAAAATCGTTTTTTCTTTTGAGAGTTTCCGCTGCAGTTAGCGTTAGGCCAACTTTGGTTGCTTAACAATCTCACGCGGACGAAGTCGCGCGCAGAAGCTAATTATTCTATAAAAATGCATGAGGAGCGGAGGGTAATTACTAGTGATTAATATAAACATTGACTATGATAATTATTAGTACTAGTACCTGATAGCTTTAGTTAGTTTTGGAATTATCTATTATCTAAATTAACCGTGTAGCAGTTTTTTATTGAATGTGTATTCGTACTAAATATGAAAGTTAATATTTTTGTTAGAAGAAAAAGTATAATCACGTGAATTTGGAGAGTGACTTCTTTGGATCAAGGTAATCACAAAGCAACAAGGCACATACTGAAAAATCTATTGTAGTATTTTGTTGTTAGGAGTTAACAATGTTAGGAGTTTCGGGACTAGCCAGCCTGTTTTCGTCGTATTATATGAAGAACGGCATCACGAGAGTAACTTTTAATAAATCCCTGGTTATTCGTACTCTGTTGTTACTGTTTTTTGAATGTCACTATAGGTATAAAACTTTTGCATTTTATCCGTTAATTAACTTATTCTTGGCTAACATATTGTTATTTACAAATTAATTTATATACATATAGTCGATTCCAGCGACTTCTCCACTATTTAGAAATCAAACGTCGCCGAATGTGCAGAGTTAATTAAAATTACATAACCTTAAATAGAGTAACCTTATATCAACCTAGCTTTTGCTAGTTGTTTCACTTTCATCAATATCAATTTTAAATATCTGTCCCTTTCTAATCAATCAATCAAAATATCTTGTATTAAGTTTAGGCCCTGAGAAGGTACTTATAAAAGTCAATGCTACCACCGGTTCGGAAAACAAAAGAGTGTGCGAGAACTTCAAACTTAATAATCATTCTAACGGGAGTTTTTTGGCGGGATTTCAGTCTGTCATGTAGTGGATTTTATATTTTATTCATAATCTTGTGTTTCTTGACTCTACATTGTGTAAAGTTGGTGGTGTTTTATGTAATATGGTTAGTTTATTGTGCATAAGTGAAGTGAATGGAAAATAATACCACGGAGCATGAAATTCTGAGGTGCCACAAAAACTCCCTGGAGGGTTCTAACAAGAGATCCACCATCTTGTTAGAATATTGATTGACACGACGCTTAATATTGTTATAATCGTACGACGCTTGTAATATTATTGATTACTCGACAATGGCAGTAATAATCTGAAAGATTGATTGCCAAAAAGAAAGTTAAAAAAAAATCATTCTAACGTAAAATCTATTTTAAGCTCTGTTTTATTGGTGTGTATTTGTTTTTCTAAAATTATATTAGTTTAGTCTTGATATTTGTAATTACAGTAGCTGAACTCATATCTATTTAACGTGAAAATCTGTGACGTGATGTGTGTCTGTGTTACTTGTTTGTACTTATTAGGTTTGGTCTTTGATTTTTCTAATATTAATTAAAACCGATTTAACGTCCGTTTATCATCACAAAGGCTCCCATCGAAAATCAGCGCTGTGGTACTACTGCTGTACTGCACGTATTGGCTGAATAAGTTTGCCAATTGTTGGACGTTTTTTTTTCTTAATTTTTCACAAGCATTTCACTATTATTTTGTCTAATTAGGTTGGTTAATATAAGGGCATTGTATGGTTTTTCCAACAATAAACAATTTATTTCTTTCTTTCTAGAAGAACCGGCTAGAAACTTGATCTGGTTAATCTGTACATGTTACATATTTTAAAAAAATTTAAATAGTTTAGTGGATGCACACAGAGAAGCGTCATTTCCAGACGTCACAATCGTTCACATATTGATCCACACTATAATAGCCTTTAGATATCAAAACCCGCTTAACATGGTTATTGAACTCACTATCCGCGAAATCGGTAACGTGTTTTGGGATTTTGTTATAAAACCTAACACTAATTCACTTTCTCTTTCATTTTGTTTTTTTTTTTTTTTTTTTTTTTTTGTTCCATTTCATGCCTTAAATTTTTAACAAATCATGAGAAAATGTTCTTTACATGTATTCAAAGTTACAGAAAAAGGCTTAGGGTAATCTTCATTTAAAAATAATTAAGAAGAAAGAATAATTTTCATGCTTTAGATATAATTTACGCTAATTGAAGCGAAGTCGTGTATGCTAATAATATATAAAAATGTAACATTTAATTTAATATTAAAACCCATTAAAACTACTGAAAGATAAAGAGAAACATTCCATTAAAATTTCAATGAAAACTGTATCTAATAAATGTGGCCATTAGTGCTTAGCTACGATCAAACAAACGTTATAGGAAGGTTCACTGTTGACTTTATTGGAGTTAGAGCATACTTGCGAAATATCCTATGAAAAGGTCACCTACACAACGGTTTACCCGTTCGAAGCTTAAATATATCTACCTATGCTATTAAGGTTGCGTATATTTCGCTACGAAATGGTTTATTGTAACTTTTCCTTATACGCGTCACGACGTAAGCTTTTAGTTTCTAGATAAATGTAGTGTATGGAGAGAAAATAAAGTGAGACACTCTGTTTTATACGTAAACATAAATCAACGAATAACAAAATCAATGGCTTAGTGGGAATGAGCTCACACACCGTGTCGATCGACGTAAGATCAGTGGCGGATTTGCAATCTTGGCCGCACTAGGACCCAGGCTATATAGTAAGTACCAGCCACCCCTGTGTCAGTGATTTTTTTGTTACGATTCGCCGCCCCTAATATCTGACCGCCCTAGGTCTGGGCCTTAGGGCAAATCCACCACTGCGTGAGATCAGATCTCTCAGATCCCTCTTTTTTTATGTCATAGGAGGTAAACGAACATCCTGCCGGAGGTGGTGGCGAGGTTCGTGGGAGAATTATTCCCCGACCCTACGCCGCTCTCGGCTCCTCCCATGCCTCCGCTCGGACGGAAGTTGAGGAGGTGTCGGACAGTCCTCCCCTAATCACGGAGGGGGAGATGGGGAGGGCTGTTGAACGCCTTCTCAACCGTACCAAGGTGTACTTGGAAGACAGGGAGGTCGCCTACGTCGACATTGACGGGCGGATGGTCCGGCGGCCTACAAGGCGGGGCGTTCCACAGGGGTCGGTCCTGGAGCCGCTCCTGTGGAACATGGGCTATGACTGGGTGCTCTGCGGCGTGCTCCCATATGGAGCGCGCCTAATTTGTTACGCGGATGACACCCTAGTCGTAGCCCGGGGGGAGGACTGAGGAGAGGTAGAGCGCCTGGCCACGATGGCCACAACCCTCGTGGTTAGGCGCTTAAGAAGGTTGGGCCACAGGGTGGCCCTCGAGAAGACTGAGTCCATACTCTTTCATGGGCCTCGGTGTGGGCCACCACCTGGGGCCCACGTTATGGTGGAGGGCGTCCGGATCAGGGTGGGTGCCCACATGAGGTACTTTGGCTTCACCCTGGACGGGCGCTGGCAGTTCGAGCCCCACTTTGCGGGGCTTGGGCCGCGAATTGCTAGGGCGGCGGCGGCACTCGGCCGGTTGCTCCCCAATAGTGGGGGGCCAGGTGCCAGGTGCCGTCGACTCTTCATGGGAGTCGTGTGGGCGATGGCTGCCTACGGGGCACCGGTCTGGGCTGATGGCCTCGGTGCCACAAACGCGCGCGCGCTGCGCAGTACGCAGCGTACGGTGGCACTGAGGGCAATCCGGGCATACCGGATGGTGTCATCGGCGGCGGCCTTTACGCTCGCCGGCTCCCTTCCTTGGGAGCTGGAAGCTGGGGTACTCGCCGCCGTGTACGAATTCACGGCGGCGAGGAAGCGTAGTGGGGAGCCTCCGGCTCCCAGAAAGATAGAAGTTAAAAGGTTGGAGTTGCGGGAGTGGGCTATAGGGAGGTGGATGCAGGACCTGGCGGACGCGCGCTTCGGGACGCACACCGTTGACGCCGTCCGCCCGGTCCTGCGGGAGTAGATTGGGAGGAGATGGGGCTCCCTGTCGTTCAGGCTGGTGCAGGTGCTGACCGGACACGGTTGTTTCTGGTGGTACCTGCACCGGATCGCTTGCAGGAAGCCGACCACCGCCTGCCATGAGTGTGGCGCTGAGAAACAAAACCGCGCAGCACACTCTCTCTGAGTGTGCTGCGTGGGAGGTGGAGCGCCACACTCTGGCGGTGGTGGTAGGAAAGGATTTGTCGCTGCCGAGCGTGGTCTCGTCCATGCTCGGCAGCAAGCAGGCGTGGCGAGCAGTGGCCTCCTTTTGTGAGGAAGTCATCTCGCAAAAGGAGGCGGCGGGAGGGCCCGCGAGGCGGACCCACTCAGTGGCCGTCTTCGCCAACGGAGGACCTGCAGGAGGAGGCGGCGCTTTGCCCAACTCCTCCTGCCACCGTAGCTGGACCTGAGGGGATGTAGTCGAGGGGCTCATCCTCTCATTGCACAGGTCCGGCGGACGAGGGGCGGCAGCTGGTGTGTACCCAGCTGCCTCTCTATAGGTAGGAGCCCGACGGCCACCTTCCGCCGGGCGGACCGTTGGGGCGGCCATTCAAGGGGAATAGCGGAGAACGATCCCTTGCCACCCCAACATCACGGTCTGTCGGTACACCGTGGGGTTTTAGTCCGTGCGGGTCGGACATAACCCATCCTCTCCCCCGGGAGGGTGGGTATCTATAAGGGATTTCCCCACGTAAAAAAAAAAGGGAAACGAACATGCGGGTCACCTGGTGTATATTGATTACCGTCGTCCATAGACACTAGCAATACCAGGGGAGTTGCAATTGCGTTACCAGCTTGTGTTTGGGGGTTGGGGGAAGGGTGGAGGGGGAGGAAGAGAGGGAATGTTGGTCTCTGGCACTCTCACTGACTGAACGAAACGCAACAATGCAAGCACTGTTACTTCACGTCGGTTTTCTGTGAGAGGATGGTACTACGCCAAGCGAGCCGATCCATTCATGATGAAACCAGTAATAGCTTCAGCGTGGCTCTACCACCTACTAAAATGGCTCCAAGCCTTGACTGAAAAGAGACTGAGAAGACTGGCAGGAGTTTTGAGATTCTAGTTGAATATTTCTCGTCAACAACCTATCAGCGAGTTCCGATAGCTGCGATTGAGAGCAAGTTCCCCTCCAGGGTTAATGTGTACACCATCTAAGATCACATCGTCAATTAAAATCAAATGAAATGTTGGTCATACGCTGAAACCTACAAAAAAAAAATACATAGGTATTTAAAGCATGTTATATATTTATTGATTACGGCATTATTGAAATAGAAATACTAATTAAATTTGTGGTTGGCCTTATTTAATTAGGCCTAGTCTTGTAGGTTTTTCTACGTTTTCATTTCCAAATTATTTATTAAAGTTTTTTTTATTAAAATAGTATAAAAGTGAGAGCTTTAATCATACAATTATATAAAATATAAAAAATATATTATATAAAATGCTTTAATTATTTTGATAAATGAAAAAAGCTAAAATTAGATGATAATTAAAAATTTTATATAACTGAAATTCGTCAGTTTTTTTTTGGCCGCTCTGCAAAAAGTCATAAGTCCGGGCTTGCACATAACTTAATCAAGAGTGCAATACAAAATAAAGTTATGATATTATTAAGAAATCTAAAATTAGCATTTAGTAACAATATAATACATATTTATATAATGAAGCAGTTAAAAAAGCTTGACAAGGCAATACAGTTCCAAAAATGATTCCCTAACTGAAATAGAAAATATTTGTGTTCCAATTTCAAAAGATTATTGATATATGTACAGAAAATAATACTGTTCTTTGCAATAAAATGTACAAAAACTAAAAAAAAAATGTAGCGTATTTATTACTCCTAATATGGTCTGTTTTCTTCTATTATCCTTTCGTTACGTCAGAGGGAAAGTCGCCTTGCTCTCACGTTAATTGCGTGGTTTATTTCACCACATTTACACAACTATCATCTTGAATGTCCTTGTTTATGGGCTTGAGACATATATTATTGTAATACTTATATATTTTTTTACATAAATATCTCTAGTAATATTAGAAGATACTCTATGTTGCTATTATATATTAATATAAATGTTCAACATATTAACAATTAAATTACCTTTTTCATACTAATATCCACTACATCAGTTTTGGGAATAAAGATTTATAACAAAGTAGTTGATACCCGCGACTTCGTCTGCTTTGTTTATATCTTAACAATGTATGTTATGTAGAAGGTAAAAATATGAAATAAGCTAAAAGCAGAAGTATACTTTGCTAATATAATTCCTTTGTAATCCGTTTACTTTCTCTCTCCTGAGCATGCGAATCATACCGCTTGCCCCACTTCACATATTGCTCAACGCATAGC